>OY829123.1:6000000-6600000 GCA_963691645.1 Pelosia muscerda
AGTGTTGGGCAAAGTGAGATAATATCCGTCTTTAATAGTAAGTGTATAGATACTGCCATTTTCTTACAGTGAGGCGAAGATTCAATAGTTTAATATTTTGATTATATCGTTAAGATATGATTTCGTTACCGATCACAAACCGTGAAATACATTTATTTCACGGTGCTGTTCATCTGCTGCTGCGGTCTGCGGTCGGCTACGAAATCGTACTTTTGTAGTAAGAAATCTAGCTGCCGCCGGCCGCCACTGCTCTTTCAGTTGGAAATAACACATAGTGGGGAGCTCATAATAATGAGAGAGATGCTTAGTAGAATTTCATATCAAGAGACAATATAACGTTGGTCAGAAAACCTTGATGTACAATGCTCTTATACCAGTGTTAAATTGTTACTGGTTGATGTTATATGACGGTATGAATGGTCTTGGTGAACTGTTTTGATATGGCGAATTACGAATTTTGAAATGCCTATCTACTATCTAATTATAACAATATGGGTACCTAAGCGTTCGTAGTTGACCGCATGTAGCACAGTGCCAGACAACCAGGGCCTCGATTCTACTAAACCATTGTCAAGGAACTGAGATTACAAAAACTGTCATTTAATTTTGGACTCTACACTTACAGAGTTAGAGTTCAAAATTAAATAACATTGGGTAGTGTGACTAAAACAATGTTACAAACTCTTTTTCATTTCATTTTGAACATTAAGACAATGTTATTTAAGCCGAAAATGTTATGGCAGTTTTTGTGATCTCAGTCGTGTGTCGTGGGTCGTGTCGTCGCGACACTTCCATTTTCTATGTATTTCTGTGAAATACCTTCTGTAGCTAGCGATACGTCATCCGCCTCGTATTTTATAGAAATACATAGAAGTAAGTGTTGTAACGTCATGTCACATGGTTTGCTGCTATTTGCGGTCGGCTACGGACTGGTCCCTTAAATTTGATACCTGACTTTAATGTTTATAATCGTTATAACAATCTGTTCACAATTCAGACTCGATCCAATCTCAATCTTCGAAGTGTTAAAAGTTAATTTTGAACAAATTTTTATAACTATTTTATTCGTCCCCCGGTAACGATTGATATCGAAAGAGTTTACTACCATAGATATGAAATTTCGAATTGAATTTTTATTCTGAACATTATAACATTCATGGCAAGTTTAAACGAATAATTATATTGCAGTGTCAGTAAAAAAAATGGAGTACCTACGTACCGAAAAATCTATTGTTATTATTGTTTATAGAAACTTAAAAATGTTTTTAAGTTTGTACCTTTAGTGGATTTGTTTTACTAGAAAATTTGTATCAAATATTTTTTGTCTGTAATTGTATCCAAAATGTCAAATTTTATTTATAATAACAACGCCACCTATCGGGTGAATGTCAACGGAGTGTTTCGGGAGGTTGCGTCTTGTTTTACGCTTTAGTGAAAATACGTTGCAAATATAATTAAGTAAAATTATTTTGTGCTTTTTATTTCGTTTACCTCAATTTAGGAAGTTTATTAAGGACTTATAAACCAGGACTCATAATAATATAATTAATATATTTTATGCTATCATAGACCCTCTTTTCATTGGAATCGTAATTAGGAGATTGAGGGTAGATTGATACTTTTTTTTTATCGTGCGAAAAATCCCCACGGATACCCCCCACCGGAGCCGGTTGGGAAGGTTATGTCGGACTCGAACCGACTAAAACGCACGCCGTCTTTGGGTCTTCAGTTGCCGGAGGTGAGGTTGTAGCCAACATATCCCTCGCACCCCGGCAGACCCGGGGCCTACAGTTTTTAACCAAAAACAGATATTAAGTGTTTTTGGGGCCCACACAGATTTTCGGAATCCAAATCAAAGTGAATGACGGACAAGACTCTGGCATTCATTTCAGTGTGCCTTATCACGAGAAATCCAATGGAGCGTAACATACACATAACTTTGGGTTCTAGAAGACAAAATTAACCATTCTAGTAGTTATTAATCTAAAATGAGCAATATGTCTCACATAAGTCTGATAAATTGGCTTCGTAGACTTGGTATCTATCTTACGTCAATCTCAATAGCCAACCGTTCGGTGATTGGAATGTTTTATGAGATTTTTTAATTAAATGATTATACGATGCATCATATTATGGCTTCTGTATTTAACATCAGGATGAACATATACATGGAAAAGTGAACAGAACAATGTTTTTAGTCGTACTATATATTATTTTTATAAAGGTAAGCCCTAAAAACATTTATTTGAGAAGTTAAGTGCATCGATTAGCGGAAGTAAGCCGCGGTAGCCTAGTGGTATGGGTAATGGACTGCTGAGACGAGGTCTCGAGTTCGATCCCAGGTTTACCATGGCACACACCAATGACTTTTCGATGCTTTTCGAAGTTATGTGTGTATTTATCGCAGATTTATAAGTGCCTCGGAGAACACGTTAAGCCGTCGGTCCCGGTTGCCATACAAACATCTATGGCAGTCGTTACGGGTAGTTGGAGCCCTCAAAAGTCCAACCAGCCTAACTTAGAACTTCGATATCGCCATTGGTCATTAGACCATTGGTTGTGAAGGTCAGATGGCAGTCGCTTCACGGAAAATATCGATGTTCAGCCGCATCACAGTTAGCCTGGAAAGCCGACCCCAACTGAGTTGGGAAAAAGGTTCAGGGAATGATGATGAGTTAAGTGCATCGAATAAAAGTTTGGAAAATATACTAGCTGCAGAGGAAAGCGGCATGCATCCGTCGCTACTGAGGTCTCTGTATATGGACTGTATATAAATAAATTACCCACTTTTTCTAAATTACAGTTCGAGCCATCATTATCGCATTTTCAACCGCATACAGATTTTCACAAAGTAGGCGAGACTGTTTTCAATAACGAGAAGTATAATATTTTGAAAATTACAACGCATTCAATATCGGATTATTTTGAAAATTTTGTGTTAAGAAGTAAAAAGAACGATTTCCCATCGAAGAGATTGTTTGTAGATGATAATGGCTTCAGACATTATTGGAGCGGATTTGAAAAAAAAAATAAGAGTTTAAGAAAAACTGAAATTTTAACCGACGCTATTGATGATAATAATATACAAGATAAGGTTAATGACACTGAGAATCCATCTGTTACTAACAATGGTAATAATGAGAAGAATAATAGTAACGAAAGCGATATAGAAAATTCCAATAAAAAGTATAACTCTAGTAACAGTAATGAAAATCTTAGCAAAAATCCAAATAGTTTTGAAAGTACTACTCCAGAAGGTGACGATATCGAGGTGAGAACAAAAAAGACAGATAATAAAGAGAAAACTTTATCTAGCACACCTGGAACAGAATTACGGCAAGGAAAAACACCTGCACCTAAGCAAAAAGAAAATCTAAAAGAAAGAAATGTAATCCAAACTACTTTTTACTGTCCGTTCTTTGGAGTTATAACTTTATCGGCTTTTGCTGATGAATAAATAATAATCTATCTAGTGTCTAAGTATTAAAGGTTTCAATAGGTGATATTATAGGTAATATTCATGGTTGAGTTTCATTGTTAATTGACTAATAGGTACAATTTATGTGTCTGGCTGGAACAACAAAAATAAACTAAGTGTTTTGGTTCAGGCCAAGTGTTAAACTAAACTGTTGAAAACGAGCATCGAAAATAAACAGAACTAGGTATACCTATAAAGGATTTTTTTGTAATAAAACTATTATGGATATGAATGGCAAAACTTACATAAATTGATAAATACATTGATGTATACTAAATAATTATAGGATATAAAAGAAAAAATATTCAGAGAATTTAACGAAAACAATTTTTCATAAACAATATTTTAATACATTTCAATTTATTCTGTATTCTTCTTAGTATCATCATCCATAAACCGCCTATTGAACCTTCGCGTCATATATGGATCATAATCATCTCCCACTTTAAATTGATCAAAAGTATTAAGAAAAGTATTCATAGCTGTGTTGAAAGCTCTTCTATATGTATGAACAGGCATCCTTTCTTTCAACATTACAACTGGTTCAAATGGTATTATAAATCCTGCAGCAGATGCAATTAACGGTAAAAATGCAGGTGGTAAATAAAAAGTGAATAGTTCCATTGCACCGTTTACCATACACGTTCCAATATTTCTCAGTACTTCATTCACTTTAGGTGATCTGATTACTCGTGTTATTGGATCAACAATGATTTTGTAAATTTTACCTGACAAGGTAACATCTGTGTCATTAAATTTTATTACACCATTTTCAGTTGTATTAACTGCAGTATTGGTTTCAACTGGTGATTCAGTCACTAGATCTGTTATTTCGAGTTGGTCGTTTGTTTCGGATTGTTGTGGCTGTTGATTTAGAAACTAAATATCAAGTTAAGTTAATGTTATCAAGGTCAGTAATACATATCAAACTTTATCATCGATATATCGGCTATTTATAAGCCACATGGGTTTTTAAATAGACGCTAAATTTGTTGAAATCTCATTGTAAATGCCATCAACTTCATTAAAATGCAGGTTTGGTTCCTCCACATCAAAAGTAATATTATTTCCCTCTTACTTTACTTCCATAGTGAGATTCGGATCTTCAGTGTCAGAAGCCGTCAGGATACCCAAGATACCAATGTTAGGTATATGCTTAAAATGGATCAAACAGATTCTTTTATTGTAGTGGAGATTTATGTTTAATTTGTTAGAATTTACACTTATCTTACAAGACACAAATATTGACGTATGACAACGGTCCGAGTTCGAATCAAACTATGAAAGTAAAGTAAGATTGAAATAATATTACTTTTAAGAAGTAGTGGTAAGTGGTTGTCTAAGAAAATACTGGTTTTTGTTTATAATTATTCAAAAGCAAATATTTCAAAAAAAACACGACTTTCCTCCATCAGTTTGACATGTCTATGAGCCTCATACTTACAGCGGTAATTGTAAAGTAAAAAAGAGTGAAAATTAATAATAAACAAATATTTTTACACATTTTCAATTTATATTTATGCCTACATTTCTATACCAAATATATTATGTAAGTACTTTTGGATAGTTACTCAGATATGAAGTATGTATAAATGTTTAAAGTACGTGCTAAAAGTTATTGCCTTCAATATGATTTTATTGTTTGTGAGCAATATAGCAATTTACAATTCCCTGTACATAAAAAATTACGTTATTTTTGTGTTTATCCACGAAAAGAATTCGCGTCGTATTGTTATCTATCAGACTTTTGCTGACACTGACTAAATAGTACAGTCAAATGGTCAAAGTCTTTAGAACTCACCTTCTCTCTATCATCCTGTTCATTAACATCCTTGCGTTAATCCCTTTCACCTTGGAGACCAGGGTCCGCTTTTTATCCAGTGTAACTGCGTTGAGGCTGAACCTCGATATTTTTCGTGAAGTCACTACCATCTGGCCTTTTTAGGGTTCCAACTACCTGTAACAACGGCCATAGATGTTAGTATGATAACTGGGACCGATACCTTAACGTACTCTCCGTGGCACGACCAGACCAGTGCAAACAGCAGACATATTCATGATGATATTTGAACTTAGCGGGGACCGAACCCGTGCCTCCTGTGTAGCAGTCGCGTTAACTACCTCCACATCAAAGAGGCTGTCTCTCCCTCCTTCTCTTTCTTCGAACACCAATCCTGGTTATAGTAAGTATATGCGTTTGACACTTTGGTCCACGAGATTCACTCCTACTTTTTCACTTCATCATCATTCCCTGAACCTTTTCCCAACTCAGTTGGGGTCGGCTTTCCAGTCTAACTGTGATGCTGCTGAACGTCGATATTTTCCGTGAAGCGACTGCCATCTGACCTCCACAACCATTGGTCTAATGACCAATGGCGATATCGAAGTTCCAAGTTAGACTGGTTGGACTTTTGGGGGCTACAACTACCCGTAACGACTGCCATAGATGTTTGTATGGCAACCGGGACCGACGGTTTAACGTGCTCTCCGAGGCACGACCAGACCAGTGCAAACAGCCATATTCATGCATACAACTTTTTGCACTGAGCGGGGATCGAACCCACGCCCCGTGCGTATCAGTCGCGTGCACTACCGCCACGCCACGGAGGCTACTTTTTCACTTCTACCCTCCATAATTTGATATGTTTCTCCTTACAGTCTTTGGTTGACTACCTACTTATTACAAAGTAAATGTCATTGGTATGGATAAAGTCAGATGTGTGAGGTAGGTAAGTCTCCATTGGTACCTAAATATCTAGGTATACATCTGCGTCACAAAAAGAGTCACCGTTATTTGCAACATGGTTGTAGCATAATCCTTCCTCTTGAATTACTATCTATTATAAAACCACATCAAAATAGGGATAGACTAGTATATAGACAGTGGAAAGCGACTTCGTTTTATACCTACCTACCTGCCCACTATGAAATCAATTAGAGACATATCTGAGTTTCAAATACTTGTAGTAAAGAAATATTTTAGAAGCGCGATAGACTAGTGGTATGGGTAATGGATTGCTGAGATGAGGTCTCGGGTTCGATCCCAGGTCGTACCATGGCACGCACCATTGACTTTTCGATGCTTTTCATAATTATGCGTGTATTTATCGCAGGTTTATAAGTACCCGGTTAATGGCGATAGGCTCGCCACCTATTACATTGGGACCTAAACATAAACTGGCAAAATGTGGGTGCTAGCATCTCTGCCTACCTTTTCGGGGATATAGGCGTGAGTTTATGTTATGTTATGGATAGACGTACCTATATTTCTCTTAATTAAGCATAACAATAACCGATATGACTAGGTTTCCCACTAATCCCTCCAGCTAGGCTAAATTGAAAAACATCCACTGATTGTCGTCATGTCATTGCCAATGTTTCGAAACCACTAAGCTATCAGTAACCATATTCGAAGCAAATAAACGATAGACTCGATTCTGATTTAATTGGATTTTTAAAGTGGTTATTAATATTTCGTGATTTCAATCCTCATAGGTACCTGCTGTCATTAAATTCAATGTAGTAACAAAATCTTGGTCATCTTTATCTTTTTGATTTAGTATGTTTACCTACTCAATTAAAAGATATGTATCTTTTCCAATGATACGGTTTAAAAGGAAATAAAAACGTGAGGCTTAACATCGATAAACGAAATGTGATAAACCACCGAATGTTGGTTGTAATAAAATCGTGCGTACGTACATTTTAATTAAAAAAAAAACGTCAAAGGGCATAAAACTGCCGTATCGATAGCTAGTGCGAAATGGATTTGTTTTATTTATTTTTTATCTGTGCTTTACTGTTCGTATCGGTGGAATGTGCTCCACAGGTAATAATGCAATATAATCTATATAATATACTAGCTGTTGCCCGCGGCTCCGCCCGCGTGGACTTCTGATCCCGTTCCCGCTGCTCCATTCCGAGACCTTTTAAACCTTGTCTGGACAAATAATTCAAGACCATAATTAGCCAAATCGGTCCAGCTGTTCTCGAGTTTTAGCGAACTAACGAACAGCAATCGCGAAATATGTTGGTAAGCGCATAACTCGAAGACGGCTGGACCAATTCAAATAATTCATTTTCTTATTTGTTCCTTGAACTCTACGGAAGGTTTTTATGGAGCAGCGGGAACGGGATGAGAAGTAAAAGCAGTAAGAACGGGATCAGAGTCCACGCGGGCGGAGCCGCTGGCAACAGCTAGTATATAGATAAAAATGAATCGCGAAATATGTTGGTAAGCGCATAACTCGAAGACGGCTAAACCAATTAGAGTAATTCTTATTTTATTCGTTCCTTGAACTCTATGGAAGGTTTTATGAAGCAGCGGGAATGGGATCACATGTCCAAGTAGCGGGAACGGGATCAGAAGTCCATGCGGGTGGCATCCGCTAGTATTTATATATTTATGAGATTGAATCAGTTGCCCTTTTTGTAAACTTCTTTTCATCTGAGCAGTTCGGTTGCATTTAAATATTGCATATTTAGAGTCCGCATTAGGCAGGTGAATGGGAGACAAGCGGCTATACTGACCCGTGCGTTCAGGGATCAGCCCACCCTATGCCTGCTCTTCCCTTTACCGTCTGCTACCGTCTGCTCCACATTTTTTTTTCTTTTTTTTTTTAAACGTAGGTGGCAGACAAGCACACGGCTCACCTGATGGAAAGCGGCCACCGTGGCCTATGAACGTGTGCAACACTAAGGGTGTCACACACGCGCTGCCCACCCTGAAGGGAATGGGGGAGAGCTGGGAAGGGGTGAGGAGGCTAGGAAGGGGAGGGGAAGGAGGGGTATAGTGAGCTCTAGCTACCCTACTTACCGGCGGGAACACAACACGATGGTTATTATTATGACCGCGGTCTTCTGTAGGGCGGAGGTACTTCCCCAGTTGGACAGCTCATTTCGGACGGGAGATACCGTCGTGTCCTACCTTTTCTGTTAAGCGAACCTCTGGCTCCGAGGCGATAGCTTCGGGTGCTGCCAGGATTAACGCAAGAATAATGATAGAGAGGGACATAGAGAGAGAAGGAGAATTTTAAAGTCCATTCAACTGTACTAGATAGTCAGTGTGACCAGAAGTAGGTGTACGTCATGTCAGAAACTTTTTTTTTAATACCACTTAGGTGGCAGACAAGCACACGGCCCACCTGATGGGAAGCGGTCACTGTGGCCTATGGACGTTTGCAACACCAGAGGCGTCACACACGTGCTGCCTACCCTGTAGAAACCTTCTAATGCCCTTCTTGAAGAACCCCATATTGTAGTCGCTTGGGAAAACCACGGCAGGGAGTTCATTCCACAGCTTGAGCGTGCGCGGGATGAAAGTTCAGGGTAAATATACCAACAATTACTTGGTAAAATGGGGTGAATAGGGATCCAAGGGTGAATAGGGATTAAATGGTCAGATAAATGCTGTAGTTATTTTCTTTCAACCGTAACTTTGGACTAGTTCATTGTAACAACAGAATCATCAAGTATCTGATAAGAGGCTTATTTGAGATCTAGTAAATGAAATTATGTAAAATATTCCATTGACCATTTTGTCCCTATTCACCCTTGCATCCCTATTCACCCCGTTATACCGGTAATGTTGTTTGTCAGCAAATTGCGTGTATGTTGCTGCAAGTGTCTTTCCTTTTAACATGTATCTACTGGTGTTTTATTTAGGTACCATATGACTACATCCCAATAGGACGCCGCAGTGGCCAATATGCACACGCGTCTGATATGAGCCACAACTATGAACGGCTGTACCCCTCTGGGCGCAAATTCATGGATTCGGAAAGGTCAGATGGTGTGAGGTACAAGTGAATACGCAAATAATTAGAAGAAATAATGTGTATCGTTACAGTTAATAAAGATTCAAGAAAATTGCTTTTTTTTCTCGTAGTAGAATGTATTTGTATAACCTATTAGTATAATATCCATTCATAGTATTATTTTATAGGGGACCTAAAGTTGGTGATTTGTGAGTTTCTGAGGTTGATATCCTTTATATTCTCTGGATCTACGGAACCTATTTCCAAAATTCATTTACGAATAAATATTCCTTATATAAAATGTCATATATTCATACATACTTCGGGTCAACAGTAGTACCACTACTTTTGTTAACCCCAAGTATGAATAACACACGTAATAGCTATTACGTAGCACCGAATACAATGACTGGGTAATGTGCAGAGCCGTCTTTCCTATAGCAGAGCCAACAAGACTTTCGAGGCCCTTTTCGAAAGATTAAAGTTTTAGATTTTTCCTAAGTTCATCAACTTAAGAAAAAGACCGCGGTAGCCTAGTGGTATGGCTAATGGACTGCTGAGACGAGGTCTCGGGTTCGATCCCAGGTTTACCATGGCACACACCAATGACTGCGATGCTATTCGAAGTTATGTGTGTATTTATCGCAGGTTTATAAGTACCCGGTTAATGGCAATAGGCTCGCCATCTATTACATTGGGACCTAAATATAAACTTTCGAAATGTGGGTATTAGCATCTCTGTCTACCCTTTCGGGGATATAAGCGTGATATTATATAAAAAAAACTAAACTTTGCGACATATTGCGAGAAATTGACTCTCTTTTTGGGCGGCCCTAAGGCGGTGAGCCCTGGGCAAGTGCCCCGAGTTACCCTATGGTAAAAATGGCATTGGAAATGAAAGAAGGTGGAAGGAAAAGGTGTTAACATAGGTATGTACGTAATGTACCTTCAGGAACATGAGTGAAATAAGTAAAGGAAACACAATTCGACAAGCAAACTAACACTCTTTAATTTAGTATACACGTAATTCAGAACATGTCAACAATTTTTACACCAATAAAAATATACTATAACATAATTTTAATGTCAATATGGCATTTAGTGGGACTACATAATATATTGCTAAACGCAATTCGACCACGTGTTAATACATTTTAAGATGTTATTAGTGCATTATTTATAAAAATATAATCACAGGTTGATCTAAATTTATATTAAAAGTTACTTTTTTTATTTATCGATTATAACGCACATAGTATTATATACTTCAATATGGTTTTCGAAATCAGAAGTGGCGGGGTCGTAAGTTAGTTGAAAATTTAGAATGATTAAAGAACATGATGATTATTATGATGGTTTACTCTTTGAAACCATCCCTTAGGGTGGCTACTAGGTCTCCTACGTTCACGTGAGAAGGCACAGCCGACGCCAGTTCAGCATAACGGCTGGTAAAATCTTTTTCATTTTTATCTTCAGCCTGAGAATTAAAAAAA
Source organism: Pelosia muscerda (assembly GCA_963691645.1). NCBI lineage: Eukaryota > Metazoa > Arthropoda > Insecta > Lepidoptera > Erebidae > Pelosia > Pelosia muscerda. The sequence continues at coordinate 6,010,728 of OY829123.1, forward strand.
ATATTTAAACAATAATTCTTTTACTTTTTTTTAAAGAAGTCAACTCCCGCACTAGAGAACAAGGGCTGTATCGCGGGGGACTTTACAAACATACAACTAACGGACGCAAAGTACACTCAGACTCAGAACAACTATTTCTGGTTTACACAAATTTTTGTCCAGAGTGGGGATCGAACCCACAACCTCATATCATAAAATTCAGAATGATCTGAAACTCTTCTTCATTCTTATCCTGGTCACATCCGATGTTTTTATCTCGGAGTACGTGGAGTTTAGCTGAACTTCGATATTTCTCGTGAAGCGACTGCTATCTGACCTCCGAAACCCATTGGCAATACTGAAATATTGCAGTTGTTGACATTGACTTTTTAAGATGTCAACTACCTGTAACGACTGACTGTCATAGGTATAGGTTGTAACAAATTGCAAATACACAAATTCATTCATACGAATATTTGCACCGAGCGGGAACCGTGCTGGTGGCCCCTGCGTAGCAGTCGCAAATTGAAATTAAATTAGATTGATATCACTTTTAAAGTAATAAAAAATGGGAGAAAAATACAGTGAAAGGTAAAACTACACTAAAAACTGGAAAAACGTACTAAATTTGACGCAATGAAACATTCCCTTATTTAAAAAAATATAATGTGAGAGTCCCTACTAGATGTACGAGTGTATAAAATTTGAAGGGACAGTACACTAAAAACAGAAAAAAAGATACTGAATTTATCGCAACGAAACTTTCCCTTATTTAAAAAAAAACCGAAATGAAAAATACACTAGCCTCATTACCACTTTGAATGGCGACGCCTTCGAATAATCGTGATGACAAGTTATGTACATAAAATTAGTTGTCGTTTCTGCAACTCATGATGACCTATCCTCGGAAAAACTAGCCTATGTTTTACTCCAGGTTCTAATCTATATCTGTACCAAATTTGAGTCAGATTCCTTCAGCCATTAGTGCATCATTGAAGGCAAACATACAAACATCCATACAAACATTACAATGTTAGTAGGACTGCCTCCGTGGCTCAGTGGGCGTAGTATGCGCCGGCTGTGCACGAGTTTATGGGTTCGATCCCCACACAGGACAAAAAATTGTGTAATCCACAAATAGTTGTTCTGAGTCTGGGTGTACTTTGTGTCCGTTAGTTGTATGTTTGTAAAGTCCCCCGCGATACAAGACTTGTTCCTTGTACGGGAGGTGTCTTTAAAAAAAAGATAACATTGCAATATCTTGATAGAATTCTTACCAGAGCCGCCAACACACTGAATATCAAACACAGCAATATGAGCCACTTCATCTTGACACGGACCTCACGTCTGGGCTACCACAGTCCACTTGCACCACTCTTATATATCATGGCTTGTGACAACCATGACCACGCCACACCACAATTTAATTATTTACTTTCCAAAGTGAGGCGAATCGATTTGATTTATTATAAATGGTAATACAATAAACACAATCATAAATACATCTATTTAGTATACGATGGCGGTGGTAGTCTTGTCATCATCACCACCACCATCACAACCAGCACCAGCGGTTTATTCATTAAACCGAATTTTGAAGATTCCACATTTTTGAAGAAGATCAAGCTTTCCTTCCCATACCTACGAGAAACATGCGTGAAGACGTAACTTAGCTTACATACCATTTAATCTTAGTTGATGTAGGTTCGCCTCCGTGGCGTGGTGGTAGTGCATGCGATCCCCACTCAGTGCAAAAAGTTGTATGCATGAATATGACTGTTTGCACTGGTCTGGTCGTACCTCGGAGAGCACGTTAAGCCGTCGGTCCCGGTTGCCATACTAACATCTATGGCTGTCGTTACGGGTAGTTGGAGCCCTCAAAAGTTCAACCAATCTAACTTGGAACTTCGATATCGCCATTGGTCATTGGATCCTTGGTTGTGGAGGTCAGATGGCAGTCGCTTCACGTAAAATATCGAAGTTCAGCTGCATCATAGTTGGACTGGAAAGACCCCAACTGACTTGGGAACAAGTTCAGAGAATGATGATGATGTATTACAAATACATCTTATCGTTATTACATTACCTAATCAAAATATTAAGTTCATGTAATGCCAATTATTTTTTTATTAAAACAAAAAAAATGTCTATAACTTTTTATCAAATAGTTTCGTGTAATCACATACCGTCACAGTGTATTACATATTAAATTGTATTAACCGTACTTTGCATGAAAACAAGCCATAATGTATTGTATAGAATAGTAAAATATACTGATTTCCACGCGTTTCTATACGGTGCTAATGAAAAGTGACTCACAATATTAAGATGGATGTTAGTGATTGCGAGATGTTATCAACAAATACTGAGTTTATATCTCATTTATAGGCCTTGGCAAAAGTTTGCGCTAACTATATTGATTTTACGAAACTATTCCCTCCTACCCTACCAAACGAATTCTAAAAGAGGGAACCGCAAATCGCTCGAAGGAGCTGGAATAAAATGGATGCACTATGTGAAGAAATGAAAGTTATAGTGTGCTTTGGTAGAGGCTTATATGTATCTACATCATTATTCTCTGAGCCTATTCTCGACTCAGTTGGGGTCGGCTTTCTAGTCTAACTAAGATGCGACTGAACTTCGATATTTTCCGTGAAGCAACTGCCATCGGACTTCCACAACCGAATTGGCGATATCGAAGTTGTATATCTACAGTGGACTGCAACATGTTAATTGAGTTAATCCCTTGGACCAACTACAATGACCTACGAACACGCCGAGCAATAACACCCGGGAATTCCCAGACAAATTGTTGCCAGTTAAAATCAAAATTATCACCATTTTGCAAATCAAAATTTATTTATAATATTCAAATATAAACAGCGTTATTTCTATCACGGCGACTACGATGAGGGCAATACAGGAAGCCACTCGGCTGTACAGCTTGTAGCTACTGTGCCATACCCCTGTTACCACCTCTGGAAGAACGGCAACTTCATTGGTATCACGACGAGTTCGAGGCGGTAGGGGAATTATAGCGCGCCATGGGGAATCCTGGAACAAATGGTGATTTTAACTCAGTAAAACCACTAAGCTACCGCCGCTTCACATAAAGCGGCGGTAGCTTAGTGGTTAAGGAGTCGGCCTTACGATAGAGAGGTCCCGGGTTCGAATCACACAACTGGCCATTACACTACCGGCGTAAACCCACTCCTAACACAAGTCTTTGAGCGTAGCTGGAGGGGTTAAAGGGAATATTAGTAACTTCGGTTGCTAATATTAAAAAAAAAGGCAGTGCATTTAATGATAGTTGAGGCTCTTAGGTAGGTTATCCTCTTGGGGTTGGAAGGCATGGTAAATGCTAAAAGAAATCATTAGTGGAAAGGGTGGTAGGAATATGGTAACATTCAAAATATTATTATTCTCAGATCCTAAAAGAAACTCCAGTATTCTCAGATCCAAATTTTAACGGAATTAGCAAATTTACTTAACGTTTTAGGTTACAGTAGTCTAGTTTTCTACTAGAGTATGCATTGTGAAGGCGATATCGATCATTCAGTAGGGCGTAAAATTGAAACGTGCACGGAATTTCATCAGACTGCAATTTGACCGTGGAGGTGTACACAAACTGCATAGTGATTTTAGAGTCATTAAATAGCATAACTATCACTGTTGATTGGTTCAGTAATTTTACAATAATTTCTATTACTAAAAACATAGGTACCATTACCGTAACTTACTCAGTTATAGATTTTACTGCTTCATATAAGATTTCAGAAATTACACCGATTTTCATAAGTCCTCTGAACTTCTAGGGGCCACGATTCTAGCAAAAGCAGGTGACGATGGCGGTGCAAAGTGCGCCTCCTTATACCTGGGGGCTAGAGGTGGGACTCGTGGTCCCTATGCCTGAAGGCTGTCAACTCGAAAGTGACGGCCCTTGTTTTTATTGTGCGAAAAATTCCCACGGATACCCCCCGACCGGAGCCGGTTGTCTACAGTTGCTGGAGGTGAGATAGTAGCCTACATATCCCTCGCACGCCGGCAGACCCAGGACCTCTTCGAGATGACCCCCGTCGGGAAATTGATGGCCATGACTCTGCCGGTGCGCGAGGGATATTTTCGTTACTATCTCACCTCCTGCAACTAAGTACCCAAAGACGGCGTCCGTTTAAAGGGACCACTTTTCAGTAACTATGAAACCACTGAACTAATATATTTTTCGTACAAGCTCGGTAGACAACCTGATCTAAGTATATGCAATGGAAATATATTCTTACATCAGTCTTGAGCGCAGATTCCTTCCTGGGTATAAACTGGGTGTTCAGTTCTTGAGGCATCAACTCTTCCTGTAAATCTGCATCGTTCTTGAGTTCTAAATTCTAAAATCAAAGAGTAAGAATTATTACCATCAATCAAAAAAGTTTCTGTTTGTCGCATGATAAAATATTTGTGCCGATATGACATGAGTTAATAGCAATGAACAATACATCATAGTATGAATGTAAAGGGCTATAAAAATAGAAGTAGGCCCGACTTGAATTCTTGACAAATAGAAGAAAAACTTGACAAAGAACTGAGGAAATAACATCTGACAGATATGTGTGGAGGAGAATGACATGTTGCGCGGACCACAATTAATTGGAACAAAGGCAACGAGATGATGATGAAACACTAAATCATTCAATTAGCTTAATACAGTCCTCAACCTGACCGTAGATATACTTATCGGCACGAAACTTGAACCTAAGTCTCGAGAGAAACAAATAAAAAAAATGTGACATGGTAGATTTGAACTCGTCCACTACCGTTGCTATTCTTTAAAGACCGGTCAAAAACGCATACTGCGCTTATAGAGCCTATAACAAAAAAAATGTCTCTTTCTCTGTCTGCTTGTATTGAGTAATCTCCGGACTACGGGCTCTAGGATTTTATCGGTAATATTCCAACCTAGTTGCCACAATTTCAGTCGTAATATCTGCAAGCAACATTTACCTTCGCCGTAGCCATGGTGAACCTATACCTGCGAATAGGTCTTTGTCATCATACCAATTCAATAATGTATTCTGATCGATATCGTGTCAGTGTACGTAAGGTACGCTTCGTCAATAACTGATGTATAGTTAACCATCAGCCCCCGTTAGGGCTGGAAGAAAGAGCTTTATAAAATTCAATGTATTTTGTACCTACTATCAATTTTATGCGTCCATTATTATCAGGTAGCTATATATTACCGCGGTCATAATAACCATCGTGTTGTGTTCCCGCCGGTAAGTAGGGTAACCAGAGCTCACTATACCCCTCCTTCCCCTCCCCTTCCTAGCCTCCCCACCCCTTCCCAACTCTCCCCCTTTCCCTTCAGGGTGAGCAGCGCGTGTGTGACACCCTTAGTGTTGCACACGTTCATAGGCCACGGTGGCCGCTTTCCATCAGGTGGGCCGTGTGCTTGTCTGCCACCTACGTAGTATAAAAAAAAAAAAAAAATATTACCCTTTTATTTTGTAATGGAATGTTCAATATGCAGATATTAAGATTTGCTAGTGTATTTTGAAATGATATTATATTAACCACACTGATATAGTCACAGCATACACATTACAAGCGTAAATATACCCACAGACTGCGAATTTAAAATGGCAGTGAGTTATGACTTTAGTGTAGAAACGTTAACGTCATGGCAATGTATATTACAGTCAAATTTATCAACTTGGTTTATAAAAAAACTATTCACGGTTCATAAACTCTGTCCCTTTCCTCACGCCTATGCTTTGTGTGTAGAGATACGTATGTCACTCGCACACTTTGTTTTTCTAAGGATAACTTCATGAGTCAATATTATCGTACGGCGGTCATTTTTCTTTTAGAATTCTTCTCTTGGAATTTGGAATTCGATAATTTGACGTTGGATAATGAATATGACAATACATCTTCTGATTGATGAACCCAGAATCTATCGCAGGATTTCATCTCTACACTGGATATTCAAACAAAGCTGCCATAAATGTCATAAAACTTATTCAAAGAAAACCCACAAAGCAAGCGAGAATAACGCTACAATGGTTTTTATAGTTGTACAAACATTTATTGTATTCAATTATTTTTATGACCAGGTATTTTTGAAAGATATTTTCTTAATAACATTCATCATACCTCTCTTCAAATAGGCTATTTAAAATGTGGACCTAATAGGTCGGTAGAACTCCTTGATTTCCCGGCGGGCTACTAAATTTTCTAATATATATTGTAGGACTAATGTTTCTCGTTTGTTCGATTCTTTACCACGTGTGTTTTCGACCTATCTTAAAGATAAATTGGACGTGAAAAAGATTGGGCGATAAAATACGAGTATCTGATTTAATGGAGTATCTGAGCTTGTACTAAATTTTGGAAGGAATTCTTCAATGGAAGTATGTAATTTCAATCTAATATAAAAAAATTGACACCAGATAATGTGCATTTACAGTCATCATTTGATGTTTCGTTCAGATCTAGTATTGCATTCAAGAGGAAAGTGTATTCAAGAATTTATTGGTGTTTCATCATCGTCATGTTTGTTACTCAATCATGTTTCTACTGCTGAACAAATCTGACTGAAATTTTGTTCACAGATAGATTATTAATTTGAATAACAAATTGCATATATTCATCCGTGGAATACTTCCTACTGCACACACAACACTATTAATATTTTTCTCTTTTTTTTCTTCTTTTTCTATTTTATACATAGAGTTGCTGGCAAAAAGTTAAAACGTATTATTACTCAAATTAGGTTTTAAACTCGCCTTTTGCTCAGGCCAATTTCATATAATGATTCCGGAGCCTTCTATTGTAGATAAGGATCGCGATATTACCGGAACCTTGTTCCAAAAATTGTTTCATTAAGTTTAATTATTATAACTCTTGACCTTCATAAGCAATCGTGATAAAATTTGAAGGACACAAAACAACAATTTCTTTAAATTGAAGATAACTAAAAGTTAAAATATGATTTGGATGCTTTCCTTTCACGGCAACTTTGGTATGTACTAGTTGAGATATGACATCAACCCCATCCATCTCCCTATGGATTGCGCATAAAACACGATCGTTTATGGAATGTCATAGTAGGACTACTTTACTCTGTCGCCATAAGGAAATAGAAGTTACTTATTTGTCGGTCATTTGAGGTAGGACTTTTGAGGGCTCCAACTACCCGTAACGACTGCCATAGATGTTTGTTTAGTAACCGGGACCGACGGCTTAACCTGCTCTTTGTGACACAACCAGACCAGTGCAAATAGCTATATTCATGCACACAACTTTTTTACGGTCACTGAGCAGGGATCGAACCCGCGCCCCGTGAGCAGCAGTCTTTTCATCATATTTCTTTATATTAACAAATTTTTTTAAGGAAATATATTCAAATATTTTTCTGTAACGTTGTATTTGAAGGCTCTTTTTAAATTAAACCAGGAATGACTCACGAAACGCGTGGTACTTGGTCCGAGTTTTAGGAAAAGTTAAATTTTCTTTGAGTTTTAATCAAAATTGAACTGGCACAATTGGAAGTATTATTAGAAGTTCGAAGCAAAACATGCTGTTGCAGATGTATTGTAAGTTCCATCCAATAATCATATAGCTAATGTTTTGAAGATATAAATCTTATCTAGATTTCCAATGTAGCAAGCCAAGTTCGAAATAAGAAAACTTGTGGGTGAAAATTGGATAGATTTTGTTTGATTTGACTTCAGCATAGTGTTACTTTTGTGTTACTACCCGCCGGAACCAGTTGAGGAGGTTATGTCGGACTCGAACCGACTAAAAGGCACGCCATTTTTGGGTCTTAGTTGCCGGAGGACAGATACTAACCAACATATCCATCGCACGTCCCGGCAGACACGGCGACCTCTCTTTCGAGTTGGCCCCCTTCGGCTGTAGGGACCACGGTGTCCCCGCCTAGCCCTCGGGTATGGGGAGGAGCATAGTGTTGCCGGAAAATACCTCCAGATGTAATTTAGTTGTGATTGTATATTATTCTGTTTACGTTATATCTTCTTTCCAAATCTCAATGCTTTTCTAACTACTGGATACGAGGCCACGAACCGTAGTTCTCTGGATAACACGGATTAGACATGTTTTATATCCAATCAATTAGCCTATCGCAGTCCACTGCTGGACATAGACATCTCCCAATGTTGGGAAACTTTCGCTCACTGTTTCCACGCTAACCAGACGAGTTGTAACTGGGTTTTATTTCGAGTTTTCTTTCTCTTGCAGTAATATCGTCTGCTTATTTTTCCATTTGTCGCTTACGACACCCTTCGGATAAGATGGAGTGGTGATAACTTTGCACCGTCCTTATATTATGATAGATTAATTAAATATGAATACTTACATTGTGATCAGAATGCGCGAGTATATTATGAAGTAAATATACTAAGAATAAAGACAACATTTTCGTCATTTTGATTCTTTGTCGATTCTGCTAGATATTATAAAACAATATTGAGTTATTTTCCATCGACAAATACTTCAATAATTTTTATAACTTCTTCCAATATGTTATACATCATTTTTATGTTTAACATAAAAACCTTATACGTTTTATATTTAACGAGTTAGAACAATGTTGAAATCATGAAGACGCGGATTTTATTGGTATTGTCTATATCATGTTTTGTTTTAAGTCAAAATGAAAAAAAGGTAAGGGCTGTTACAATCGGACCTCCCCCCCTCTTCTCTATATGGTCAGTAGCACGAATAAGACGCACCTGATGTTGCATCCATAGGCTACGGTAACCACTTTCCATCAGGTGGGCCGCGTGATTGTCTGCCACCTAAGTGGTATATAAAACGGTCGCTCCTTCCGAACCAGTTATACAATTACTATTAAACCGTCAATATTTCAGTGTTCATATTACATTGAACTATCCACCATTTTCAAGCACCTCCTTCCATAACTTCACTCACCCTATCTGGCGATAAATTTTCAGTTGCAGTTATTATTTAGTTGAAATTGTTCTTTACCCAGAATCCACAAGCAAAGTCAGAATATTCCAGAGCGAAACGGAATGCAGTGGGAGCTTTACACATAGTGACGAATCATGCGCAGCCTATACATGCAGATGTTAAGGCTGATAATGAGGCTACCGAAAAGGTAATTAGTATTTTAAATCGGTTTAGTAGAAGCAGAGTTATGATATAAAATTTAAGTTACTCAGATGGCGCTTAGTTGCTTAGTTATTTTTAGCGAGATGAAGAAGGACACATAATATATAGGTACAGCTATTTTAACAAATTTTTGTATGGATATTTTGACATGTTGTATATACCCTGTGGATTTTTTTACTAGTAGGCAAGTAGGTAAGACAAATGAATTCAAATGTGTACCGCTATGCATATAAGATATGAATGAATATTATATTTAGTTACCTAGATTTAAAAATATTTGTCTTGGCCTTGGTAATTTCCAGCCATGCCCAGTCGGTAGTAGGCCTTCACGCATTGAATCTGGTGTTGGATTTCAGGTACATAAAATATTTTAAATACATACATAGGTACATAATTATGCTCCTGCATATTTCCCTCCAGGGCAGGCAGAGAATGAATTAACTATTATATTTACTATTTATATTTCACTAATCATTGTAAAATCGCAATAGGGGTTGAACCTATTGCCGTATTCTGGATCCTTATTGTTGACTCCAGCTATGCATCTGAGGTGGAATTTGAGCTGGATATATATTTTAGAAGTTGAACTGCTCTATCCCTTAAATGCCTTGTACGGCACCGCATGGGGTAGCCCAAATTCAACTATAGTCGTAAGCAAAAAGTTGCTTAGATCCGGTGGAACAATTTTTGAGCACATTTTGACGTGATCTTAATCTTTATCGAAGTGGAATAAGGTTGATATTTAACTACCATTAAAAAACTGCCTGCCTGAATTATCTCTAGGGTAAATTGAGAAAGGAAGCTCACGACGTGGATGATGGGTAGACCATCATATCTCAAATTATTGCTATATTTCTTTTCAGGTAATACCCCCAGAAGACACCAATTTCATAGTAAAGTCGCTCCGTAAGTCATTACCTCTTCAACCAGTCCCAGAGCTCAGCTTCACCCAACTACCGACATCCCTGCAGTATTTACGAAGGGCCACAAGGGTTGTCACACTCATCGTAGTGTTTATATCAGCTGTGTACGAGTGCTACTCATTTTTTGCAACTTTGATGACTGTAAAAATATAATCAACATGTTTTTGGACTATATTTGTATTATTTTGAGTGTTGTCTACACTGAAACTTATTGCAATTTTTGCAAGATATGTGATCCGGTCGTGTACTGCCTTATGTCAACGCATGTCACATATGGATAATAAATTTCGTGGCTAAATATATACGATTTGCAGGAGATAGCCAGCATGCAGATTTCTGTAATTGTGGGCATAATGCAATAAAGATGCAGGTACAGAAATATTAATTGTTCAGACTGTTCGTTTATGGAATGCATAGAATAGTATGAAGAATCGATTATTATATTTTTAAATATTTTGAAAAACATAACATTAGAATCGGTCAGTCCTCAGTAGTTTCCTTTCTTTAGTGGTGATAAAACGAATACATGTATTCACGTTTTAATGAAAATTGTAAATTATGGGTCTGTTTCAAGTTTTCTTAGTTTATGTCGTTTTTATCTCGTTTTTGCTATATGCAGACGCTCAAAATGTAAGTAAATATTGATTTTTTTTTCTCTCATATATCATAACATAAGTCTAAATTATAATTATAATTGTGACATATTTTTAAACTAGGTACTGTCTAATTTACAATAAGAAACAAACTTGGTACCAAATGTTTGGATCTGAATTCTGGTATTGGATCTGAATCAGTTTATACAACAAAATCCATTAAGCTAACTGAAATATTTGCTTTTACTTATATTTTTAGTTATATTACCATATTCATTTTGTTATGAAAAATAAAGAATTATACGACTAGACAAAAAGTCTACTTGCTTCTAATATATTTGAATATTTAAATTTCAGACTGATCTAAAGTTATCAATGAATGACCGTAAAACAGAAAAGACAGAGAAGACACTTGTAAACGAGATTATAGGAAATGCTCAGAAGAATATACGAGATAGCCACATAGATAATAAGAGACGAAATGAAAATAGGCCTCTGAATCTCCGTCTTGATCCCAAAGGGTCATTAAAAGAATTAAATTCTAATTTCAAGGTCAAAGGTACTCAGAAACTACCTAAGTTTGTTATTGATACTAAACCACGAACTATACCTATTAGAATTCCTTTAGTAATAAAAACTGCAAATGTTAAACCAGCACCTGCACATTACAAGCGAATTAAAGATGACATAGAGAGAAAAAAGTCTCCAAAACACTGTTCAAATAAAGAAACATCGAGAAAAAAAGTAACTCCTATAGATATGGTTACGCCTAAGTCGACTTGCAATTCTTCCCGTAAACATAAACATAAAAATGTCCATTTCTTCGAAGATGATAGTAATATTGAATCCTTGCCGCCAGGATCCAAACCGGCAAATCGTATTAAACAAAAGAAACCGACAAATAAATCTAATACTCCAGTAGACTTAAATTCAGAAAAAATCTCTAACGAGGGAATAAATCAAACAGTGTATAAAATTGAAACAGATAGCGATAGTAATGAAGCTATACATACTGAAAATGGAACACAAATAAATATAATGAAATCACCAGAAATAATTCAAACCGGTACTGAATCTAATATGTTAAATGAAGAAACAATGCTAACTCTTACGCCTGAAGAAATGAAAGAATTATCAACTTCAAATTCTGAAGATGTAACTTTAGGAATAATGACTAATGAAGAAGGTATTCAACAAACTACGAACAAACCTGACAAGAATATGGAACTTATATTGAAAAACTATCCTGTCACAGTGGACGATGGAATTGGTAAGTTTAGCATAATTTGTTTTTGAAATTATTATGCTTTTGGCGCGTTAGAAATAAATTATGAATGTATTTTTTTACGATCCGCGCGCACACTGTCAACTGTCATGTGAAGTTAGCTTAGTCTATATCTTTTTAATCACGTATCACATGAAATTATATTATAGTGCCATGCGTACACACTATTTTAGCTTATCTATTCTGCTATGTATATAATGTTCTTAGAATAATCATTAGTTTGCAGTTGTAGTTAATAAAACCTAATACCTATAATATTTGTGGCGTCTAAATTTGTGTGAGATGATAGTAAGGGCAGTAAAGAGTATAAGAAATAGTCTTTACCTACTCTCTGTGATCAGTCTCTTCAAGAATGCTCTAATCACTTGGGCTGCTAGACCATGTTTAGACCATTTAAAATTTTCCTTTTCGATTCGAAAGACCTGTTAATGCTGGGGAACCTCATTAAAAATATATCTTGTTATAGATTCATCTGATATCATTAGTATAAAAGACCACATATGCGAAGAATTTGAAGAAAAATCATCATCAACTGTACATTCTGAACCAATAAATGTAGATGATAATATAAATAATCCTTGGTGTACTGAATCATTGGATAGTGTATATAGAAACCCATATGGTAATGCCTTTCAAAATTACCATACAGCATATGATAAATATTTAAATTGTGTGGCGGACAATAATCCGATTACTGACAATGGAGGTAATTTTAACTCTCGTTGTGATAAATTCGAGCTTCCAACGAGTAACACTGCATTTTCACAAATAGTTGCTTCTCCAGAAACAAAAGAAATACAGGATATTTACGGTCCAAGGTTGAACAATTTTATAGACATTCGGCCTGAAAATATATTAGGAAGAGTATGGCGGACGTGGAAAAATACCGAAGTTGAAATACGAAAACCCTATTATGGTATCAATAGACCATGCCTCCTGGGAAGGAATTGGAATAAACTGAACTACGGAGGAATTAATTCTAAAACACCAGCGCTATATGGACCACAAGTTATCGGTACCAACGGATATTATAATAATATAAACAATGCATGGCCGTACTCATATTCAAATAATCGATACATATAATAAAGTTTTTATTGTTTTATAATATAGCTTTAATGAAAACATTTTTTTTATTATACTATTAATATGTGTGTATAATGCATTTTTTACGGTTGATGCCATGTCTTAATCAAAGAAATTGTTGTATGGTAACAACAATACCAGCCAAATCCACCAGGTTCACCCAATTTTAGATTAGATGGGTAACCCTTCTACGCAGAGAAACACACCTCCATGCCTCAAAGAGCAGATGAGTTGTCTAACAAGTCCAACAATTTCGTAGACAGACACAAAGTCTACCTCAACTGATTGATGAATATTTCTTTTAATAAGCAAGATTATAAACTGTAGAAATTTAAAGCTCGTAATGGATTGTTATTGAGATCCTTGAGTCTTCTTGTACAATCCCTTCGTTCCTCCTCCGTTCCATTATTGTACTTATTAAGGAATCGTTGGTTTATCTTCATTAAGGAACGAATAAATGGCTGGTCTGCGAACGCGTTGATGCGCGTGATACGAGATTCACCATAAATTGTGTTTTAACAACTTATTTCGACATTGGCTATTGGCACAAATCCATCAATCAGAGATTAAGATATACGTATATTAGTTAGATTAGGGTTTTAAATATACTAACTTCTTAACCGCTACCGTCGCATGATTTGTATGTCGTCATTCCCGAGGGAACTGCTGTGTGATCTCCCAACCCTGACAAAAAGTTCGCAGGAGCCTCGTCTTTTATAAAGCAGGTGTACTGACTACCGATATACAGGTGAGGTGTTCCTCAAGGATGTTGGTTCGGTCCTTTAGATCTTCATATAAGTAAAAATTTATTCTCCTATGTAAATTTTAATTAATTTGTCTATTACTTAAACTTACATAGAACCTTTAGTAAGTGACGTTGACAAGGGTTAAGTATATTAGTTATATCCACAGTTTGATAAACGATGTGAGGGTTATAACCAACATGGCTACGTACCTGTTCGACCTCAAAGTTTAGAACCTATTACAAAAACACACGACCTCATTTCAAGAACCATTAATAGAAGGGGTTCTGACTTGGAAGTGTTTCCGGTAGGTCGTCCCTATATGGTTTCTCCCTGTTACTCAATTGTATTCTGATTTGTTGACCTTTATTTAAATTCTGTTCAGGTATTTAAACAAAACTCCGTTCAGACAGCCGCTTTGGTGTGGCGGTAGTGAACGCTACTGCTACGCAGGTCCTGCCAGTTCGATCCCTGCTCAATATTTGTATGGCTACTTCCATTGGTATCGTCATACTTCGGAGAGCACGTTCAGCACGTCGCGTCGGTCCCAGTTGTCATACGAAAATATGTGGCAGTCGTTACGGGAAGTTCGAACCCTAAAAAATCCAACAACTAATCTAACTACTTCGATATTGCCAATGGGATGTGGTCAGATGGCAGTCCCTTCACGGAAATTATCGAACTTCAGTTGCGACGCAGTTACATTGGAAAAAGGGGACCTCGCTACGAAGTGACAGCATTGGATGCGACAGGGGAAATGATGCTGATGATGATGATGCTAGCTGAAACATGTTTGTATGTGTAGATAGTCGTTTTCATGATAATAAAACGATCTAAAAAGGCAGTATCGTGTGGCAGCTAGCATGTGATGTCGAATAATTGGGACCTTTATACATATTGATAACATACTTGTAATTCTCCACGATATTTCTTAACCTTACCAGTTTCGCTTGGCGGCATTCTCATTTTTGTTTTAGTTAGGTAAGTATATAGGTACATACCTCACTCTGTACTTACCTTATACACTTCTTCTTCTTATTTTATGTAAGTGGCTCCATCGTTCACCGATGATTTTGCCAATGTCAAAGTGTTTGATAGTTCATCAGTTCTGAAACTATTGCTCGGTTTTACAATGAGAGAGCATCATGTTTGATTCCTCCTGACTGGACCAGAACCCTTTTTCAGATCGTCAACCGTGACGTACAACCCACAGAGATATAAATAGGTTCCATTTAATTATTTTGTACCGAGTTGAGTGTCAACATACCGCTGTTAAACCCCAGATAGTTTGTGCAGTATGTACTATAAACATAATGTATCATTGTTTGTGTTTTAGAAAAAAAAATAAAAAAAAAGGTTTGGTTGTACATCAGTTTGGTGATATGTGAAATAATATCATAGTAGGAAATAATAATTTTATTTTAAAGACAAACAGAAACAGATTTTTAAATAAAATATTATCTGGTTCGGGTTCTTGGAATGGTGGTTAGGATAATAAATACAATATAAAACAATAAAATAAAATTTCTAATATAGGCGAATATTAAATACTTTATTTAATATAAACCCTAAATATACCAGCAATTTACAGGAAATTTTAGCGACATCGTGTAATAAATTATACCATACAACTATTTTAAATGAATAAATGAATGTAAATGATCATTTAGTTAATAAAATACAATAATATTATAAATATTATTGAAACAAAGCTGTTTGTTCAGATACTACTAAATCTATTTAATCTTAAAACTACATAAATCTAAAATAATAGATTTTTTTTAAATAAACATTGTGGAAAAGAGATGGAATGTTACAAAAAAAACTAAATCGCTGTACTGACTTAAAAATGCACAAAGTGTGATTTTAATTTTATAAATAGAAAAATGGGATAAATACCTAATATGTTTTATAAATAGTTCAATTCATTTCAATCAGTATTTCTACTCATTTGTATTCATGAGACACGTCAATCCTATGCTTATCATTCAAACCTTTAATAAACAATATTTATTACATTAATTGGTACGAATAATGAATGTTACATTGTAATAAATCGCAAAAAATGTAACGTATAGTTTAATTTTTCACATATAGACACACATTTCCTAATCTGTATAGGTAATATAACAATGACAAGTACAAGACAAAAATTGACAACCTTTCAACAGTAAAGAATTGACATACCGTACACGATTACTCACTTTTTCTTGACTAATAAACATTCAACTACTGACTTCGTATCACGATTTAAATAAACGGTTATCAATCATTTTGTCAAGCATTATCAGGACTACACACAGTATTGACTAGAGATGTGACAGATTACTAAAGTCAGTTAGATACACACACTTTACAACCTCAGAACATGAATTTTTAAACATACTTAACACGATTATATAAATCAACACTCATGTATGTACATTCCAATCCGGTAACATTACATTACAATTAATTTAATTATTGTAAATTAAATGTATTACACAATTTCATAATGCACCAATTTGAATGGAAAGTTTTTGAAATTCGAATGCATAAAATAAAAATGTGGATTTATTTCCCGTGTTTACGAAGTCAGAGGTAATCCTGCCCTATGAAGGTCTGGGGGCCTTATTTGTCCTTTGTGGTACGTACTTTGTGGCCTCGGAATGAGGCCTGAATTTTGGTGGCGGCCTTGTTGAGATCCGGGTCAGTGAGGTCAATATTTTCAATGTCCTCCTGTAACACAATAGCCTACAATTACTTTAAAAGGTAAGGATATTACACAGATTGTAAAAGCATTATTTCAAGGTAATGGGAAAAATATGTGTATCTACTGCAATTCTGTGTTCCGTATTGAAATAAAATAGAAATATTTTTATGCATGAATATGAATATTGTCATGAGCAAGGGTGTTTCTCTAGAGATGGAATAAAACCCTGTAGCAACCCGTCTGGCGAGGCAGAAACAGTAGGTTAAAGACTCCTAACATAGGGAGAGGCATATGTCCAGCAGTGTGCTGTGATCAACTAATTTGATGACCTCCGTGGCGTGGCAGTGTGACCGCGACTGCTACGCAGTAGGTGCGGGTTCGATTCCCGCTCAGTGCAAATATTTGTGCGTACGAAATATGAATATCTGAATTGGTCTGGGTGTATCTATGTATAATATGTATGTATTTACAAAAAAATGTATTTAAGTATGTTTATCCGCATTCTAGAACCCGTAACACAAGCTAGTTAAGCTATTCTTAGCATGGGTCTAGGTGGCGTTGTGTAGATTGTCCTAGAGTATTTATTGTATTTATTTATTTAATTGATTAAAAAATACCCTTTAATTAGATCGTGAATATTTTGTGGCGTGAATGTATGAAAGAAAATATGAAAGTAATTTTCTCTTTCTTCTCTAATGAGAAAGAGATAGATGATGATAACATTACCTTATCCTGTTGTTCCTGGTCCTTTTGGGCCTGCTCCTTCTCCTTACGCGCCTGGTGGCCTCTGAACGAAGCCTGGATCTTAGTTGCGGCGCTACATAGCTCTGTGGACAAGAAAAGGAAATGCGTTAAAATATTATTGGTAATTGGTAAAAATATTATTGGTTTCAATTTTTTACATTATTATGGTAGGCTATAAATAACCACGGTAGCCTAGTAGTAGTGGACTGCTGAGACTAGGTCTCGAGTTCGATCCCAGGTTTACCATGGCACACACCAATGACTGCGATGCTTTTCGAAGTTATGTGTGTATTTATCGCAGGTTTATAAGTGCCCGGTTAATGGCAATGGACTCGCCACCTATTACATTGGGACCTAAATATAAACTGGCGAAATGTGGGTGCTAGCACCTCTGCCTACCCCTTCGGGGATATAGGTGTGATATTATAAAAAAAAATATTATGTACTAAAATAATTATAAGTAGCAGTATGCGGCTAAGGCCAAATTAAACAACATGGTACATTTCGTTCGGTTTGATCCATAGAGTTTATATTATTGAAATAGAGAAATAACCTCAAAATAGGCAAACGATCAACAAAATTGAGCACGTATCTTATTAAAAACAACCTTAAAACAAATCCTTCAATTTTGCCACGAACGAAAAGATAAAGGAAAACAAATCGTAACGATCTTGTTGAATTCACAAACCAATATCATTCTATCGACTGGGGACTTAAGATCTATAATCCTTTGACAACCTAAGTCTAGTTGAACGAAAAAATCATACGAGTAGATAGCGCTAATAAAATAAACTTAATCGATGTCTTGTTTCTTTATAAGAAAATAAGTAAATTCAAGCAAGTAGTTTGCTAAAATTAATAGCATTAATAAGTAGATCTATTATCCAGTAGCTTCTAAGACTATTTGTAGTTGAATAAAGGTATCATTCTTCTTCATAATTTTTGGATTCAAATTGTACAGTAACATTTAGAGTCCACTGTACATATGGACAAGGTATATACCTAGGTATGTATACACCCTTTACATGTATACAACTTGAAATGCAAATGTGTATACTAAGCCGTGTAAAGTTACCTGCAATAATATGTATACACTTTGGAACCTTGTCACAATAATAAATGACAAGTCAACATTATGACATGAAACGGTAAAAATCGACAAGTTTAATGTGAAAAAGTTCTAAAACGTATTCATATTACTCCATGTAATCACGCAGCTCGTGAAGTAATAAGTCCCGGGTCCTTTAAGTGGGACGTGAAAAAGAAAATGAGGCCGTCAAGCTAAGCGCCACCATTGTAATAATGCATGTGTTTGTAATAGTCACCCTCTTTCCTGAGATTTTGCCTTCAGCTAACCATCTGGCTAGGTGAAGTCAAATTAACGTGTTCAATATATAAAAATTAATACAACAATTTATTTTATAGCCGTAATTCAGGGCCTTGTATAAACCGAATGAATTTGTATAAAGTTTTAGCTGTAGATTAATTGCGTGGGCAGTTTGGCAATATGGGGTATAAACCTTAGCCAAAAATAGGTTGATCGTTCTTCATTGGCTGGTTTCGTGAATCTTAACGATTATGGCCTACATGTTTAAATACCTACTTCGGTAAGTATGTACTAACATAAAATAAAGCCTGGTATTTTTATAGATATTTTGGATACTGCAGTAAAGTGGTAACAGCTTGGTGGGTAGTTTGAAAAGTCGTGATTTCAATCCTATATACTTCATTTGATTAGGTACTTAAATAAAGGTAAATAATCTTGTGGCAACTTTTTGAAAAACGCTTTTCAAAAAAATATATTAGGTAATTAACTAACTATGTAACTAGTTGTTCGATACCGGTTTTAGTCTTTCTAAGCAGAAAAGTATTTTATATAATGTGTATAAACGAAAAAACGAAAAAAAAAACGAATAAAGACTTTGACTTTGACTTTGTAACAAAATTAGGAAGACATGCCAAGATTGTTTACGTTTATTTATGTACCTAAACAAATGGATTGAAAAAACTTATCAGGTTTTTAATTCATGACTGAGTAAGGGAAGACTGTCATAAATATAGTATATACATACATAAACTCTCTATTTATATTTAGGTCTCAATGTAATAGGTGGCGAGCCTATTGCCATTAACCGGTCACTTATAAACCTGCGATAAATACACACATAACTTCGAAAAGTCTCGAAAACACCAATTGTGTGCTATGGTAAAATCTGGGATCGAACCCGAGACCTCGTCTCAGCAGTCCATTACCCATACCACTAGGCTACCGCGGTCTCTGTGTGCCATGAGAGTTGATAAATGGTTTTAAGTATTGCTATTTATTTCTATAAAGCCTTTATATATGAGAACAATTTCTTAGCACAAAGCAAAACGCTTTTATGAGAACTGAAATTGTTTCTCGAAACTCGCTGTTCGCTAAGCTTCAATCGTCAAATAACATAACACAAAAATATATACTAGGAAACAGCCCTTTGTTCCCACGACGTAACTGAAATATAAAACCGTAAGACTCTTGTTTCGTTGTCAATCATGTTAACATTAAAAAAAAATAGATTTCAGCAGTAATCGTAATCGGTTTAACTGAAAAACGTTGAATACTTGACTTACTAAGAATAGATTCTTCTACTTTTTTTTTTCTTAGATGGCAACATTTCAACCCAATTTAAGGGACAATCTTGCCAGTGTCAAGTTGGAAATTTGCTTTTATTTTGTGATAAGTATAGTTGGAATGATTGTTGATGATGATGATGATGATGATGATGATGATGATGATGATGATGACGATGATGACGACGATGACGGATGATAGTTGCCCTAGTAAAGTAATGGAGACTTTACTAAAAGCTTTTCTTAGGGAAATTTTGACACCAACACGAAAAATCACAATTCACTACAATATTTCACTCTCTCACACTTGTGTACTTCGTCCAAGCCGTTATGTCGAAAACTCCACCATTTTTACATATAAAAACTCGAATGCACACCAAATTTAGAAAATGAAACACTGCAACGCTATGACACTTTTCGCGTTCCCGCCAAAACTCCTAAGAATAGATTAGTCTCTATTATTTTCTATTTCTTTTTTTCGTTGACAACCTCCGTGGCGTGGCGGTAGTGAATGCGACTGCTACGCAGGAGGAACTCAATATAATTCACATAATGAATTTGAAATGAAGGTATACCATTTTGTTATTTACAATATTTTTAATCTGTACTAAACACGAATCACAGTGCGTTACGTCATCCGTGAACAATAAATAGGTAACCATACAACAATTACGGGTTCCTACTAGTATTTTTTTTTATTTAGAAAAATGTAGGAAACGCGGCTGAACACAGATGACGTGTCGCGTCTCAGATGACATAACGTGGCTTTTTAGAGGGATGTTAAACAAAACGTGATTTTGAAGCGACTTTAAATAAAAGTGAAATTTCTTTTCATGGAGGTGAGATAACATATCCCATTAATGATTAATACTGTTTAATGAGTATTATTACAGTTAACTGTACCATGGTTAATAGAAAACAAAGCCTAGTCCGGTTAACTGTACGACTGTTAATTTAGCTTAACCGTGGTCCGGTCAACTGTACTACCCAACTGCACCAAAGAATAAAAGGGAAATGAAGCTTTATTTTTTGTGGGCGGTTATACCATCATCATCATTTACAGCTATAAAACTGCTGTATACATAGGCCTCCCCCGTCGACCACCAATCCGACTGTTTGGAGGCGGTCAAAGAAGTAAGTAATATATCTATGAAAATTAAAATAAAACATTTTGTGAAAATTTGTCTGATCCCCTATTGTCACATATTCAACTCTTTAAACACGAGTTCTGACGTATATTTTAAGCCAATATATTATAATATAAATGTGTTATTTTATTAACCTCCTATGCTGATGACACGGCAATTGTGTTCTCTGGTAGAACTTGGGACGAGGCAAAAAAATTAGCCGAAGATGGACTGGTGAAGGTTTCAGACTGGCTAAACAATAACCTCCTAACCCTTAACATCCTCAAAACAAATTACATCTGTTTCGGCGCTTACCTAAACTCCCAGCCAAGTCCTGGTTTCAGTATTTCACTACACAATCACCAACATACAAGCTCCACAAACTGTAACTGTCCACTCATCAAAAAGGTTGATAGTGTAAAATATCTAGGGATTATAATAGACCAAAAATTAACCTGGCACGCACACCTAGAACTAACCATGAGCAGAATTAGGAAACTCAATTGGGTTTTTAAATCACTGAGACCATTAATGAGTATAAACGTACTGAAAAATATTTATATAGCTATGGTACAATCAGTAATAATATACTGCATCTCAGTATGGGGTGGTGCAAGTAAAACTAACTTTTTGGAGCTTGAGAGGGCTCAGAGATCTTTAATCAAAGTTATGCACTCCAAACCATACAGGTTCCCTACTACTGAATTGTACACTGATAGTAATTTATTATCAGTTCGTAAACTATATATTCAGTGCATAATTTTGAACTATCACAAACACCTACCTTACGACCATAATGTTTTAAGGAAGAGACGTAATTATCTGGTAGCCACCAATTGCCCCACGCGTACAGCGTTTGCACAACGACAGTATGTTGCCCAAGCGCCATACTTATATAATAAGATAAATAAAATTCTTCAGTTATACCCCATGTTACTTCATGACTGCAAGGTCTCCATTACAAAATGGCTAAACACGCTTACTTATGAAAATGTTGAAGAGCTTATAACAAGAATTACTTAGGTAAGATGGCTGTTCTCTTTATGTAAATACACATTTGCACGTATATACACATACACATACACAAACACACACACACACACACACACACACACACACACACACACACACACACACACACACACACACACACACACACGCACACGCACACACACACACACACACACACACGCACACCCTCCAACACATACATACAATAAACATACACACATATATATAAAAAATCAATAACAATAGATAAATAAATACACACATAAATTAGTATTCACATACTTCACATCTGTCTAGATTAAGTTATAACTTACTTTAATAAATCCAAGAATATGTTACGCAGGAAGAGCGAGGCATTCCCATCACAAGTGTCCATGACTACTTACTGGGAAGCCCCAACAATGTATTAACTAGGATCTTCATAAATAAAGAATTTTTAATTTTTTTAATTTAATTAACATACCAGCGAAAGAAAACCTTAATAAATTTATATCGTTCAAAACTTTTTATTACGAATGTTAGCAGATACGCCCCATTTTTTCTCATAACCTAAAAACTTCAACTTAGCCACTTAAGTTATGTTACACAATCAGTCTGGCGCAAATAAGAACAAAAAAGAAAAATGGCCGCCCAAGTTACGTTGTGAATTTTTTAATTTGGCAACTCGAGCACGTTGGGCTATCTGTAGATTGAATGAAATTTTAATAAAGCATACATTCCAGGGAGGCTTCGCTACCGAGATTGGTGTTGGCTTTTCGACTGTTGAAGTAAAATGTATTATATATAGATGCTTATTTAAAACTAGGTAGCTGCGTCAACCCGTTTTTGCAACATTTTTCATTCCTGCTCCGCACCTGTTAGCCGTAGCATGATGTTATATACATATAAACCTTCCTTTTTAACCATTCTATCTATTGAAACAAACCGCATCAAAATCCGTTGCGTAGTTCTAAAGATTTAAGCATACAAAGGGACAAGTAAAATAGGGACACAAAACGCGACTTTATTTTATACTATGTAGTGACTATGTAGTGATTTATACATATTTATGATGACAGGTGCATTGCCCTGCTATTGCTTTTTCAGATAAACTGGAGCTTAAACTGAATAATGTCAAAGTTGTAAAATATCCAGCTTTGTTGAATTTGGCTCAAGTTTTGTAGAATCAAATAATATCGATTCTACAAAACTTCATGTCAATTTGCCACAAACAGTACATTGTTGACCCACGTAATAGGGGGTGAGCCTATTATCGTATTCCGGGCATTATTGTCGACTCGAGTCATGCATCTGAGGCTGAATCGGGGCTGTATAGTGTATGTCCGATGTTAAACAGCTCCATCTTGCCTTATACGACACCGCATGGGAAGAGATGGGTTGGCCCACATTCAGCTCTACCGGGAACCACGCGGCTTTTAAAGTAGATACAATGTAGTATTATTAAAGTTTTGATAACACCATTCTTCTGTATGAGATACTTAAGCCTATTTACAACTCATAAGAACTTTTAATGTGTATAAGAAAGGTTATCACTGAAATATTTTCTACTTGGGCACTTTTTGGAGTGCCAAAAGGAATATTGTTGCATGTTTAGTTAATGGTAAATTGTATAAACTTTTAAGTTGTTCTCAAGTTTGTTGAATATTTTTTTAATAACCAATCAATTAGTCTATCACAGTCCACAGGCTGAGTAGTTTCGGACTTCGGACTCTCAGATGACAGCTTCGGATGGTAACGCACGGATGATGATAAATATACACCCAGAAAATCCAACCATAACAAGCTATCGATAATATAAAATATCCCACCTCTATTCCACTTGTGGAGATTCAATTATTTGTATTGCATCGATTCCACCGCTACCTGAGAGGTTCGATGACTCGACTCGCAATAAAATCGATTAAATTATCCTTGACTGGTGAGTATTTCTGAGTGCTTTTTCCGATACTTAGATAGGTAATAAATGTATTGGAGTTGTAATAAGAAAGTAACAGAACATAAAATTCAATATACAGAAGGATAGTCACATTTTTATCTTGTCTTTTCAACTGTAAAGAATTCGAAAAGTAAATTGTAAGGTTTATATTTGTAATATTACAATAGAACAGTAATTTTTATGTATACTTCTGGACCGGCTCGAAGGACCGACCATAAAATTGGGCGAAACACCAATCACAAAGACGACCAACAATTTGTTGCTGGTCTATTAGTGGTCTTTAGCGATACTTTACAAGTCAACGTTTATTGGGAAGGGATTTCCTCTGTAAGATGAAATACAGATTCGTCCTAATTCAGCTACAAAATGCTACCTATTCTTATGTAAATGGACTTTTGCGTTATATTCGTGCTGCCGACCATATAGAGAAGAGGGGGAAGGGAGAAGGTTAAGAGAGTCTCTGTGCTGTCAGCTGTGCAGAAGATAAAGAAAGGGTTCTCAGTCTTCCCACTGACAACACAAAACCTCTCCAGTGAGCTCTGGCTACCGTAATTTAAGTTTCTAGGTGTAATAAAATTATTCTTATTAGTAAGTAGTATGACTTGTTTATTCAATAATAAATTATATATGTTTTTAACATGTTAACTTACATATTAACAAATAAGCTAAAATATTTATAAGAATAAATAAGGGATGAAAGGTGTTCAAAAAAGTTCTCCTTCCCATGTATGTCGACTGGTAACTTTCGCAAAATTATACATATACTGAACTTAGAAATTCCGCGATTGTTTGTTTGGGATACAATATTTTAGATAAGTCACAACATTTGTGGTATTTGACAGGTATAAGTTCAAAAACTTACAGAAATCAACTTGATTATGTTCACAAAACTTCATAAAAGACGCTGCCTCATAAAAAGACCAGGGAGGTGTCAAAAACTTTTTCTGCGGTTTCTCACATCTACCATTGCATGCATTTTGTAAAATTTGCACAGTTTTTTGGCTACAATCTACACATCTTTGTTGAACACCATTTACGCAACTTTTAAGACAGTCCGCTGGTTCGCAAGGTGGCCTTGGTTTACATGGTTTTTTGCAAGGTTTGGTCGGTTGAACACATGGTTTCTTGGTAGTAGTAGACACCTCATTAGCTTCAAGAATCACTATATCCCCTGCTGGTGGGATTTCTTTAGTGGAAATTTCTTGTTGTAGTGGTATTTTAACTGCTTGTGGATATTCTATTGGTTTAGGTTTTTGAAAATGTTTGCAGTGCATTCGAATTGCTGCATCTGTGTTATACGGCTGGAAAATTTCAATTGAATCTTGGTATATTTATTAGTGACTAGCTTCGCCTTGCGGTTTCACACACTTACGCCCTGGGGCCCTACCACGACCTCTTAAAAATAATATTATTTTAATGTCATAGTGAGATTGGACCGTCAATGTACGTCCGTATACCCAGGATACTAATGTTATAATGGATAAAACGGATCAAACAGTATCTCTTACTGCAGCGGATACATTTGGCTGTTTATTTTTTAGAATTTACACTTGTCTTATAACATACACAAATATCGATGGACGACAACTTTCCGAGTCCAAATCACACTATGAAAGTAAAGTTAGACTGAAATAATATCACTATTAAAAGCCCTGATTCTGTAGAAATATCAAGATTAAAAGACCATTACAATGGGGAAAGATATTTTGATATCGGTTCTGTATTTTTGTGTATATTCATCACTAACAAATAAATGGTAGTCAGCCTCGGCTTGACCCTGCAAGGGTGCTATCTCCAAACCGCTAAATGTAATCCTAGGTCAGCCAGAGCCCAAGAAAAGTGTCTTAGCAAATCCCATAGCTGGGTATCTCACCCAAGAGGACGTGCAATTTCAGTTGGAGACTTGCTTCAAAGTGTCTTGTAGGGCCCAATAGAGCCTAGCTTGTGTAGTGATATATTTTTTTAATGAAAATTTAAAAGTTACCTACACAAGACCGAAGATACAAGAGACTGTGGCGTGGTAAAACATAGTTATCTTTAATGGAAATCTGAAATCAAAATTTGAATTATTATTATACGTTTATTGGCATCAAAATTAATTTTTAATATTATTTGTTTATTGTGACTGGCTACATTTGGGGCCCTTCTTAGATTAAAAAGGACCCCTAGAAGATAATCTCTTCTGCAAGACCTGCTGACTGACAAATTTTTTTATTAAATTAATCGTTTATTGTCACTGACTATATTTGGGGCCCCTCTTTTATCACAAAGGGCCCCAAGAAATTATTCTATTGTACAAGCTAGCACACCTGCTGAGTGACAGATGAGGCTCTGACGCAGGCTTTCGGGGTTATGAGGTTAGAAATTTTGTTTTGTATCCCCAATTATTAAAAAAAATATTGATGTATATTTGTTCTGCGTGCTGTACTCACAAGAAATAATATAAATGTTAGTGGCTCCATTGAAAAGTAATACTGTACTATTTGCGTAGTACTGATTAATTCTGACCAATACGTAGTTATCTAAAAGATTGGCATCGTAAGCAAATAACATGGACACTAATTGATTTTCAACAATTTGAAATTATGTATCTATTTATTATTTCTAGCCAGATGTATTCAGTTTTCATTGCTCACTGAACAATTACGAAAGAAAACGTTATTTCGTGAAGGTTTCCAAATTCGTTCTACAATTGGCGACGTTATTGCGATTCGTTCCAGACAGATATTTTTAGGTTCAATTGTCTACTCTATTACGTCATATAATAGCCAATAGATGAAACGCTAACATCTTTAATTCATTTTTGCAAGGGAACCGCTCGTCTTTCTTTTATTTTATTTTTCCGTGCGCGTAATCGCCACAGATATGTAATGTTGTGGATTTTTCATTAATTTAAATTAAATAATTTTTATAAAATAATCGATATTTTAGTGCAGTATCGATATTGCAACTTTTATTATCTATGGCGCGAGTGAACGAAATTGCACATCTCTAGTTCAGGTGCTTAATATCTGCCCTGACACCTTCCCTTTTCTCGGCATCCTTCGCCGAGAAAGGTCGCTTTGACCCCGGGCTACCTTGCTGTCGTCTCCGGGTAAGTCTTGAGATCAACATTTCCTCTTCTTTCTACAGGTGAAGACTTCTCAGCGGTGCAGCTTATTGCCTGCTATTGCGCATGGCCTTATATTTTAATTTTATTATTTTATGTGCACTTTTCAGCATACCCATCTTACTGCGTATTGCCACGAGGCCGATGACCCCTACGGTCAGAGGTCACAACCTCGACTTGCGCTACTTAACTTTTCATTTTCTATTTTATTTAGCTTTTAGCTACGCTGTGTTGCTGCTGAGGAGACTACTCTTCACCTGCTATTTTTCAGCGGGTCACAAAGATATTATTATCTAGTGACGTACTGACCCGCACTTCTTTTATATTCCAGGGTCTTCGCACCGGGCTTCGCGCCGGTATCATGGTTGCGAGGCACGCCCAGCGGAGTCCCTGGAACGCCGGCCATCATCAGCCCCGGAGTCAAACCAGCTAAGTGCATCGACCATCTTGCACACGGACCAAGCAACACCACGACAGATTATCTTATACGAATCCCGCCTTGAGACTACCTTTTATAAATTTATGTAACGACAACTTTAACTGGATTATATTGATCTTGTTATCATCAATCCGATTTTTATTCCTCTCATGTTCAGCTAGCCGAAAATTAATCTAAATATTATTTAACTCAACAATTTTTACAGTACAAATATGTCACTTCTAACTTAAATTCATTTTCAGTATAAAACCTATTAAGAAAGCTTTTTACGCCGTTACAGATACCACCTCCACTAAAATCGGTGGGGGTGATTCAGTTGGACTCGAACCGACTAAAACGAACGTCGTCTATGGGTCTTTGATTGCCGGAGGTGAGTTTACAGGACATACCTCTCGCACCCTGGCAGACCCGGGGACATCTCTTTGAGATGACTCCCTTCCCTCGATGTGGGTACCATGGTGATATGAATGACTACTCAGAATCACCATTTCATTTGGGAACGGAAGGGGTGAAAGTTTCTTTGCTGTCAGTGTAGAAGATAAAGCAAGGTTTCATACCTTCACATAGCTTTCAACTTAAACGCTCGGTCTTGTCTCTGATAACATAAAACCTTTGCAATGAGTTTTGGCTACTCTATTCACCGCCGAAAACACAACACAAAATTACCTATAGTGTTCTGCAGTGCGGAGGTACTTCCCTAGTCGGACTGTTTAATTAGGACGAGAGTTACCATCATGTCCTACCTCCGTCAAATATTATAAATGTATGTAGCAGAACAACAATAATAAATACATAAATCAACATTATTCCATCTTATAATAATCAAAGATACCTTCACAGATCATTTGTCATGGCCTTAATTTATTTACAGACCTGTTCTTTGGAAGTAACCTAAACATTTTTCCGACCTCACAAACTAAGATGAATTAGCCCCGGCTAGACTCCGACCAGTAGCTATTTGTTTGAACAGAGTTAATCTATCAGTATCAGAGAATTTATTCAGTGAGATTTCAGAGGTAGGTCATGCGATCGGATAACTTGTTATTTAGAAAAACATTTTCTTTTTAGAAGTACACGCTTTAGGAAGTCTGTTGACTAATTGATCATAAAAACGCTATAATGACGGATAGTGCATTTTATTTTTGTTTTATAAGTTACGTCAATTTAGAAGCGTCGGTAGGTTAGTGGTCAGCCATACTATGAAGAGGTATCTGGTTCGAATCGGGTCTTCAGTTGCCGGAGGTGAGGTAGTAGCCAACATATCCCTAGCACCGCGGCAGACCCGGGGCCTTCTCTTCGAGATGACCCCCGTCGAGTGTAGGGACCACGGTGTCCCCAACTAGCCTTCGGGTATGGGGAGGCGGATCTGCTAGAGTGGGCCTGGGGTTGACGAGTGGAGCCTCTCACCCTAGCAGAAGCAGGCCACAGCGTCTCTCTTATTTATACTTCTCAATACTTGCCGTTGTGAATTCCATCTAAACCAAAAATAATATAGCACTGGGCTTCCCAATGAACAATGGTATGCCCCAGGGTAATATTCAGCGCCACAACTTTGACCATTTGTTATTATAATCGTTAAATGTTATTAATATTGTTTGAAAACTGTTATAACATTTCGCATACATCTACTGAATACGGTATTCTGAAGATTTATTTCATTTGGACTTAAAAGAGGAAAATAAGTAAGCGCCATTATATTTCATATAAAGTGGTTCGCGTGATAAAATTCATTAAATACAAATCTGTTACAGCTATTTTTAATGGAGTAATAATAGAAAAACTTGGAGAAAACCGAATTACGATTGACTAAAAGGTCGACAGGTATTTTGTGGGCCGAGTGGGGTAGGTGCTGAGTATGGTAATGCTATTTTACATAAAGGATATCTACGTACAGTCAATGGCAAAAGTGCTTAAGTAAATTTTAATACATTGTTTGATTATCTCTAATTTCAAACATTTTTTATAACTTTCTATCAATTACCCTTCCAATATTGAAAGGCATAGCTGGCCAGACGGGTTGGTATTGTTGGTATAGTTTTTATTTCGCTTTTCTTCTCTCACAGTTTAGCAAGACCATTACTTGACCAGCAACAAGCAATAATGTGAATTTTTTTTGTAATTGTCAGTAGAAAATACAAAAAGGCTATTATAGTATGATTATACAGATTTATTCAATCTTACTTGTATTTATAAAACTGCTAATACCTAAATCGATTCTGGCAATAAATATGTTCTTAGTAAAAAAAAGATTTTTAGTGCCATAATGAACCTTTGCCAGTGACAGTACTAAATTTGAATTTGATCTGTATTAACATTGGTTGGAGGCTTTTTTGATCTGGCAGGGCAGGCATCAAATGCCGCTCTACTTATTATCAATGTTTTCCGGTTGTTTTTAATTATAGCTACAGAAAAAAAATGATAATAAGTCGGGCGAACATACAGTTTATTTATTCCTACCAGATTAACAAGGCTTTCAGGTTGATAATTACGCTTTCAGCCTCACCTGCAAGCCGGTAATCCTGTCAATGGATGCACTCAGAACACATACAAAAATCAGTAATAAAAACAACCCTATAGACGGACATAAATTAACCCACAAGAGGTCGAGGGAAAAAGCTAGTACATAATAAATTTAAGTGTCAGTGATTAATTGGGGTGTTTCCAAACGTAATCATTACCCTGTGCCCTCAGGGGGTCGTACCAGCGATGGCATTTCACACTAAAAATGGGTTGAATATTACGAGATCATTATTTATAAGATCCTTAATATTTAGCTCCTGATTATTGATGAAAAAATTGCATTAATACTTTTTTAGGATACTAAGCATTTGAGGCATCTGATGTTATAGTTAGCGACATATATATTGACCTAAAACCGTTCTAAAATGTACCCATTTTCGGTGTCTTTTGAGGAGACTACGAGGTGCTACAACAGAAAGATTACTAACATCGGTTGGATAGGTATACATATTCTATACAGCTTAGAGTCAGCCTCAGATGCAAGACTCGAGTCAACAATAGTGCCTGCAATACGACAACAGGCCCTACAAGCGGGACCGAATACCATGGAAAACATAAACAAGTAGAAGTGTGATGTAGTCGGTGCATGCGTGTCATTGATGATATGAACCTTTTTGTAAGAATATTTAGCTGCAACATTTTCGGTTAAGAATTTATTTTCGGCATACTCATTTTTTTACAAAATGCCCGATTGGTGGTAATTGGCTCACCCCCTATTACGTGGGACCGAAAATCATAGTTGACGAAATGTGGGTGTTTAATACACTTCGCCTACCCTGGGGATTACGGGCGTGAGCATTATGTATGTATGTATGTCTAAACTTATTCTTAAATATTGAAGCTTAATCCAAAGTATGAAACGCCATTTTTTTTATCTATAGCAAAGTAATCGTTATTTTGAACTGTTGAAAAAAGGTGGAGGCAATATAGTTACCACTACCTTAAAAAGGGGTGTGTTTTCGTTTTGTTGTACGTATGATTTGAGCTAATATGACATTCAAGTAGTATTAAGTTCCACTACTCAAAGCAATTATTTACTAGTAACGCACGGTATTATTAACAGTGTTGTATGTGAGAGTTTGGCGACATCAGTTCCGCTACTGAAACTTTCTGTTCTGTGCCGACTACAATGTTTGACGAAATGTGGATGTTAATTCACCTCTGCCTACCCCGAAAGGTAAATAGACGTGAATATATATGTATGAGTATGTTTGGTATTTTAACATACATACATTACGTATTTATACTTGTCTCACTCCTTTCCTTTGATATACTATTCAAAATACGTCCCTTTAAATGCAAATGTCTATTTCGCATGTTGCCAAAACAGCCCGTCAAACGATTTGTCCAAACTAGTTCATTAATTCCAAGGATTTGGCATACATTAATCCAACGTCGGTTCCAGCTTAGTAGAACATTCCATTAGCAAGATCTCTATTAAAGTTCCTATGCTTTGGAATAAGCCATACCATAAATTTATTAAACTGTCTGATTTAACTCAATAAGCCGCTTGAGATAAACTATCATTATCATTGCGTGAACCCCGGTTGTGTTCCATCTGATATTTATTTATATTTTTATTTATTTTTTTATCATCTTACAAAGGTAATATGTAATTAATACACTTAATGCAACACGTTATTTTTCACGTGAAACTAAGTAGATACATATACAACAATAAATTATACATGGAAATGGTATGGAGGTACACAGGTTACAAATAATGACTAGAAAAGAAATCCCTACAGCCCGGGACAGATGCCCTCTTGACGGCGAAAGACATAAGCGCTATTATGTGGAGGAACTAAAAAAGCGTGGTTGTCGAAATAGGGATGTTCTAACGTCTCTACCTACCGCTTTGACGTTTATATATGTACGTATATAGATTTGGTAGCATCCGAAGAGTTGACTTCGGAGTTCAGGGTCAACTTCTGGCTTTATTTCTCCATTTCACAAGACTTTGGTGCGTATATCATTCTATACGATGCCAGCATTTTTAGATAAGCCATATAAAGGCAAAATATGTTAAGAAGGCATTTGAAAAGATGTATTATCTTCTCATTCCGTTGCTGCGATAGGATCATTATATTATTTTCATTTCGGTGGCTAAATAGCCACGCCATAGCAATTTAGTCGAGAGGTTAAAAAAATTTTTTTTACGTATTTAATAAATTTTCACGGTCATGTTATGTTAACTGAAAGTTCCTCTGAGATCATGTTTTTTTTGGATTTGGTATTTATGGTCACAGAACTTTACATAAATAGTTATCTTCAAGTCTGCTGTTGTGCTTGTTGTCTTCTTAAAATGGAAAATTGTACTCTTTTCAAAGCTAGCTTATTTCTGGCGCATGCTTTCACATGGAGGTGGGAGGTCAAATAAAATGAAAAGAAGAAAGAGTAAGTAGACATCGGACATCGAAATGAAAGCTAACTGAATAACGCTAAGATAGTGACAACAATAGTTACGAGATTCCTAAACATATTTTTTCTCCCAACTGGTTGACTGTGAAAGGGTAAAATGATTTTTGCACGAATGTTCCTCGCTCTCGTTATACTCTATGCGGAGGGGAAATCATAAATCATCTGTGTTTAATCGCGCCTATCCGTGAGTTATGAGTTGTCGATGCCGCGCCGGTGTCCCACCCGGTGTAGTAGTATGACAATGAGATAAAGATTATGCAGACATTTCTGTATTGTGTATGCGATGACATAGTGAGGAATATGCCTTAGGCAATCTCACTCAATATCTGAAGGCCCTTAATCGAAAGGATATCTAATCGAAAAAACTTTATTTATATAGTATTGTGCCCCACGCTTTTACTGGCCGGGTTCTGACACCACTTCTAATTGTATGAGCTGAAATTAATTAATCGTCTGGCGGTGCATTAAATAGCCTATAGCCTTCTTAAATAGACGTAGGTACTGCCAAATAAAAAAAAAAATTGTCACTAGCACTGTTCCACAATTTTAATTTATTAAACTTGACCGGTTTATCGATGACTTCTTGGTAAGTAGGTACAATAGGTCCAAAAAATGTATTCAGAAAATATTACTAAAAAACAAATAGATAATAAAATATAACAATATTACGAGTTCCAAAAATATTTCAAAGAAACGCTTTCATCAATGAAGCTGTAAGAAAAACAAAGTCATTCAGTGAATATAATATGCTGAAAAATCCCATAACGAAAATTATTTTACATTACATTATATTATAATATTACATTGAGCCGCGGTAGGCTAGTGGAATGGGTAATGGACTGCTGAGACGAGGTCTCGGGTTTTACCATGGCACACAATAATGAATTTTGCTTTTGATGCTTTTCAAAGTTATGTGTGTATTTATCGCAGGTTTATAAGTGCTCGGTTAATGGCAATAAGCTCGCCACCTATAATATGAGGACCTAAACATAAACTATCGAAATGTGGGTGCTAGCACATCTGCCTACCCTTTCGGGGATATACGCGTGAATTTATGATAAGTTTATGTTATATGAAAATGATTTATTAGTAGACATATAGTCTGGTCACCCTAGTGGTTCACAAAATAGCTCTGTTATGCTACCACTTACAGATACAGGTTTTGGTGCTCGTAATAAATTCACATTACTAGCACTCGCAATAATAGGCTGGCGATGATATTTATGGTAATACTATTGGACAAGAGGCTGTAAGAGTTTTGTTGATAATACCAACATTTAAATGGAAATGATAAATTTCACTTTCACAAATAGTTTGATAGTTTTCTGGTTTATTCCACAAAAAACTGAATGCAGGTTGAATATTAGGAGATTAATAGCTATGCTTGGACATTATTTGCAGGCAAATGCTGAAGTGGAGATGGTGAATCGTCAAACAAAGCTGGAGGGACCCGGAATTAGAGGCTTGATCAAACTTTAAAACTATTGTATACCACCGGACCCGACAGACTTCGTCCTGTCAAAAACATTCAACTCATCTCCCTGTCCTCGCCACATGCCCTTCCCGCTTTCCCTTGCCCTCCCTCTCGCCTTCTCCTTTTAATCTACCCTCAACTTCTTCTTCCCCTTCATCTCTCCTCTTCTCATTTCCCATTTTCCCTTTCTCCTCTCTTTCAATATTTTTATACCTATATATAGATTTGATTGCAATTCATCGCTAAATTCCGGAGATATAACCAAAAATAGTTTCGTAACTGCGATAACTGATATCCTAACAGATGAAACCAAGAACAGTTCGTAGCAAATAAGTATCTATAATAAAATCTTAGATAATTTACTGAAGTATTTACTTAATACTTCGATCGCATGACTAGACGCTGTTCCTAACATAAAAAGGTATTCGTGACTAACTTTCGATACACAAGACGAGTTAAGTGCATCAACTCTATTATTGATAGTAAACAGTGTTACTAGTAATCTAGTTTACCAGTAATACTATTATGGTAAAGCTTTCAACGTACCTATTGGGATAAAGTCGAGGGAGTTCTATGTAACAGATTAAGTTTTGATGATGCGTACATCTAGGTACAGTCTACTAAGACTGGGAGGGTAATGTATGAGGACCTCCGTTGCGTGACGATAGTGACCGCGACGGCTGTGCAGGAAGTTCGCTCAGTGCAAATATTTGTATGCATGAATATATCGAAGTTTAGTTTGATAAATATCGGAGTTTAGCCGCATCACAGTTAGACTGGAAAGCCGAACCCAACTGAGTTGGGAAAAGGTTCAGAGAATGATGTTATAGTTAAACTTTCAGGTTTCAAATCTGCCGAACATCTTGTAACAGACAATTTACATAATGTAACATAAACTCACGCCTATATCCCTGAAGGGGTAGGCAGAGGTACTAGCACTCACATTTCGCCAGTTTTATGTTTACATAGGTCCCAAGCTGGCGAGCCTATTGCCATTAACCGGGCACTTATAAAACTGTGATAAATACACACATAACTTCGACAAGTCATTGGTGTGTGCCATGGTAAAACCTAGGATCGAACCCGAGACCTCATCTCAGCAGTCCATTACTCATACCACTAGGTTACCACGGACAATTTAATTTGAAGGTAAACCGGTGGGACGGAATAATTGCCTAGTTATTCAGGACACAAAAGATAAAAGATATGCTGCTGTCATTTTGATGTACTAAGATAAAATACACCTCTACTGTATGATATCAAGGGTTTTTATCAACGGCTGGCTATCAGTCAGGGCTGGGGGGTGTGGCCGACCCTGACACGCGCGACCTCGGTGAGTTAAAATGGTTCACAATCGATCGTATGCTTCCTGTAAATGAAACGTATTGTTTGATGGTTCATATTTGAGCTTTGTCAAGTGTTGGGAAAAGAAACCAGGGGGCTAATTATAATCTTCTTTTTTGAACTTATATTGTGACTTTCATAGAGTGAATTGAACCGTCAGCGTTCGTCAGGAAACTCAAGATAATCTACTACCCGTAGTACGGTTGAGTTGTCCAGGCAATAGGTCTACAGAACAAAATAATTTTTCCATAGTCCGATTAATATTGTAGGTGCATTGGTATTTTTTAGGCAGAGGTGCTAGCACCCAAATTTCGTCAGTTTATGTTTAGGTCCCTAGGTGGCGAACCTATTGCTATTAACTTATAAATCTGCGATAAGTACACACATAACTTCGAAAAGCATCGAAAAGTCATTGGTGTGTGCCATGGTAAAACCTAGGATCGAACAGAGACCTCGTCTCAGCAGTCCATTACCCATACCACTTAGCTACCGCGGTACTCGGTATGTTTGATTGTTTGTATATATACGAATATATATTAATAAATGCATTAATACGAATGACATCTTAGTAAAATACGACAAAATTTATGCTGGCTGTACCAAAATGTTTATTAGAAGTTATTTATGGGCTTGTTGTTACATGTTAGGTGATAGCCTTTGTCTGTGAACGGGTAGTAGCTACAAAAACATCTCAATAAATATTTATTCTTGTGTTAGCAGTGTTAGGAGTAAACTTCATTTTCTTAGGAAATTATTTGACTTTTTACTGAGAATATTGAAAGATAATACTTGTAGAGTTTTCTCAATTTCTCATGTATTCTATCACTATTACTGAGATCTGCTAAAAAGGGTGGAATAAATAAAAATTTTCATAGCAACTTTTTATTCTGCAATTGGCAAATATATAAATATATCTATACTCCATTTGGTTAGGTACTTAAAAAGAGGTCAGCAATGTTGTGACAACTTTTAATAAAAACACATGTTAAACAAATAAACTTAAGCTAACTAACTGACTAACTAGTGGTTCAATACCGATATTGAGTCTTTATAATACGTTTCTAAGCAGAAAAGTGTTTTATACTAAGTTTTTGAATAAAACTTATTTAAAAAACATACCAAGATTGTTTACGTTTTTTAAGCACCTAAACAAATGGACTATAGTTAGTTGCCATTGTGATTACATGAAAGATACTTAATAGCCAAAGAAGGCTTTATTTATAATCAACCAACTTCCGAACCCGACTAAAACACACGAAGTCTTCAGGTCTTTAGCTGCTGGAGGTGAGATATTAGCCAACATATTCCTCGCACCCAGGCTGACCCCCTTCGGGTATAGTACCACAGTCTCCCCATCTACCTTCGTTTTTGTTGGTTGATAAGCGGCACTACTCGCCACCCCCAGGCTCGCGCTCGTGGAGAACGGAGATCATTCTTCACTTCCGATAACCAAGTCACCTCCACTTATTTCGGGTCTGATTCCGTTCCATTGCCTCTTTCTCGGGTATTACTTGCTCACAGAAGGAGGTAGCAGCAGCCAGTCAAAGAAGACCGAAATTCTTCGGTACTATTGTTACTTTGAACTAAAGGCAGATTCTATCTCTAGTAGCCTATAACCGTATCAGGTAGCCTAGTGGTATGGAGAATGACTTTTCGATGCTTTTCGAAGTTATGTGTGTATTTATTGCAGATTTATAAGTGCCCGGTTAATGGCGATAGGTTCACCACCTATTAAAATAAATAAAATAAATAAATAAAAATATTTTATTCTCTCAAACAATTAATACTTAATACTTATTAAATAAAACATTTATTATTATTTTCTAGGTGTATCTTAATGGCTATACAAAAACTGTAATTGTGAGACTGGTGCCTAAACTAGATACACCAATTTGTATCTGTATTTATAGGTCACCAGCAAACCCACGCAACCAGTAAACTTAAGTAAAATGAGTACAATTTATGTAATACATTTTATTACGACTACTTATTTAAACAAAAGCAAACTACATTAAGGATTTATTATACCTAGCTATTTTATAAGATAACATTTAACATAGCACCTCAAGTAAATACTCCGTTTCATCATAATTTAGATGTTGCAACCAATTTGAAAGCATTTTTTTGCATTCGTATCTAGATTTAGTGTACAAGCTTATGCTTCTACTCGCTCTATTGTAAAGTCTTGGACCCAGGACGTAACACTGGCGAGCCGCGAAAGATGTTCTGTGCACAACCGGCTCGCATATCGCATGCTTTCTACGGGCTAAGGTGTAAGCGATAGGATCATACTCAAGAGTTATATGAGTATGGTGAATTGCTTTAAGCATAAAAAGTTGACGAACTGTCAGAACTTTGTAATTGCGATATAGTTGTTCAGTTGGGTATCTAAGGGGCTTCCTATTTATCACTTTAATTACAGCTCTTTGTGCTCTACATTGGGACCTAAACATAAACTGGCGAAAAACTCACTTATTTTATGTTATGTCTATCTCTAGTTAGTTACTATTGTAACCGATTTCGAATAAAATACATTGATAGAATTAAAACCATGACTCTATAATAATTATAAATGCCTGTACGTTGTTATCAGTAGTCTATTAATATTGTCCTAAAACCTATAGTACAAATATAATATGTACTGGCAACACTAGATGAACAATGTTCATAGTTTCTTGTTGATTAAACTGTGTATCGTACCCTCGAATTCGTACGTTATATGTGTTAGTTGTTTGCAACTTCCTCCCTACAGAATTGACCATGTCGTGTTCTGTACAAATAGCTGACCAAACCATAAATGACTGCGGATGTATTTAATTGTTTTGTTTATTTCGTATTTTATGTTTGATGATTAGCCTAGGAATGATTAGGTGAGAAATATATATATATATACACGTAGATCACAATTTTCCTGTCCTTGTCCCAATTATTTGGTGTCGGCGCAAGATGTCATTCTCTTCCATATACTCCTATCGGATGTCATTTCCTCATATCATATTTGGACTTCTCAAGTCAAATTTAGATAGATAAAAGTAAATGCCTAGACGGGAATCGAACCAGTGATTCTTTTCGGTTCCTTACAGGGGGAACGCTCTAACCGCTAAGCCACGAAGCCTCTGTCCAATAATATTTTCTGCATATTTGATTGACCCGTTATAGGTCTCCCGACACGACAACGCATGAATTATTTATTTTTTACTTTTTGGAGGAAAATTTTGTGTCTGGCGTTTTTTAAATTTTTATGCTTGCAACAATTTCCGTTATAGAGTTCTATAAGATTCTATTCAGTGTTTAAGTCTTAAAAGTACAAACATACAGGGTTAGCTTTTAAAACGTTAGTGTGGCAAGATAATTACTTTTAGTGCGCACCTCAAAGCATTAAAAATAATGTACCAGAGGCTCTTCCTTAACGATAAAAGCTACGTAATGAAAGCTAAGTGACTGTCAACCACAAATGTATTTTTATATACAAAACTAAAAGCTGTTGCACGTGACTTTGCTCGCATGAAAATATCGGTTATAACGAGTAACTCTTATACAATACTAGCTGACCCGCGCAACTTCGTCTGCGTCACCTCGTTTTTGCAACATTTTTCATTCCTGCTCCGCACCTGTTGGTCGTAGCATGGTATTATACACATATAAAACTCTTTAACCATTCTATCTATTAAAAAAACCGCATCAAAACCCGTTGCGTAGTTTTAAAGATTTAAGCATACAAAGGGACATAGGGACAGACAACGTGACTTTATTTTATACTATGTAGTGCTTTATTTCCTATTTGAACACCTTTTAGTCTTTTTATTCGCGACAAAATGTAATCTAATATGACAACAATCTCTGAGGCTTGGCGGTAGTGAACGCGAAAGCTACGCGCAAATATTTATATGCACTAATATAGCTATTTGCAATTGTCTGGTTGCGCCTCGGAAAGCACGTTAAGCCGTATCTATGGCAGTCGTCACGGGTAGTGGAGAAAATCTAATAACTGGTCTAACTGCAATGCTTTTATATCGACAATGAGTTGTGGAGGCCATTATGGTAGTCGCTTTACGAAAAATATCGAAGTTCAGCCTATACCGCAGTTAGACTGGTAAAAACGAGCTGCTTCGAAGCGACTGGAATTAACACTGAGATAAAGAAGAAGAAAATGTAATTTGTGTTTTCCGAAGTTGGAATTCCTGTCTGTACCGAACTTCATCAAAATGCATTCATTAGTTTAGGCGTGAAAGAGTAAGAGAAAGAATATCTTTCGCATTCATAACATTAGTATGAATGGTTGCCAAGTCTTTGTAAAGAATCTAGGTCAATTCATGTGTACATACATAATATAATTCATAAGATACGTACAGCTTTTTAAGTTATGAGGCGAATTTGAATCTGACCTAAATATAGAACTCAACACCACAATAAGAATTTCTCCTATTATTTTGCTAAGATGTATGTGAAACATGCACGGGGCGCGGGTTCGATCCCCGCTCAGTGCAAGAAGTTGTATGTATGAATATGGCTGTTTGAACTGGTCTGGTCGTGCCTCGGAGAGCACGTTAAGCCATCGGTCCCGGTTGCCATACAAACATCTATAGCAGTCGATACGGGTAGTTGGAACCCTCAAAAGTCAAA
Source organism: Pelosia muscerda (assembly GCA_963691645.1). Taxonomy (NCBI): domain Eukaryota; kingdom Metazoa; phylum Arthropoda; class Insecta; order Lepidoptera; family Erebidae; genus Pelosia; species Pelosia muscerda. The sequence goes on from OY829123.1 coordinate 6,050,537, forward strand.
CCAGTCTAACTTGGAACTTCGATATCGCCATTGGTCATTGGACCTTTGTTTGTGGAGGTCAGATGGCAGTCGCTTCACGGAAAATATCGAAGTTCACCCGCATCACAGTAAGACTGAAAAGTCGACCCCAACTGAGTTGGGAAAAGGTTCAGAGAATTATGGTGTATGTGAAACATAAATGTAACATGATTATTATTACACACTAGCGAACTGTTAGTATGACTTTGATCTCGAGGATTTCTACCTGGAATTTGTGAAAAGAAAGCCTCTCTTGTGAAAGAAGTCGTATCATCGTCACCTAACGCTTGGGTCGACACAGAACGCGTCATTTCACGTCATACGTTTCGACGTCACAACGAAACAAATCATTTTGATTTCCATTGGCAGTCTCGAAAAAACTGTCAAGCATTATTTTTTTGCACGGAATTGTAATATACACTTATTGCAAAATAAGAGTAGTCTAAGTTACGTTATATTATAACCGCGGTAGCCTAGTGGTATGGATAATGGAATGCTGAGACGAGGTCTCGGGTTCGTTTCCAGGTTTTACCATGGCACACACCAATGACTTTACGATGCTTTTCGAAGTTCATTCCCTGAACCTTTTTCCCAACTCAGTTGGGGTCGGCTTTCCAGTCTAACTGTGATGCTGCTGAACTTCGATATTTTCCGTGAAGCGACTGCCATCTGACCTCCACAACCAATGGTCTAATGACCAATGGCGATATCGAAGTTCCAAGTTAGGCTGGTTGGACTTTTGAGGGCTCCAACTACCCGTAACGACTGCCATAGATGTTTGTATGGCAACCGGGACCGACGGCTTAACGTGCTCTCCGAGGCACTTATAAACCTGCGATAAATACACACATAACTTCGAAAAGCATCGAAAAGTCATTGGTGTGTGCCATGGTAAACCTGGGATCGAACTCGAGACCTCGTCTCAGCAGTCCATTACCCATACCACTAGGCTACCGCGGCTTTTCGAAGTTATGTGTGTATTTATCGCAGGTTTATGAGTGCCCGGTTATTGGCAATAGGCTCGCCACCTATAACATTGGGACCTAAACATAATCTGGCGAAATGTGGGTGCTAGCACCTTTGCCTACCCCTTCGTGGATATAGGCGTGAGTGTATGTTATGTTATGTTTTATAATATCAGCTATCAGAGGTATAAGCCCCTCAGCATGAGCCTACCACGTCGGAGGTAAATATAGTCGGAGGTATACAAACATTACTGAGAAAAACAGACAAAATATTTTTTGACGAAAAATGAATGTCTTCATACGCCAGCGTTTTAGCTCTAATCTACTAGAATCAACTCTACAGAACACATCTCAGACTATCTATGAAACCTAGCAGCTTATCTTCAACTCTTAACCTCCTAGTAGGTAAGTACCTACTTAATCTCATACCTAATTAGATCAATTTAAAGCTTAGTGACTTGTGGAAACATTTACCAACATTTTCTCGATATTTTTTTGCCCACAATCTTATAGTTGGAGAGCTGATAACATTTAATCTGGTTCAATCAGATTAGTCAAGTCAATGTATATCGTTAGGTGTGTCTTTAATGGGAGAACTTAGACGTAGACAAGCGCACGGCCTTCCTGGTGGAAAGTGGCCACTGTGGTTTATAGCCGTTTGCTGCCGATTCTATGGAAACGTTCTAATTCACTTTTTGAGAAGGTGATGAAGGAGAAGGAAGGGGGTGAAGGTTTCACCAGTGTTTAAAAATGACAAAAGTGGTAGTTCACATAAATCAATATTTTACCCCCTATGTACGGTGGCGACGGCTTGCCGTGGTCCATTGTGTATTACATACATTTTGTCGAACTTCATCAATATTATAACCGCGGTAGCTTGTGGTATGGGTAATGGACTGGTGAGGCGAGGTCTCTGGTTCAATCCCAGGTTTTACCATGCCACACACCAATGACTTTTCGATGCTTTATGTGTGTATTTATCGCAGGTTTTTAAGAGCCCGGTTAATGGCAATAGGCTCGCCACCTATTGTGTAGTTAACCTAGTCGAACTTTTTAGGACTCCAACTACCCGTAACGACTGCCATAGATGTACATCCGTACGTATGAGAACCGGGACCGGTGGCTTAACGTGCTCTCCAAGGCACGACCAGACGAGTGCAAGTAGTCATATTCATGCATACAAATATTTCCACTAAGCGGGGATTGAAACCGCGCCTCCTGAATGGCAGTCGCGTTTACTATTGCCACGCTTTTTTATATTTCCTGCTAAGTAATTAACACCCGAATTCCTTCAGCAAGGTATACGTTTATCATTATGCCAGGCATGATTGCCTGACTAAAAATATTTTTTCTATCGTCATTCATCGTTAATTTTGACAAGTAAAGGTGGGTAATGGATTTCTAACCTCAATTAATATTTTATTAAACATTTTCCGCCGTTTAATCCTTAATTCTATTTAATATCACGTTAGCCAGACTTAAATGACGCGTCGTCAATCTTACGCGTAAAGTTTAATAAGAAAGCCGACGAAATTAGGGGTTATTACTACGCTAATTATATTGTGCATATCTGAAATCATATACGCTCACACCTACTTCCCTCCGAGTAGGTTAAGACAAAAGAAACAGTCCGCCACGTACTTCTATACGAAAAGTCCCCACTCATACCCTCCACCGGAACCGGTTGGGAAGGTTATGTCGGACTCAAACCGACTAAAACGCACACCGTCCTTGGGCCCTTATAGTATAACATAGTAGTACCAACATATTTCTCACACCCCGGCAGACACCGGCCATAAACTCTTTAGATATAACCGCCTTTAGGTGTAGGAACCACGGTGTCCCAGTTTTAACCCTGAATGTGGGGAGGCGCATTTTTCGCCGCCACCGCGGCCTGCTTCTGCTAGGGGGCAGGCGGCCACCTGTCACCCCCACGTACTTAGCCAGCCTAACCATAGACTTTGATATTACTAGCATAAATATACCCTCCTTCATTACCGCGTAACCGAATTTAAAATCTCAGTAGCAATGAAGAACATTGACATCACTCCAATACCTATATATTTCAAAGTTATCAACTTGGTTTTAAGAAAACGTTTCTCGGTACGTATAAGTACTCTGTCACTTTCTCACGCCTAGGTTTTGTGTAAAGATACGTATGTTACTCGCACACTTTATTCCTTTAAGGATAACTTTATGATCCTTACATACATTACGAGCTTCCTCACTATCATTAAACCTTTCAAACAAGACCGCCGGTTTCGAGTGCATCTGATCCCAAAACACCACTCTCTAAAAAGCTCTCTTACAGATTCCCTCTACGAATATTTCACATGTTGCTCATTCAATTCATTCTTTGAACCTTTCCTTTCGGTGTCAGTTCTCAGTCACATGAACTTTTTTTATACCACTTAAGTGGCTGATAAGCACACGGAAAGTAATCATCGTGACTTTCAATACCAGAGGCGTCACAATGGGGCTGTAGACCCTGTAGAAACCTTCTAATGCCCTTCTTGAAGAACCTCATATTAAACTTGGATATTTGCAGTGAAGTGACTACCATCTGATCTCTACAACCTGCTGTCAACATTAAAGGCTTATAGATAGACCAGAAGACCAAAATTCAGTCTCGATATGCAGCTGAGGTGCAGTCAATTTAATGACCTAGGTATACAAAAAAATAACCTCAATTTCTGTTGAAAATGTTACAAGAATACAGTTTTTGACATTTAGGAAATTGAGGTTAAATTGAGACTGAACCTCGAACGTTTTTCTTCAAACTTCATTTCTTTTTTTTGGCATTTAAGTTGTCCGGCTCTATCGTAACGGATTCCACGGATGTCCGTATGAAAACTGCGATTAACTGAACAGTTTAACGTACACGGAGGGGTTTTTAAACCGTTATCCATCCTAAGGCCAACCAGGTTAGTGTTGCTTAACCTCGCAATACGCTAACCTATTCATTTAACGCTTAGCCGCGACAACCTCTCCTATTATTACATACCATAACATAAACTCACGCCTGTATCCCCGAAGGGGTAGGGAGAGGTGCTATCACCCACATTTCACCAGTTTATGTTTAGGTACCAATGTAATAGGTGGCGAGCCTATTGCCATTAACCGGGCACTTATGAATCTACGATAAATACACACATAACTTCGAAAAACATCGGGTCATTGGTGAAATCTGGGATCGAACCCGAGACCTCGTCTCAGCAGTCCATTACCCATACCACTAGGCTACCGAGTTCAAGTCAATGTAATATAGACGTAATACAAACTTAGACTGATTTTAGATAATCATTGTATTAACAAACTCTTCATATAAATATCCACTCTTCAAATAATTTTTCTTCCCAATTTTTCGGTAGATTTATTAGGCTGGCAAGGCTTAGAGTGCGGCTTTTCAACCGTGTGATTAATGTGCTGCGATTGTGGGTGATATTGGAGGTAGGCCTGACACATACCCTCGTGAATGTAAGCCTCTTTATCCTATTTAAGTGACTACAAAAAAGTGGAGGGTGTCAATACGACTGGATTTAAGCGTGTGAGGTAATTTTGGCGATTGTGGATATCCGTGGTTCTTTTACCTGGCTGCTAAGGTAGGGTTGTGGTATTACATGTAGCTTGTATATATGGGTAAATTTGTTTAGTACCTCCTATCTTCAAAACTAGGCGTCAGGCTAGATGCATTGCTATAGTGTATCACTTGATTTGCTCTCGGTTTCGGTTTAAAGAACTTTATTTCTCATAAGAACTACAATAGTTCACTTAGAATGAGATGCATTGATATTTCTTAAGATTATCATTGCATTTGGCGAGCTGGAATGTCAATAGTCATTTACATTGAATGTATGTATCGCTATCGTTTGAATTGTTAAACCGTGGGTGAGTTGTGGGTTTCCTTCCCTCCCTCAACATATTTTCTTGTAATGGATTTCCGCCATGTAACGGCTGCTTCAATATCTAGTAGGGGGGCCTTCATACACCCTTAGAATATATTATATGTCAAACATTATGTTTCTATGGTTTGAAATAGTAAATCGCGTGTTATATAGCCTAATATTACCGGAAATCAGTACATTAAGGCTGACAGCGTTCATTTATTATTAATTGTATTTTCATTTTACTTTGACTATAAATGTGGTTGATTAAAAGAGAATTATAGGGTTACAGTAATGAGGTTTTAATTGCATTTACCGACGGTACGTGCGGAAATATAAATATTCTAGAACAGAACCTTACAGGTGGAAAACGGTTGTATCAAAGTCAAAAATAATTTATTCTGTATAGACCAGTAAACGGCACTTACAAAACGTCAATATCAACAACATTTTATAGATCAATGAGCAAAATGGACCACCGGTTCGAAACGCGGCCCCGACTAGAAAAGACTCTGGCAAGAAGCTCAGCGGGCTTTTCTTTTTTTTGGTCTATTTACAATCATTTGCTTAGTCTAGATACAAAATTTAGCTGAGTATCAAGTTGAGTGAACAGCTCATTTCCAGGCTTGTTTATCATCCAAATAATCCTGGATTTCATAATAAGCTTTTTGACATAACTTTTCTTTTACTAAATTATACTTACGAAAGAAGTATACCTACCTTACACTACAATCGCGGAGTCTTTAAGCGGCCCGTGAAAGATCATCTTTCGAGACCGTCAAGGTCTTTACTTGTCTTACAAAAGTTCCTAGATACCTTAACATCTATAAATCCTTTGAAAACTTAAGTCTAATTTTATTTATCCTAAAGTTACATAAATTGCGTTAACAAAATAAACTAGATCGCGGTTTTGTTTCTTTATAAGAAATAAGTAAACTCATGCAATTAGTAGCCTTAAATTAATTATATTAATAAGTAGATCTAATTATCCAGGAGCTTCTAAGACTAGTACTTATGTAGTGGCATCGCTTAATACAATTTTAGTTTCAAATTGTCCATGAACTTTTAGAGCCTACTGTACATTAAACAGTTATCTATTTAACCATCTAAATTGTACATAAAAATATAGAAATATACACAAATTATACCGGGTTGACTTATCTTAATAATACATCTATCTATCTTCTATCTATCTATACTATTATATAATTGTAAAAAGTTTATGTTTGTCTGCGATGGACGCAAGAACTACTGAACAGATTTCGATACGTTTTTTTGTTTGAAGGGGTTTGTTCCAACTTAAAATCTTATGTTTGTTTGATTGAAATCTGTTGAGTACAACCAGAGTTATGATTAGTAATATAGAATTTAAGATGCATAGATGACGCTTAGGTCGCGATAACCGACAGCCACACGGGCGGGCGTGGGCATAGGCTAGTTACAGATATAAATATATGTCGTTATGTACAAAAATTTGTATTTTAGCGAATGTGTGACCGTTCGTCCGTCGTTACGGGTAGTTGGAGCCCTCAAAAGTCCAACCAGTCTAACTTGGAACTTCGATATCGCCATTGGTCATTGGACCATTGGTTGTGGAGGTCATATGGCAGTCGCTTTACGGAAAATGTCAAAGTTCAGCCGCATCACAGTTAGACTGGAAAGCCGACACCAACTGAGTTGGGAAAAGGTTCAGAGAATGATGATGTGTGACCGCAAAATACCTTTATAATATTTAGGAATTAATCAAGTTACCGTACCCCAACTTACCTATGTAACACAAGACCCATATTATATATTGCCTTCACAAATTTTACTCTGCCGTTGCTTTATTGAATTCTTTCCCGTTCTATTGTATATAGCTTTGCGACGTATACTTTATTGTATTTCTTAGTGCGTATATCAGCTGGCTTCTGTAGAATTACTGAATGTAATGATTTTACTTGTCACAGTGTGAAAATCGAGACGGAGGCAAGTTTTGATCACGATTTACGTATTTGTTTATTTTTATGGTATATTTTCTTCTTCTTCGGCCGTCGTTTCGGCTTCAGCCGTGGCATGTTTTGAAACCCTTAAGTCATACTTATATAATATGCTTATATTTTACAAATATTAATTAGAATTACTTACGTTTAAAATATTCCTCGACAGTCAGACTAACATTCCCGTAAAGGAGATATGTGCCGTAGTACTACTAGACTGCTTGGTTGGGAAATATTTTCTTCCCGTAGTAGTAGTAGTAGTACCAGACTGCTAAGTAGAGTCACCTGCAATAATATGTATATACTTTGGAACCTTGCCACAATAATAAATGACAAGTCAACATTATGACATGAAACGGTAAAATTCGACAAGTTTAAAGTGAAAAAGTTCTAAAATGTATACATAATATTACTGCAGGTGACTGTACTACGGAAAGGAAATATTGCCGGTGGAACTACTAGTAGTACAGCCGGTAGTACCACGGGCAAAAGAGGCTGGTTTGAGCCTTACGAATATTGTAAGGGGCCGGTATAGCGTATTTAACTTGCAAGTAAGTAATTAGGGATGTTATTAAAAACTTCGTGAACAATTATGTACTAAAAACTTAGCTTCCTTAAATGGAATCATAAATGTCCACTTTTTTTTCAATTAACCATAATGACTGTATATCAGATTGTGAATGATCAGATAATTACGATTGACATAGTAGCTTTATATTGTATAATGATACGTTTTGCTAGAATGTAGTAGGTAGTACAGTAGTCAAGCTTTTAATTGAATTGGAATAAGTTACATCACAATTATTGTCAGTTTACAAAAATATTGCTTAATTGTAACAGTAATAGAACAGTCTCTGTGGCGTGGCGGCAGTGAACGCAACTTCCAACGCGATCGCAGGTTCGATCCCCGCTCTGCGTAAATATTTGTATGCATTATATTTGCAAATCTTTGTGTCTGTATGAATATGAAACAACATAACATAATATGTTATGTTGTTTCATATTCATACAGACACAAAGTATCAACATACACGACGTCAAGACTTCTTGAGCATACCCCTTCTACCAGCATACCTCTCCTACTGGGACCTGGTGGAGGCGCCGTTACCTTCCTTAGATACGATTATATTACCGTTACCCTCCAAGAATTATTCAGCTAATATTAGACGTTCACTTTTCGTTCAATTTCGTTATTCGCAGGACTGTCATAGCGAGGAGATACATCGAAATCATGGCTTTTGGGAACGTGACAGCTTTTTTCAGCAATTGATCGCATAAATCTTGATTTTGGAGAGTTCCGCCAAGCTGAGGCTGGTATGAATGATAGGATCTGTCTGCGATGGATCAAGTCACTGTCTGCATTTAGTTGTCATCCTTCGACGTATTGGAAGAAAATAATACCAGTTCAATTCTATTTCAACCCGTCTAATGAACATTGATTTTTAAAGAAACATTTATAGAAAAAGTGAACCGTCTCTTTAGTTATTTGAAATTGGCTTTCAATCTAACTATTAAATTCATCAATATTTTCCGAGAAGTGACAGCGATCTGACCTCCAAAGTCCACTGTCGCTATCGCAATTTTGTAGTTAGACCAGTTGTCGATCAAAGTTTTTATTAAAAACTAACTAACTACTTATGAAAATTATCCACGCGCCCAGTTTAAATATCGTTAAAAATAACAACTTCAAATATATTACCTATAGTTACACAACTGTCAGTAGTATATTTAGATCTTATTGAGAATAACTTGACCAGTTTGAGTGTCTCAAAACATTCGTATTTGACATATCAATATTTGATTCCCTCGAACATGATCCAAATTCCGTTAAACATTGAAGTGGTTTCCAATTCGCCTTCAACGGATAACTCATAACCTGTCTATATTATATATGGTGTCGTATAATTCCTGTACTTGCTTTTATCTCAAAGAACGGTTCAAGTTTTTTATGACGCGTTTACAAGGACTTTTGGGTAGCGATAAATTTTATAGCTTGACTTATATTCTAAGCACGACTGCTGAACAACTCGCATCGTGCGCGGAGTGGTGGGGGACGTGGTAAAGAAAGAGAAAGAAGATATATGAAGCAAGAGCGAGCGAGAACGGACGATACTCCCCCCGCTACGCCGCACATACCATGGGAGCGGGCTCGAGCGGTAGCAAACACGGTCAAACTATAGTACACTCTACAAGGTTCTTGGCCTACGGAATGAATGGGTTTAATATCCATATATTCATAGATATGAGTTTGTTGTATGTAATCAAAGGTAATATCTATAGTCAACCTATCAGGGACGTACGTAAGAATGAGTGTATAGTAACAAAATATTGTGCAGAAATCCCCTCAGATAGTCCATGCCATTCGGTGTCGGTGGTTGTGTCAGACTTGAAACCACTGTTTTCAGATGCTGAGACGTGAGATGGACTAAGACATATCCCACGCACGCTGGCAACCCCAGCGCTATTTTTGGCTTTGAGATGACTACTTTAGATGTGGAAACCACCCCAAAAATCTGACCCACTTACGCTACAAGATCATCAATAAAAATATTCCTTGATTATATAACTATATTGTCTATCCTAAAAACATTTTTATTCACTTCAAATATAGAGTAAGATGCATACTGAATATATTTCAAAGGTGAACTTATATTTGGCTACAAAGAACACTCCGTATAAATTCTGCAGATGGCTGCCAGTAAAGTGACAGATGAGCACGTCATGTATAATTCCTTGGCTCCTTTCTCTTAATCCATTTGGCGCAGGTTGCGTTGTCTCGTTTTAACTCAGGTGGTTCGAGTGAGAGGTAAACGTGTAAGCTCTTTGACACTGCTGAAATAATTTATTGCCTGGTGAATGCACTAGTATACCTGCTTTTATGAAGCGAAATATGTTTTATTAGTGAAATACTCGTATGTTATAGTTAAGTTGGGAGTTACCAAGTTTTCACTACCATTAGAATCAATCATCAAAAAACCGCGGTAGCATAGTAGTACGGTTTATGGACGCTGAGACGAGGTCTTGGGTTCGATCCCAGGTCTTACCATGGCACACACCAATGACTTTTCGATGCTTTTCGAAGTTATGTGTGTATATATCGCAGGTTTTTAAGTGTCAGGTTAATGGCAATAGGCTCCCCACACATTGGGACCTAAAAATAGACTGGCGAAATGTGGGTGCTAGCACCTCTGCACCCTTCGGGGATAAAAGCGCGAGTTTATGTTATGTTATATTAATGTAGATAAGTACTAAACCTAGACAGTGATGTATTAAGGCTATGAATGATCGTTTGATACCTCCATTGTTTATCAATACGAGTAAACACGGGTAAATCACTCGTAAAACTTGGGTCATAGCCGAACTGAGATAACGTAATCCGGCGCAGAAACAAATGGGCCACATCTGGTAATACCTCAGATAAACCAAATGCTTTTTGTTTGGGAATAGTTTAACACAATCTCTGTTGTTTTTGCCGAATCAACCGTAATGGTATTGATAGCTATTTTGCTAAGGAGAATATGCGCTCAAAGTAGGGATTACATGGGGTTTCTGGGCTACAATCTCACATGCAAGCCGGTCAGCTGTTTGACAGACAAGGGCCTGGCCCAGGGTTCTTCCTAGGGTTGCTTATTCGAAACCGGCCCCTCTCGATCGTAAGGCTGACTCCTTAACTACTAAGCGACCGACGTTTCACTACATAGTATAAAACAAAGTTGCACGCGCTCTGTCCCTGTAACACTTTGTATGCTTAAATCTTTAAAACTACGCAACAGATTTTAATAATTCAATAGATAGAGCTATTAAAGAGGAAGGTTTTTATGTATATAACATCATGCTACAACCAACTGGTGCGGAGCAGAAGTGAAAAATGTTGCAAAAACGGGGTGACGCAGACGAATTTGCGCGGGACAGCTAGTCTATATATATACCTAATATTTACCGTCTTGCCCAGAATCACTTGATTTTAATCAATACCTATACGTCATTGTTTTATCTATTCACGTTTCAAATCAAATCGCATTACAAAACTGAAGCAATTTTGAATTGATTTCTATATACTAGTAAGTTCTTTGATTTATCATGAACGAAGGCATACAATAGCCTTCAGTCTTAACTATGTCTCGAGGAATAATCGTCTCGATTTACCATTGAACCAGTCAAGCCCATTTGTATAAGCTTAAACTAAAAAGAGCCAGTTCTTCCTTCAACATAAAAGACAGAATGGAAAAAGGGTTCGCTACATAACAAAAAGGTCTCCTTTGTCGGTCAAAGATCGATTGATCCATAGATTTCAGGAGTCAGGGTGACCATCTATCAGCACCGCTGGGAATAGTCCTATTTATAAGCATTACTAATAGGGCCTATCGAATTCAGAAAAAATAGTTTGAATCCTCTGAATAAGGCATTGTTATACGACTTCTTCAGAAGACATTTCGTTACTACTATATTGTGTTAATTTAAGAATTAGATGTATGTGTGTGTTAGTGACATTGATTAATCAAAGAAAAAAAGTACTTGCCTATATCATTAGCATCTTTTAGAATAAGCACGGAAAAGGATAAATAAACCAGTGAGTCTTTCCTCTGCCGCACCATTAGGTCTTGGAATTCCTTACCAGCACACGTGTTTTCTACAGTCCTGGGTCCTTTAAGCGGGACGTGAAAAAGTATCTGATGAGGCCGTCAAGCCAAGTTATAATACTATACGTGTTTGTAATGGTGACCCTCTTTCCTGAGACTTTTCCTTCATCTTACTATCAGGCGAAGTGAAGTACATTTAACGTACTATAAACAATAAAAAGCCTACACCTCCCTATACTCATCATCATCCTCGCGCTAGTCCCGGTCGCAACCGAAGCTCGGAGTTCGAGGTCCGCTTTCCGGCTCTTTCTTTTCCACTTGGTGGACTTGGGCATCCATGATGTTAAGCCCATTGGCACGCAAGTCATCATGAACGACGACTAAGCCATCTCTTCTATTCTTTACACACATTATTTTCATTTCTTCTATGAGAAAAAAAGAAAACATTGCACTATATTACCATTTTTATAGCCTGGATAATATATTCCGCCATAAAGCATTGAATAGATCCATGAATTCATATATATGGCGTTATTAGATCCGTTGTTGTACAGAATATTACAAAAATGTTACGTGCTTAACATAAATGATACGTTTATGCTCAACTTTTGCCGACGTACAATAACGATTATAATTTCTATTCATGGCTTGGAAATTTCTGCAAGAAGTGTAACAGCTTTATAACATACAGTGTGAAATTGAAGGGACTGTATATTTTATTATATTCCTCATAATTCTTGCGTTAGCCCTACGAACCCTTTGAATACAGGTTTCATTTAAATATGATGTGTTCACTGTTAAATCTTTCGGGATATTTACCATGCTTGTTGATTTAATGGCACATTTTATGAAATATCTCGAAATATTTAACAGTGAATAGGTAAAATGTCTACCTCAATCTAAAAAAATGTGACTAGGTTTATCGCTTTATGATTGAAGAAGTGCATATTCAAACGGGACTTTTCAAGGGCTTGGATAGACAGCATATTATTTGAACGTGCGGCCATAATTTAAACTATGTCCCGTGTCTAATAGATGTTTAGTGAAATATGACTTAATTGAGTGGCCATTTTTTGACAGGTTTTTTTATAATTAGTATCAAAGGAACGACCAGTAGTGTTATGGGGTAGTATCACTTAAATATTCCGTAGAATGTGAACGTTTGTGAAGAAGTGTCTTTGTTTAAAATAATAAATGTTTTTGGTCAACCACAGTCAAGCAGGTGAACAGATATGACATTTTTTTTCGTGCGAAAATTACCTACGGATACCCCCCTTCCCCGCTGGAGTCGGTTGGAGAGGTTATGTCGGACTCGAACCGACCAAAACGCACGCCGTCTTTGGGCCTCTAGTTGCCGGAGGTGAGATAGTAGTCAACATATCCCTCGCACCCCGGCAGACCCGGGGCCGTTTCTTTCGAGATGACCCCCGTCGGGTGTAGGGACCACAGTGTCTCCGTCTAGCCCCCGGGTATGGGGAGGCGCACTTTGCGCACTGAACAGATATGGCTGAAATTTAGTATAAAGACATCTTTTATAGTCTAGAATAACTCATAGGCTTTATCTCTGGAAACTTATAGAAATTATCCCATAAGTTGCAGAAACACAGAAAGCCTTGAGGGAGAACCATGAAGTAAAATGTTATTTACTATGCCGTGACCTAGGTTCGTTAATAGCTAGACAAACGGAATCACTGTTGTCGTTTCGTAATGATACTGTTATCGCTAAGTCGATAATATTGTTAGTTTTGGCCTAGAATTACTTTTCAGTACACACAAACAAACTTGATACTTTTATCTTTCTGCCTAGTTTTTATATACTGTTTTCTTGGATATAAATAGTCTGGAAATTTTATTCTCATATTCTGCACTACGTACCGACCCAGTAGTATCATAGTAATAATATCACGCCTATATCCCCGAAGGGGTAGGCAGAAGTGCCAGATTTCGCCAGTTTGTGTTTAGGTCCCAATGGTGGTGAGCCTATTGCCATTAACCGGGCATTTATAAACCTGCGATAATTACACACGTAACTTCGAAAAGCATCGAAAGTCATTGGTGTGTCCTATGGTAAAACCTGGGATCGAACCCGAGACCTCAGCAGTCCATTACCCATACCACTAGGCTACCGCGGTTGTATCTTGTAGCAGATGTGTGTAGTAGTATCAAACAATGAGTAGTCCACTGTTGGACATAAACTCTCCCAATGTTTGAAGACTTTGGCCTTCTTGGTACAGGGTTTTATTTTGGGTTTTCCTTCTATCGCAGTGATATCGTCTACGTATCTCTCCATTATTCGCCTCTTACGACACCTTTTGGTCACGAATAATCATCGGTAACCAATTGCAAAAATAGCTGTTGGTTATATCGGTAGTGTAATGGTCAGGATTCGAACTCGAGACTTCTCGATCTCAAGACCATCTCCTTAACATTACGCTTCTGTAGCTTTTTGTTTCTTTAAATTTAATTTGTGCTAGTATTTTAATCGCAATGCATAATTAATCAAGATAATGTATAACCTACATAACATCATATAATAGTCTATAATACAAGCACATCGCGTGGCGTCTCTCCAACGACCCAATTACCCCAGACACGTTCTTAACTTCTCGCCAAATTACAAAGATAATTTACATCGGCCCCTCCATTTATAAGCCGCCACATTTGAGGATTCAATGTTCGGCAAATTGTCAAGTGTCAAGATGGTTTACGCTCCTACATTTTTTATACAACATGTCTGAAAATATTTTACGCCTAGAAATAAATGTTATACCAATGTTTCTACAGGGTTTTTAGACCGAACGTCCATAGAACACGGTTACCAATTTCTATCAGGACCGAGGCTGTAACCTAAGTCGTATATCAAAATGTATGATGTAATTATTAAACTGTATGGTTAAGTTTACAGAAATGTATATTGCTTGACTATCAGGTGAATAGGGCCCCATCGAAGTTTTCTGAAGCCAATGAAAAGCTATAACTATGGTATTTTTCGGGGTTAGAGGGTCAAATGGCGGTTGTTCTCGTAGCCAAAACTAATCAAATAAGAAAGAAGGAGCAAGAGAATAAATCGCCTATGACGAGTTACTATCGATGATATTTTTGGGATTGGATTAAACCTAAGAGAAGGAGTTAGAGAGTAAACCTAGAACAAAGCAAACCTAAGATATTGTCAGCTGTAGCCTTAGCACGAAATACTATCGAATTCGTAATGTAAAGGTATCGAAAGAACGGATCATTGCGAATGGCGGGCTACACACTCACACAGGTTCACAAGAGGCAGACTGCCAATCACAATGCTCTGTTCTCTCGAAACCTTTACATTACGAATTCAATAGGAGTTTATGCTAGTGCAGCTAATCGATATTCGATAGCGTATAGTTTGCGACAGACTTACGAACCACTCTACATACCTACCTACCAACATTTTCTTTTAACATCACCCCCAACTGGTTTATTTACTCAGTGTATACTAGGTCTAAAACGTATGACGATCTGTAACTTTTTAATTACACATAATATTCCTTTAGCCAATATATTTTGATTGAAAGGGTTCTCCACACAGCCTTATTTTCGATTAAATGACGTCATAAAAATCATATCAACGTTTATTAGGATGGTTAAAAAGTTACGGGTTCCCGAGCGAATTGTGGGATTTTATTTTTAATTTGAATTTTACGTTCATTGCTTTGGTTTACAGTGCAGTAGCCTTAGCATGAACTCCTATCGAATTCGTAATGTAAAGGTATCGACAGAACGGATCATTGCGATTGGTGGGCTACACACGCACACAGGTTCGCAAGAGCTCCGTTGTCTCAAAACCTTTACATTACGAATTCAATAGGAGTTCATGCTAGTGCTACTGTTGGTTCATGTTACTGGCTGACCAAACTTAGCATATTTACATATACAGGGTGTAAGGTGAACACTCCCGAAGCCAAAGGCCCCTGGTAGTATTACTTGTACACAACATATTAGCATTAAAAATATATATAGGTTGTATACTCCAGTTATACCTAACACAAAAAAGTTCAAATCAAATAATTTGGCAAAAAATGCATCTTTCGTAATCCACATGCTCGGGGAAGCCGCATTAGTATATAAGGCTCTCATCACACTAAAACAACCTGCCGTGTGCCCTACACTGCAACTTAGTGAGAGACCTGACAATTGATTTGCCGAATGTAACGCATCCTTAACCTATAGTACTTAAATGTAGAGTTATAGCAACCATAAAACGATTACTACTCTGCGTTATAAAAGACCGGATTAACGCCATTTTTGCGTTAAAAGTTATATTACCCATTAATGTCATTTAATGTTAGGAAATTTATCGCTTTCGTCCTTTACTCAACACCTCTTCAAGAAGGGCGTTAGAAGGTTTCTAAAGCGCTGGCAGTACGAGTTGACGACCCATTATTTTCCGTGCGCAAAATCCCTACGGATACCGCCTCCACCAAAGTCGCTGGAGGTGATTATGTCAGACTCGAACCGACGAAAACACACGCCGTCTATGGTTGCCGGAGGTGAGATTATACAAGACATTTCTCTCGCGCCCCGGTAGACCTGGGGACATCTCTTGGAGATGACCCCCTTCCCCATATTTGGGAACCATGGTGTTCCCATCTAGCCATTTTGTGACCTCCGACGCCCGAATCGCCTCCACAGTGTGACGCCCTTAACATTGATAACGTCCATAGGCCACGGCCATTTACCATTAGGTGGGCTGTGTGCTTGTTTGAGACTTAGGTGATATAAACAAGAGAAGGTCCAATAAAGGATCCGGTTTTAACTTATGAGGTACGGAACTCTAAAAAACTTTCACTACTAGTATGTTACTACTACTTACCTACCGCCATTGCATTCACATTTTTTTTAGATAATATTGTTTACCTGTAATAGAACAAATTTTATTTTGTTAATGTTATGTTTAAAAAGCAAACTTAAGTTAGATACTAAAGGTAGTTAGAGGAGATCTGAAGTGCCGCCCGCACCTCATGCGGGCTCCGATCTCGTCCTACCTCCCCGACCTTGTACCCCGCAGGTGATGCCTCAGTTAAATGGTCGGTCGTACGGGACGTAGTAAACCTTCCCGAAGAGCAAAACCTATGCTCTTCTTCTTCTTTTTTTCTTAAAATGGCTTCTACAGCAGGATAGCCGCAATTTTGCCAGTCTCTAGTAAATGTAAACGTTTTATAAAATTAATGGCGAGACGCCAATGTCAAGTTTCAAGTTTTATAAAAGTCTTCCAGAGCCTTGTTAGCCACGGCAGTAAATTCGTTTCCGTGTGTCCGCCCCCCCACGAGATCAGGTAGACGATCAGGACGTGTGGTTGGATTTTAGGGGGCAAACCTATGCTCACCACGATGGCAACTAAAGCCATCGACTCGACAGAACAATGAAAACAATAAAGAAGAATCGACTTAAACCCACATTTTTTTGCTAATAACTTGAAAAATGATTTAATCTATGTAATACATCTTGACTTTTTAAAACCTTAGTACATTTTTACCCTTGTGATAATCTTTCTATACTATTATATATTTGTGAAAAGTTTAAGTTTATGTTTGTTTTGCCTCCATCGCGGACAAACGTAAACTTTTTACTATTATATAAATATGTTTGTATAGTTAAGATTTATATCAAACTATTAAACAAACGACTTACACCGTCTACGTGTGTCAATTAGAATTAAATCTATTCAAATACATTATGATAGTGTTTATCTGTTGTTTAAATACATTGGAAACTAAACTAGTACGAGAGTATCTGTGTATTCTGTGTATGGTTTGCAAACAAATCTGTTTAATTTGAAATATAACTAAGCGTTAATACCTCTATGGCGTGACATTAGTGAACGTGACTGTTTCACAAGGGGCGCATTATTTGAGAAAAAAGAGAGATAGCGCGATAGCAATAGAGAGAGAGAGAGAGAGAGAAGGAGCGAGAGAGATATAGAGATGTGAGAAAGAGAGAGATAGAGATAGATAGTGAGAGAGAGAGATAAAGATAGATAGAGCGCGAGAGATATAGATAGAGAGAGAGAGAGAGAGAGAGAGAGTGAGCGCGAGAGAGCAAGTGCGACATAGACTGGGGCTGGGCCCCGCAACAACGCCATCGCAGAACCCTTATGACAGCTCGACATAGTCCTATTTCATCATATTTTTCCGGCAGCGGTCAACTTAGGTCCGTAGGCGAAAAAAAATATAAATTTACAGTTTTATTATACTGTGCTTATTTTTTCTGCAGTCTGTACTTTTTCCTAGCAATCTGTGTCCAATAGTTGAACTAACGACCGTTTTGTGGCGTTGCCCGCCTCGTAACGTCTCGGTACTGTTAAGCTTACCTTCGGCTTTGTGTATAAACTGTTATTGCATATATGTTACTGGGATTAGCTGGATTTGTGGTGTAATATTGTCAAGATGTCTTAGCAGATTTGTAACAATGGTTTCTGAGAGACTCGTTTAGCCTACATTAAGGTGAGGTGAAGTCATATTGAAGAGACCTACATAAATAAATGTTCACATAGTATAACTCACCTACTGTGGGGTAGATGAATATAATATAGAAAAGTACATAATAAATGTTCTTTTCTGTCTTTCTTTCTTTCTTTCTAAATAAAATTGAGTGGTTAGGAACCCTCGTTAGGAACTGAATTCCTTACGTTTTTACTGCAACTTTGAATGTATTTTGAAATATTAATTATTTGGCGATCCATCTCATATTTTTACAGCAAAAACTCACTAAGCAGTATTATGCAGAATTGGCCGACCTCGTCATCATCCCTATAATTCTTCTGTCGAATCAACGACACTTTTGTGTTGCTATCATAGTGTAAAAACCGCAGTAACCTAGTGGTATGGGTAATGAACTGGTGAGGCGATGTCTCGAGTACGATCCCAGGTTTACCATGGCACACACCAATGACTTTTCGATGTTTTTCCAAGTTATGTGTGTATTTATCGCAGGTTTATAAAGTGCCCGGTTAATGGTAATAGGCTTGCCACCTATTACAATGGGACCTAAACATAAACTGGCGAAAAGTGGGTGCTAGCACCTCTCACCCTTCGAGGCGTGACTTTATGTTATGTTAAAATTGTATCTTTACCCATTGCTGCCAATAGGGGTTAATATAGATTTGACATATTACTTGAACATAGCACGGTTGGTGGTCATCCTGATATCAAGAGGCAGTGTGAGCAACACACTTTTTTGAGTGATCTTATTGGTCGCATAGATTACGAGAGATCAATATAAGATTAAAGTTAGCGGAATAAGTTAATAATAAAGTTAGCGGAATTGACATTTGTTATTTGTACATACTATTATTGCTTGTTTGTTTTTATTTTATTGGTTGAGGCTATGATATTTATATTAAAATAGCGAAAATAGAATATATTTGTACACCACAAAACGTGGTAGAATATAGAGGACAATTTAACATTATTAGAGGATCTGTAACTAACCTATGTTCCACAAATAAATGATGATTATGATTATGATTATAAGTTCTCTGGTTATGTATTTAAGATACCTAAATGCCCGTTATTTATCAGAGAGTTTTGTTACGCGATATATGAATATACTTGCGTATTCATATTATTACTGAGATACCGGCTCTGAACAATGCTGTTAGCTGTATAAGGAAAGCAGCGAAGCGTGTACGACGGCAGAACAATGTTCAAAGGAGATATGTTCGTATAATATCACGTACAGAGGTATAATATAGTGTATACCTATGTCGTATGTGTATCTAAGTATGTGATGTAGGGATACTGATTATATCATACAGGGTGCAAGGGGAACGCTCTCGAAGCCAAAGGCCCCTGGTATTACTCATGGTACACAACATATTGACATGAAAAAAAATAACGGTAAAGCAAATTTTTTTGTGATGTTTTTTTACTTTCTTTTTATTATGTATAGTTATTCTTAAAGGAACATAGTGTGCGAGTGACATACGCATAAATATTTGCATCGCGAATTGAATCCGCGCCTCTGGCATAACAGTCGCGTTCACTACCGCCACGCCACAGAGGTTGTCAATACATACATACCTACATAAACTCACGCCTATATCCCCGAAGTGGTAGGCAGTGGTGCTAGCATCCACATTTACCTCACATATTTAGTAAAACCTGCTATGGGTAATGAACTGCTGAGACGAGGTCTCGGGTTCGATCCCAGGTTTTACCATGGCACACGCCAATGACTTTTCGATGCTTTTCGAAGTTATGTGTGTATTTATCGCAGGCTTACAAGTGCCCGGTTAATGGCAATAGGCTCGCCACCTATTACATTGGGACCTAAACATAAACTGGTAACATGTGGGTGCTAGCACCTCTGCCTACCCCTTCGGGGATAAAGGCTACCGCGGTTGTCAATAACTGCAAACAATGTGAATACGAGCAATAGCTATATTCCTTATTACATTCCAGCAAGAAACAAATCCGCCATAAGGAATGAAGGTTTTATCTCCATTCCATTACCGGGAGTACTTCATCAGCGTGATGGAACATACGGAATTAACTCACGGGCATCAAGTTAATAAGACTTATGTATCTACTAGACGTGTACAGGACCAAAATTTTGGTAAGTGATTTATTTGATTTGTTTCTTTTTGGGAATATTTTGAAATGTACATCTGTATAATTTTTCAGGATATTACGTTGCTACTAATTAATTGAATGTATAATGCTGTGCAAAACAAAATTGACTAACTAAACATGATCTTAGGTTAGGTTAGGTATTAACCTAACCTAACCTAAGATCATGTTTATAAATTATTATATTCAGTTATATAACTTAATCTCATTTTTTGTCTATCTTTTAAGGAACTGCGGAACGATAGTAGACGAGCTCAAATCTACAAAATCATCCATACAATTTCCCAGACGTTAATTGGTGGTGCTTGTGCGGTTAAGCACGTAATTAATTTCCTTGCGATTTACAACGCATAGCAAGGAATTTGGTCAATTTTTTTTTCAAATTAAATTTGCTGCAACATTTGTCGGTTAGAAAATCATTTTTAGGAATACTTATTGGTTACGAAGTGCCCGATTGGCGGCAATAGGCTCGCTACCTATTACGTGGGACCGAAAATTATATTTTGTGAAATGTGGGTGTTTAATACACCACTACCTACCTACCTTAGGGGAATACGAGCGTGAGCATATGTAAGTAAGTAAGTTTCTCTCACGACTTAGACCTTTCTATAGCGTTACGTAGGTTATAATAATCATCATCATCTTGTGTACTGATGATCTTGTGGGCTTCACACACTCATTCAAATAAACAGCGTCTGTCTAAATTATATTCCAACTAGCAAGACCGGCGAACTCCGTTTCGCCACCAGATGGCTTTCCCGCTTTTCTGTTGAAATTTTTCCTGAATTTTCTTTGCTATAAACCTGACGGAGCCCGAGACCTTTCCAACGAATGCGAAACCGTGGAAATCGGTTCGTGCGTTCTGGAGTGCGTCAGGAAGGAAAACCCAACTTATTTTTATATAGTAGATTACATTGTAGTTGTGTCTATAAATTGGAAACACATTACTAAAATTGCAGTAAAAACGTACAACAATAAATTACGCTAATAAGATCTCCCTTTAGTGACGGTTAATCTAATTTGGGGGAATAACTTCTCGAACAGTCTACGTGAGAATGTAGAGTTATCTACTACTAGAGAAGCTATAGAACGGAATTCGTGTTTCATTTTGGTGAGTGTTGAAAGTTCGCTGAAACATTGAAATGAAGATTTTTTTATATCATTTCTTAGTCATAATTTGCACCTGAAGGAAAGTGGTTACCATGGCATATGGACGATTGCAACTCATATTTTGTGCTGCCGACCATATAGATGGGAGGGGTAAAGGGAAAGGGGGAAAGGCCAGGCAAAGACCCAAAAACGGCGGCATTTTAGTCAGTTCGAGTCCAAAACCACTCTTTGGAGGGGATTTCATGCACGAAAAAATAAAAGTTCACTGTTTCGATTTCCCTGTTGAAAATATTAGTATTTTTTCGATAATCTCTATGTAACATTGTAATCATTACATAAAATAATAAAATATTTTATGCATATAATATATTTTAGTGTACAAAATACTGTTATTTCTTCTATAAGTAGTCACTTATGCATAAAAAATATCATTAATCATTCGTTCACTTAGAAAACGCGGTAACAGCCTCTAGCTTCGACCTATTTCTCCCCTCCCAATAACAAAGTCGGATGAGCCCTTTATATTGCGAGCACGAAACTTTTGATAGCCCAGATATATAGTCGTCGCTGGAGGAAAAACTCGGTTACAGACCGAGTGTCGCCATAGAGTATAAAAAATATTATTGTGACGTAAGATTCACAATCACAGAACATTCTCATGTAATAGTATTAAAATATCTTTTGAACACAAACATAACATAACATAAACTCACGCCTATATCCCCGAAGGAGTAGACAGAGGTGCTAACACCCACATTTAGCCAGTTTATGTTTAGGTCCCAGGTGGCGAGCATATTGCCATTAACCAGGCACTTAAAAACCTGCAATAAATACACACATAACTTCGAAAAGCATCGAAAAGTCATTGGTGTGTACCATGGTAAAACCTGGGATCGACACTGAGACCTCGTCTCAGCAGTCCATTACCTATACCACTAGGCTACCGCAGCATAGTATCTTTTGAGATGTGAGGAATTTAGCTTCTAATATGTATGCGTACTAACATTTTGTATAAAAAAATGGCTAACAGAATCACATCGCAGTGTTCGATTGTACGTAACGTTCGTTTTGAGAAACAAATTTCTTTCTTTTTTTTATTTTCGACAAGAATATCTACTAAGATAAATCACGAAAAAAATAGGCTACACTAAATAGTTTTGTTATTCTGATTTGTTGTTTACTGTCCTCGAATTTAGGTCGAATTTTGATGACATTTGTCTTTTTTTGCAATTTGCAATTGGGTTTATATATGTACATATTATACCTAACCCGCAGAAACCTATTCCCGATTAAAAAGTGCGAGTTTTGCAAATTGTGTTGCAAGCTTTGATAAGTCACAGTAGCTGTCACATGGGTAGTAAATGAATAATAAATAAAATATTCTAAGACATACTACACAACGCCACTTAGACCTATGGTAAGCATAGCTTAACTAGTTTATTTTATAGATTCTAGAACGCAAATAAATATACTTAGACACATCTTATTTGTGCTAGAAAGTGCAAATATTTTATATTCATACATACAAAATATTTCCACTGAGTGGGAATTGAACCCG
Source organism: Pelosia muscerda (assembly GCA_963691645.1). Lineage (NCBI taxonomy): Eukaryota > Metazoa > Arthropoda > Insecta > Lepidoptera > Erebidae > Pelosia > Pelosia muscerda. The sequence goes on from OY829123.1 coordinate 6,073,234, forward strand.
CGCTCCTGCGCCTCGACACAGAGGTCGGGTAATAAATAAATGTACGGTGCGATGGCTTGGTTTAGGCTTTGCTTATTAGGTGGAAATAGCAGTCGCTCTGGTAGAAGTCAAGACAAATCAAAATATAAAGTAAATGTATGAACCCCCATGTTCCAAATGAAGATGCTAAATGTACTAGCACTCTGATGACTATGATAAAAAAATTTGAACTTAACGGGAACCAAACTCCCTCCTTCTAATATTATAAACACACACTCAACTGCCTCACCAAACAATTTATTCGATGTGCCACTTTATTTGTAGTGGCGACACTCAGTCTACAGTGTTGCCCTCCCCTTACATTTATAATCCCTGGTTCTACAGTTTCCCAACAATATATTCACAATTTGTGCTACAACTATTTTTATTATAGGGGGGAAAAATAGGTCAACAAGGTAAGGGGCTGTTATCACGTTTTATGATTGGATGGATGATCATTTACGCATATTTAAGTACGAGGCAATAAACTGTTTATTTAACCGAGTTTGGAGGCCCTACCACCGCCTACAAAAGTAACATTACCTACTTCTTTATTTTTTATCTGGGACACGTCAATTTGATTTCACCTCGCCTGGTGGTAAGCTGTACGCAAAGTCTCAGGAAATAAGGTCACCATTAAAAACATGTATAGCGTTACAATGGGGTGGGTGTTTGTTTAATATGTTAGAACTGAAAAAGCAAACACCCCCGGAAAAGTTAGTCAGTCAAATTCTGGCGAGGAGTCCCAATAAATCGATTCCTGCTTGGCTTGATCTACAAAGAGACGACATGGTTAAAATTTATCCTAATTTATGATCGTTCTATAAGAGATGAGATATTTTTCACCGGCTTCCCTTTCAAAATTTTCATCTTGCGCCACTGAACCCTACCATCGATTTTTTCATGGGTAAACCCCTTAAAATTAGATCTAGAATTAGGCGTTTCATGGCGGAAATCAATTATAAGAACTTATATTGGGGGTGGGAAGGGAACCCATCACTCAGCCATGGTTTAATAATCCCAACGATAACAATAGCAAATTAGATTTGCTAACCATAAGAATATTTGTATATTTGCCCTTTTTATATCTTTGAGACTTTACTTAGATAAGCGTGTGTATATATACATGTGTATTATATATATACTCATATACTTTTCATAAACATGTTTATAAAATATATGTAATGTTTTACGTGACCTAACTCGCACACATCCAATAACATAAAAAAATATATAACTCCTATAAACAACCAACAAATTACTTATTTATCTTATTACTACGCAAAAGAGGATGAAAGTGTATGCCAGATTTTTTTGCTGACGCTACTGGTTTTATTACAATCGATGTTAATATTGATGTCGATATTTTACGAATACTGTTCTATAAGTAGGGATAGCACGTAAACGGAATATATTTTTTGTGTAATAATATATGCCGTGGTCGTATATAGTAGGTACTATCAAAGGTTTGGATACGGTAAAACGGGGTGAATAGAGATCGAAGGGTGAATAGAAATAAATTGGTTAGATAAATTTATGTAGTTATTTTTTTCATCCGAAAATTTGGACAAGTTCATTGTAATAACAGAAACAGAATCATGAAATATATCATATTGGGCTCAGTTGAAATTTTGTAAAAGAAATTATTATTGGCCATTTTATTTCTATCCACCCCTAGATTCCTATTCACCCCGATTTACGTTAACAACAGACCGAAATTTCCGTTGTGAAACCGCGTTCGGTTCGAGTCCGACATAACTATCTTCGCTGACTTTGCGCGGAGGGTATCCGTGGGGATTTCCGGACGGAAAAAAAGGTTATTATAAGCCACAGTATTGTTTAGGGTGGTGGTACTTTCCCAGTCGATTATGATGGGAGATACCACCATGTCGGAACTCCGTCATTTGAGCGTGATTGAAAAACAACCAAACATTTTCATAAACTTTCATTTTTATGGCGATTACCGTAAGATCATATCGTGGAATTCATGTCATGGCCGCCATGTCATAAATCCACATAATATTTCAACCGTCTTTATAAGAACCACGATACCAATATCGCGATATAACCTTCAAAATAACCACAACGCACAGTTAATCCTGGTGACCAGTAATACAGCTAATCTAACCAACAACAGGCACCAGCGATCCACAACCATACTCGCGTATACTTTACCCTAAGTATGTGCAAACACTGTATGTAATTTGGTTGTTGGTGAGAAATCAAATATTATTATTACTTACTAGCAAACCCGGCGAACTCCGTTTCGCCATGTGAAAAATGATTTTCCCGCTTTTCTGTTGGAATTTTTCCTGAATTTTCTTTGCTATAAACCTCACGGAGCCCGAGACCTTTCCAACGAATGCAAAACCGTGGAAATCGGTTCGTGCGTTCTGGAGTTATAGCGTCTGGAAGGAAAACCCGACTTATTTTTATATAGTAGATTAACAGCTGTTTCTTTATTTAATGAGTCTGTTACTTAAACGTTCAATAATAAAAGGCCATACTACACAGAGATGTGTTGAATTATCACACTTCTGTTATATTCTTGGTCTACATGGCACGTTTATTGCTGTATGCCAGGCACGTACATAATATATAGGCTAGATAACTAGCTTACAATAACAGACAAGATCAAGAAATCTTTCGTCGTATAAAAAGGTTTCGCACAGAATATCAAAAGATGTTTTTATAAGGGGAGTAACGGAGATGTCCCACTGTGTTTAGAATGGGTACCGAGTAATAGGGGTGAGCCTATTGCCGTTTAGCGGTCACTGTGTCCTCTCATACACTCATAAGAAAGCTCAAGGTCACTCAGCGAGCTATGGAGAGGGCTATGCTTGGAATTTCTCTGCGAGTTCGAATCACAAATGAGGAGATCCGTAGACAATAAAACAGCCTACAGGCTATATCGACCATTTTTACGATATAACGACCCTGTAGGGTTAGCAAGTTGAAGTGGCAGTGGGCGGGGCACGTAGCAAGAAGAACAGATGTTCGTTGGAGCTGAAAGGTTCTCGAATGGAGACCACGTACCAGATGAAGCGTGGGACGGCCCTACGAGGTGGACGGACGACATAGTCAAAGTCGCGGGTACGTATTGGATGCAGACCACCTCCAACCGGTCGGAATGGAAGTCGATGGGAGAGGCCTATGTTCAGCAGTGGACATCCTGTGGCTGTAATGATGATGATGACGACACTGTGTCGTGGACTAGGTTTACTATCAGTAGAACTAGTATGAACTCCTATCGAATTAGTAATGTAAATGTTTCGAGAGAACGGAGCATTGTGATTGGCAGTCTGCCTCTTGTGAACCTGTGTGCGTGTGTAGCTCGCCAATCACAATGCTCCGTTCTGTCGATACCTTTACATTACGAATTCAATAGTATTTCGTGCTAAGGCTACAGATGGAAAATAACATTATTCCTTAACGGGCTTCTACGACACCCGCCCACGGGAAATAATAGTATTAGTCGCTTACGGTCACTTCTGTTCTATTCCATTTATAAAACAAACCAACTTCTTAGCACAAAGTTTCCTGAGCCCGCCATCTTCATAAATATCTCACTGTATAACCAAGTCTCTCAAACTGTGCTTTACAAAGTGTTTTTCGTAAATACAACTTTTATTAAACCTAAATGTATTACGTCACTGTTTAATAAAAACACTCAATACAAAAGACCTTGTTTCAAAATTGGGTTGGTATTGGTGTAAAGGCTTAGGTTCAAGTGTAAGCGATTAGCGGGGCGTGTAGTTTGTGGCTAAAGCTCATGTTTAGCTATAGTACTTATTAGTAACGTTTCATCGACACTGGCTTACCAAATTTAAAATGACAAATGATTTAAAAATGCCATGTTATAGCCGGCTATATCTGACAAGTTGATAGGTTTATAAAAAAAACGTTTAACTTTCAATATTCTGTCCTTATGACATCGAGTTATTTAATAAATATGTAGTTGTTAATTAATAATATAAACGAATTTTTAATTCAGAAAACAACGAGCAATTCCGAAACATATTAATAAATAGTTTTATATAGCTGACACGTTCCAGGATTCGAACGAAAAAATCTCAATTCATTGATATTATGCACTTTTATGAATTGGAAAGCTTTTCGCTAGAAAACATCTTGTGCATCGTGATTGCTTGGATACACTTTTATTGCACTCTGAATTTAAAAAATTAGAATCCGGCAAATTTTTCCGCTTACAATGGCACCCGACCTGAAAATTGAACTAATCTTTTACTCAAGTACAAACTTGAACAAAGTCCTCAACATTTTAGTCCCGACCTCACAGATGTACAACAAAGTGAAAAGCTTAATTGAAAAGCTAGTAGACTATTGAAGATAACAAATATTTTAATAATAAACGTTTCCTAATTGGAGAAAAGTCATCAATTTATACAACGTAAGCTGTTAAATATACCAAACTAGTTGTTGACCGCGGCATCGCCCGCGTCGATGTCAGTAATCGTGACCAATTATAGCCTATGTCCTTTCCTAAGGTCTAATCTATCTTGGTTCTAAATATTCCTCAAATCAATTTATTGATTTTTATGCCACTTAGGTGGCAGGCCTCAAATCAATTTATTGATTTTTATGCCACTTAGGTGATGGAAAGTGGTTACCGTGGCCTATGGACGTTAACAACATCAGAGACGTCACATTCGTACTGCCGACCATATAGAGTAGAGGTTGGAAGGGGGAGGGGGAAGAGGGAGGGGGGAGAAGCTTAAGAGAGTCTTTGTGTTGTCAGTGCAGAAGACAAAGAAGGATTCTCAGTGTTCCCATTGATAACACAATACCTCTCCAATGTCCTCTGCGCCGGAAACACAACACAAGGTTATTATCAGCCGCGATATTCTGTAGGTACTTCCCCTGTCGGACTGCTGAATTAGGACGGGGGATACCGTCATGTCCTACCTCCTTATGTTATGACATAATAAGAGAGAATCTGTTATATGAAATTTTCTATTGAGGGAGGGAGCGGGATCCACAACTCAACCTCGGTTTAACAATTCCAACGTGAACAATAGCGAATTATTACTAAACTAGCTGTTGCCCGCGGCTCCGCCCGCGTGGATGTCGATTATCGCGTTGTACGACTTTACTCGATTCACTACTTGCCTCTCTATACTACTTTTCCTTGCTGTCATGACAACGGAAATTGTTAGCGATATTAGCGCCAATGTATAGAAATTTACCGGATCAATTGAGATTTATGATTATTACTCCGCTCCCTTGTATGGTAGCGTGATGATATATAGCCTATGTTACTCCTAGATATTGTAGCCTTTCAGAGGTGAAATAATTGTTTAAATCGGCCCAGTACTTTTTGAGCCTATTCATTACAAACATACAAACATACAAAAATAGGTACAAATCTTTCCTCTTTATAATATTAGCATAGATTGTCATAGAATGGAATGTCAAACCGCATTGAGGGGTGCGGTTGTGTTGTGGTTGAGAGGAGCAAGTAAAAAGACTTCTTAACTGAGGAGAGATGTTGTCGTATGTGCAATATTCCGCAAGCGCAAAGGACAAACCTCGACACGTGTTTTGCCTCGAGGCATCTTCAGGGGTGCTCTCAATTTTCCGCCAAATAACGCTTACATCTATATCGTATCTAAGATCTATTATTGCAAATAACGATGTTATTATGTTTTTATAAGTTCATATGATTCCAATAAATAATAGCAATAATCTATACATAATTACTTTAATTATATACGAATAGAATCGTAATTTATTCCAAATCCAACCCTGTTGACGTCAATTTTCATCTCAGAGTAATAAATTAATTGGGAAACTTGAGCCATCTGATTTCCTTACTGTAAAATACAGTTAATCACAGTATCCCGTAGACTTCTGTAATCCGATTAAGGAAGATGCAAAAGACCGGGAATCGGTTGGAAATTTTACTGGTTGCTTTTTGTTTTTAGAAATAAATATAATAATATATAACTACTAGCCTATGCCCGCGGCTCCGCCCGCGTGGGTGTCGGTTAAGCGCCATCTGTGCAACTTACATTCTATATTACTAATCATAACTTTGGTTCTTCTCAACCGATTGAAATCAAACAAACGTCAGATTTTAAGTTGGACCGAACCCCCCCAACCAAAAAAACCCGACACACCTAACTTCAAAAAGGATAGTGGAACTTTTTTTTTTTATACTACGTAGGTGGCAGACAAGCACACGGCCCACCTGATGGAAAGCGGCCACCGTGGCCTATGAACGAGTGCAACACTACGGGTGTCACACACGCGCTGCCCACCCTGAAGGGAAAGGGGGTGAGCTGGGAAGGGGTGAGGAGGCTAGGAAGGGGAGGGGAAGGAGAGGTATAGTGAGCTCTGGCTACCCTACTTACCGGCGGGAACACAACACGATGGTTATTATGACCGCGGTCTTCTGTAGGGCGGAGGTACTTCCCCAGTTGGACAGCTCATTTCGGACGGGAGATACCGTCGTGTCCTACCTCCGTTAAATCAAATAGGAAATGGGAAATGATTGCTTTAGTTGTTCGACATGATGCCCACGTCTACTAACGATCGAATTGAGAACCTTCTCCTTTTCGGAAGTCGGTTAAAAAGAACCAGAAATAATACAAACGCTAATATTTAACCTATGGGTTATGGCAACGGGATCAAAGTTCGACGCGGGCGAAACCGCGGGCATCAGCTAGCTATATTTTATACATATCTGTGGAATTATTAAGTCAAAGATTTATTTTGTCAGATCGCGATAGATTCTGAATCGAATTCTCATAAATTTATCTGATTAAAAGTTTTTCGTTTTCAGTTATTTGTAACTGTAATCGATACGGATCCTCCGTAGGCATTAAGAGCTGAAATATGATTAAGTTACCGTTTCATAATTTGGGTTTATAAAGGCCTCACCGAGATTTGATGATTTCAATATTATTTGGAAGAAAAAATTTTTTTTTATTGTGTCCCTTTGCAACGCAAGCTGCCATTTTTTTTTGTTGGTTGGGAAGATTATGTCGGACTCGAACCGACTAAAACGCACGCCGTCTTTGGGTCTTCAGTTGCCGGAGGTGAGGTAGTAGCCAACATACCTCTCACACCCCGGCAGACCCGGGGCCTTCTCTTTGAGATGACCGCCGTCGTATGTAGGAACCACGGTGTCCCCATCTAGCCTCCGAGTATGGGGAGGCGCCCACCGCGGCCTGCTTCTGCTAGAGTGAGCTGCGCAAGCTGCCTTATTATACTGTTATCTCGTTACTAAAAGTCAACAGTATACCTATTTAATTTACCTTCAATCAATGTGTGTGCTTTTATATGGGAGTGATGTATCTATTACGTAGTAACTTTCCTACACAGGACAACACGTGCAGGGCTTAGATGTCACTCGCATACGGTACAGAATATTCCATCAAGAACCAAGCGTTTCGGTGAGTATTTTCTCTGCCGCACCATTAAGTCCTGGAATTCCTTGCCAGCGCACGTGTTTCCTTCTTCCTACAGTCCCGGGTCCTTTAAGCGGGGCGTGAAAAAGCATCTGATGAGGCCGTCAAGCTGAGCGCCACCATTGTAGCACTGAACGTGTTTGCAATGGTGACCCTCTTTCATGAGACTTTGCCTTCAGCTTAACATCAGGCGAGGAGAAGTCCAATTGACGTGCCATAAATAAAAAAAATAAAAAACTATTTATTAATCTGTGACCTCAGGTACAACCATTGTACCCGCAATAACCTGACTATTATAGCAAAATTTGACTGCTACTAATGACATTGTAAATTACAATCGCTTGAATGTCAGTGATACAAATGTTACGGTGCTTTATCTTACTAGAACTGATCAGTTTGTGGATGCCAAAGTTGATAAATGCGTTTTCTCAAGCAAATATTGTAAATGACCCCATTAAGGGGCTTCCCCTACTAAATGTTACACAAGGAATTTTTGAGTGCTCGTTGTTTTGTTAATTCAATTATTGAAAAGTTACTTTTTATAACTTTTAGGTGGCAGATAAGTAGATACACGATCTCATGATGGAAAGTGGATACCAGGGCCAATACACTCAAGCTGCCGAGCCTAAATAAACTTTTAAGGCCCTTCTTTAAAAAACCTATGTAGTCGCCTGGGTTTCACCTATTTAAGTATTATTTCGGGGGATTATTATATAAATAGCATATGTTACCCAGGGAAAATCATTCGAAAGTTGAAAGAATTTTTCAAATCGGTCCAGTAATTTTCGAGTTCAAAAGTATAGGTATTTCCTTCTTATAGTAATAGTATAGATGAATTAATTTGCAATAAATACAATGGCAGATTTCCTTTTAAAATACACATAATTTTAATTAAACAATGTTTTGTTTTAGTTTGGAGCCCGAACAATAAGCCAGTTAAGTCTATTGTGGGGTGACCCTCTTACGCAGGCCATCTTCTTGGAGTAGCCAAGATAAACCGTATTAAGAGCAGAAATTATATAAAGGTGGATCAATAGTCTTGCGAGCGAAAGAAGAAGCGTAGGACGTTTGGCTGGAGTATGACGTAGGCGAGGTACGCTTATTTTTATGCGTGTTTACGCAAAAGTACACATATTCGGGCATATAAAACTTTTTGTGAAAACTGAAATATTTAAACAAACTTTCTTTTAATATTACCTACACATACGTCTACTCTTCGAAAATATTCAAGCTTGTTCAATTCAATTATATTCAAGGTTTCAAACGTCGTAAATACTTTTTATCTATAGCAAAGGTATCTCTATCTTGAACGAATAAGGTGTGTTTCCGTATTGCACTACGTATGATATAGGCTCATCACTACATAGTATAAAACTAAGCCTTTATTCGGTATTGGACAGATTCGTGGATTGGACAGTTTCATGAATTCGGCAGATTCGCTACTCGGCAGATTCGCTACTCGACAGATTCGTGGATTCGACGGATTAGCTATACGACAGAAGTACAGGTGTAAAGAAAATAAAAAACAATTCTGTCCCTATTTTTCTTGTCCTTATGTCACTTTGTATGCTTAAATCTTTTAAACTACGCAACGGATTTTGATGCGTGTTTTTTAATAGATAGAATGGTTAAAGAGGAAGGTTTATATGTATATAACATTATGCTACGTCCAACAGGTACGGAGCAGGAATGAAAAATGTTGCAAAAACGGGGTGACGCAGACGAAGTTGCGCGGGTCAGTTGTATATGTGAGTTGGGCCACTTCAGTACAGCTACGAATCTGTGGTAATACATTTCTACTATTTTTTTCTGTTCTGTGATCACAACCCTTCAAGCCAAAAACAAGTTACGAGTTCTGATAAATATCACCATAATATTTTCAAGATGGCGTCCCAATTTTGTTTACGACGTAGTCATAACAAACGTTATTACTTAATTCTTTGAATAAAATTTGAACCGAAACATTAAGGAAAGGCATTGAATTAATTTGTTTTGTAATGTTTATGACAATATTAAACTCGTAATCAGAGAGCACAGCGTTCACTTTTTAATACTCTGATTTATCAAAATTAGGATATACACCTATTCGTTCCCTAATTTTAACCATGAATAAAACTATACGATATAGATGTAGGCGCTACTTAGCGGAAATCCATTACAAAAAAAAGGGAGGGGGAGGGAGGAGGTTGAACCGCGGGTGAGTGGTGGGCCCTCCTCTCTCCCCCAATATATATATATATATATATATATTTTTAATGAATAAAACTGTTGAGCTGTCACCTTGTCGAGAGTTATTTGACAGTAATCTCAAATCATTTAAGAAGATAATAAGCTTAAAATAGCACAGTAAAACAGTACTCTACAAGCTCATTACCGAAATAGTGTAAGAGCTAGAACATTTAGGTACCTAATGAGCCCCAAGACTTCAGAGAATACGGTAATGAGTGCAGCATTCGTACCAAAGCTACCCACAAGTTGTAATTTAGTTTATTTAATTTAATTTATTTAATTTTGAATTGATAATAAATGATATTAATAACTATTTCACTAACTGTAATTGCGATTATTTCAAATTTAACTAAGTTATTACATTTAACGTAATAAAAAGTAATGAATTAGACCAGTTCTTTTCTCTTTTTTACAGTAATATTAACGATCGAAATTACATAACATAACATAAACTCACCCCTATATCCCCGAAGGGGTAGGCAGAGGTGTTAGCACCCACATTTCACCAGTTTATGTTTTAGGTCCCAATGTAATAGGTGGTGAGCCTATTGCCATTAACCGGGCACTTATAAACCTGCGATAAATACACACATAACTTCGAAAAGCATCGAAAAGTCATTAGTGTGTGCCATGGTAAAACCTGGGATCGAACCCGAGACCTCGTCTCAGCAGTCCATTACTCATACCACTAGGCTACCGCGGTTATTACATTACATTTAACTTAGTAAATAATAATCTATTTTTAAATAATATTAGCGACCGAAATTATGAATATTCCATCTAACACTTCCAACTAAGCTCAATGGCTTGCGATAAGAGTGATTTCACGTCAATAGTGTAATGGTAATCGTAAGGCCGACTCCTTAAACACTAAGCCACCAATGCGTTACTTCATTTAATATATTTATTAATTTTAAAAAGATTTCTTATACTTATCTGCCCACACAATAGTTCAAACTGCGGGCAAATTGAAATGTAATGAGAATTGCCGCGGGCATTTTCTCCGCTACTATCCGTCGTCAGTGCAGTCTTAGGGGACAAATTTATTTAAAGAAAAAGTAAGAAATCCAACGATTTATGAGCTCAAGTATTTCCCTAAGGAGAAAACCAAAGTAAATAGCAAGTTTCATATACAACATAAGTGGATATTAATAGCAGTACGCAATATTTTGCGCAATTCTAAAAATACCTTAGCCAAGTGTCACATTTAGAGGCTTATTTGAAATCCTGTCGGACACTTCAAGGGATAAACTTGAGTACTCTTTGTATTACCTGCGAAACCTTTTGTTTGAGATACAGGACCCTTGAAATAAAGGATAATATGGATTCTTTAAACACAACATAATATCTAACTACGGCTTCGATTTAGGTCATGGCAGATTCAAAAGGATAAAAACTATTTTTTATGTATGGTCTGATGGTAAGCTGTGGAGAAGTTAAAAATGTAGAGGTTAATGGAAAATGGAATGGCCATTTACTGTCATTGAAGTGGTGATCCCCACGGAAGACTTTTCAAGCTTAAAGCACTCTTTTATGAGACTTTGCCTTCAGCTTAACATCAGGCGTCAAATTGACGTGCCATAAATAAAAAAAAACTCAGAATCTCTATGCCCTCATATTTTTTGTTTCTGTAATAGTCTAGTAATTGGATGGAAAGATAATGTCATATATGAAAACATTTTAAAATTTTAGACTCTTTCACACGGAGTATTCCGCAAGCAGTTTAGAAATAGTACTTAATATATTTTTAAATATACTCGTAGCTTACGAGCAGCTCGCGCGTTTGGCAAGAATTTTCTTTTAAATATTCTTAAGATTTTCTCGCTCTTTCTCGGTCGTGGGGGCTCGTAATGGACGATTCATTTCCACGATAATAAATTAAACCTAAGTATGCCGTACTTACTGATGTACTTTAGATGTTAGATTTGCTTGTAAATTTCGTAATGGGAAATGTTTACCAGGTACAAATAAACAATGCCCAACTACACAAAAGCGTTATGCCCGGTTTTCTTTTATTTATGGCACGTCAATTTGTCTTCTCCTCGCTTTTCTAAGTATTGATGATGATAAGATCTCAGTATCAAGTGCGTCAGTGTTTAGAACTGCTCTAAATTTTATGATATAAAATTGGAAAAAAAATGACTATTTTTTTTTTTTACTAATATTCCCTTTAACCCCTGCAGCTAAGCTCAAAGGCTTGTGTTAGGAGTGGGTTCACGTCGGAAGTGTAATGGCCAGGATTCGAACCCGGGACCTCTCGATCGTAAGGCCGACTCCTTAACCACTAAGCTACCGCCGCTTAAAATTCCTTGCTAATTACGTGCTTAACCGCACAAGCACTACCATTAATGTCTTGGATAGTATAAGACGTATATTCCCGAATGCCATAAAAATCTTTTCGAATTAGTCTGTAGTTAATATTTTTCATTGTTAGGTATAGGTACTCAAGAAATAATCCTGGAGGCAATAAAATTCCTGTTCCACTGAAACTAGTTGTTATAATAAAAAAATCATGGCCATCACTACTAATAAAACGACTTCGCCCTGTTTTCCGGGAGACTTTGTTTTTTCCCCGAAGTTGGGAATGATAGTTAGAGGGTAATACATTAGCGCACATTACCACGTTTATATTTTACTTCGCCGTAAACTTTACTAGTAAAAGTAACTACTTAGCTGTTTTAACAGATTTATGCTGCGTATAAAATGTAATTATAATAGCCCCCTTATATATTTATATAATAACTTACTTATATTCTACTACTGTACGTTCGGAGAGACAGAAAAAAGAGTGTCAAGTCAAAGTCGGGTACCTATTGTAAGACTCAATTTTGTCTATCGCAATCCACTGCTGAACATAGGACTCTCCCAATAGTTATATACTACATGTATAGTTCAATTATAAAGTTATCCTTGGAGAAATAAAGTGTACACATACATATTTACATACATATTTTCTCACAAAATCTAGGCGTGAGAAAGTAACAGAATATTTAAACCTTTAAATATGAAGTATGATTTTAGATTGCCATGGTCCATTTACACATTCACTGTTAAATTTATCGGGATATTTACCATGTTGCGTAGAGTACACCGTGATCATGGCGCTTGCAACAGTGCCGAAATATCGGTTATTCAACGAAATAAACGAACATGGTAAATATCCCGATAAATTTAACTTTAAATATGAACTTTGACAGAAATTAGATAATGTAGTGACGTCAATGTTTGTACACTAAAAGCCATAAGTCAATGCCTACATTTTGAATTCGGTTATGCGGTAATGAATGAGTATATGGGTCTATTTACGCTACATTAGCACTCTTATATACTTTTATATACACACGTATTTTACTCGCGAACAGAAAACGTCCTTCACAACCTGGTTCCAACGATACAGTCCCTTGCCCTGAATAAAACATACCAGTTCCCTGTTAATTTCCCAACTTTTTGGCTAAACGTAGCGTGCTTCTGAATAATAAATTAGATAAATAAGCATTATAATGTGGTTGAATTTGTACTTGATTCAATATTTGTGTGTGTGAACCAAAGTGGCTGAATGTAGGTTGCAGATTAGTGTTTATAATTATAGTGACTTTATAAGTATTTATATATCATACTACTGACCCGCGCAACTACGTCGGCGTCACTCCGATTTTGCAACATTTTTACTTCTACTCTGCACCAGTTGGTTGTAGCATGATGTATGTATGTCGCAGTAAGTAAAACGGTCCAAGTTTAGTGATAAAATCATATTACTAGATTTTATAACTATATTCCTAGTGAGATAGTAATGAATCGTTTTCGTATAACTATGTTCCGGTATATGATTATATCTTCTTCTATTATAGGGATATAACTATATTACGGCTATAACTATCTTACTGCGACATATACATATAAACCTTCCTCTTCAATCACTCTATCTATTAAAAAAACGGCATCAAAATTCGTTGCGTAGTTTTAAAGATTTAAGCATACAAAGGTACATAAGGACATACTAGGGACAGAGAACGCGACTTTGTTTTATACTAAGTATGTAGAGTACTTGACATGATCCACCAGGTCAAAAGACATAATGCATGTTATAACGTGTTTATACATAATTATGTTATATATAATTTACTTAATAATTTTAGTAATGCGATAATTATATTTTTATAGAAATTGTACAATCCGTGCGTAATATATAAATTCAATGTAGTGATGCATATACATATACATATTTGGCAAAGTGGTAGATCTACTGCCAAATATATCTATTGTAGTCCGCAGAATACGTCACCGCTCGCCCTGAAATGGCTAGATATTGGTCTTACTAAAAATGTCAGTCTCGCAAGGTAATTGAAATATCCGTCGTCTCTTGTCTTTGATAAAAGTCTACTTGCAGTACTTATTTCAAAAGTTCACGTCGTGTATAAGACCGAGCCTCTTATAATAATTAAAGACATTCAAAGTTAACTCACAAGTAATTGAACCCAAAACAGTTTACTATGTGTACAATACCCACTTAACTATGACCATAACTGTAACTCTCACTACTTGTCCTTGGTGCTTTCTTGTAATTATTTTTTTGTTTTGTTGTACAATAAAGAGTTATCTATCTACCCACGGCCACGTACAGAACCTTTCTACCGGTATCTATATGAACCAAAACCTACAAAAAATCTTATTATAAGTACTACTATCTCTGAACAAGTCTCAATTCAAGCACCGTGTCTAACCCAGTCGACGAAGGCACGGTACTTAGCTGTCGAAGTACCTCTACATCTTGAGACGGTTTTAATTTGCGCATAGATATTTTATATAGAGAATATATTACATTTTTGATGGTTTTGCATCTTCAACATCTCGTCATTATGCTTTTGAAAATATTTCCAACTAAGATAGAATTGACTTTAAATAAAAATAATTTGGAGTCATCATCATTCCCTGAACTTTTTCCCAACTCAGTTGGGGTCGGCTTACCAGTCTAACTGTGATGCGGCTGAACTTCGATATTTTCCGTGAAGCGACTGCCATCTGACCTCAACAACCATGGTCTAATGACCGATGGCGATATCGAAGTTCCAAGTTAGACTGGTTGGACTTTTGAGGGTTCTAACTACCCGTAACGACTGCCATATATGTTTTACATGGCAACCAGAACCGACGGCTTAACGTGCTCTCCGAGGCACGACCAGACCAGTATAAACAGTCATTTTCATGCATACAACTTTTTGCACTGAGTGGGGATCGAAACCGCGCCCCGTGCGTAGCAGTCGCGTGCACTACCGTCATGCCACGGAGGCTGTCCTATAATTTGTGTGTGTGAAAAAATGTTAAAAAAAATGAGAAAATAATTTGGAGTACCTACTCATCAAATTTCGACAGTAGACGCGGGTTAGATCAGTTCAAATATTTGTATGCATCAATATGGCAGTTTGCATTGGTCAGATAATTATATACTATAAGTATAGTCCAATTATAAAGTTGTCCTTGGAGGAATAAAGTGTAACATACGTCCTTTCTCACAGTGGATGTTTAATTACACCTCTGCCTATCCCTTAGGGGATCACGGGCGTGAGCATATGTATGTATGTAGTTATTTGTCGGTACATTACCTTCAGTCAGTAACGATATAAATAATCTTCAGTAAGATAGTTCTATTTTCGTATTCCCAGGATTGCTGTCTACAAAATCAATAGCCGCGGTAGCCTAGTGGTATGGGTAATGGACTGCTGAGACGAGGTCTCGAGTTCGATCCTAGGTTTACCATGGCACACACCAATGACTTTTCGAAGTTATGTGTGTATTTATTGCAGGTTTATAAGTGCCTCGGAGAGCACGTTAAGCCGTCGGTCCCGGTTGCCATACAAACATCTATGGCAGTCGTTACGGGTAGTTGGAGCCCTCAAAAAGTCCAACCAGCCTAACTTGGAACTTCGATATCGCCATTGGTCATTAGACCATTGGTTGTGGAGGTCAGATGGCAGTCGCTTCACGGAAAATATCGAGGTTCAGCCGCATCACAGTTAGACTGGAAAGCCGACCCCAACTGAGTGATGATGCTGTCTACAAAATCAACACCCACATGTATCACTGAGATGGAAAATTCATATTTATCACGGTAGTAAGTTCGTGATATAACATGTGTCATAAGTGTTTATCAGCGTCGGTAAATATAAGTAGGTCGTTTACCTTATTTTAGTACAAAAATACAATTCAAAAGAAATATATTTTGTATTCAAAGAATGATTTCGAGTTTAACCTTTAAAAGAATTTGTTTCTTCTGCTGAAAATAAATTACATTGGATTAGTATGGACTCGCTTCGCATGGAGTTACTGTGCATTTGTTTCTTTTTATTTGGCTAGTATTGAAAACTGAACCATTTGTAGCGTTTACGAGAAGCCATTTAAGTCTGATATAACATGATCAGGTGAAACCTAATCAAGAAAATTTTGGTGTCATAAACTTAGTGGATAATAAGATGCTTTTAAGATTGAGAGTTCTTAGATTCAATTCCTGGGCCACTCCTAAATTAATATAAGCAATTTTGCTGTCATAGAAACAACTATTGTTTCACTCTCCCGAAAGAAAAAGTCAGCGTATCAGTGGGTAAATGAGGTTTATCTGCCATAGTACGTTGGAACCCGAATATCTTTCATACTAAAAAACATAACCTAGCACTGTATAATATTATATTATTACTAGCTGTTGCCCGCGGCTCCGCCCGCGTGGACTTCTGATCCCGTTTCCGCTGCTCCATGAGCATTTAGGGGTATGAAAAATAGATGTTGGCCGATTCTCAGACCTACTCAATATGCTCACAAAATTTCATGAGAATCGGTCAAGCCGTTTCGGAGGAGTATGGCAACGAAAACTGTGACACGAGAATTTTATATAAATATTAGATGATTCAATAAAGCGAATGGACCTGTGCCACACTAGTGGAAGTTCATCCAAAACCAACAGTTACCGAACAGGCTAGAGGCTAGACAACTCAGTGGCTTATTGTTTTCGAACAGATTGCCATGAAACAGCACAAAAAAAAACATCAAAGAATTTTCGTTCATTTTAACTCCAGTTACGCAAATGAAGTGCTATTACATTCTGTAACCTTGGATATCGATCAGCAATTTGATTGTGCGATCGCTCGCGACACGGTAACTGAGTTCTCATTCATAATTTATTGCTGGTTTTATGGTACAGTAACGTTGCGATCAAGAAGTCGAAAACGTTGGATTAGTGTGGATTAGGCGACCTCTGTGGCGGTAGTGAATGTAACTATAGGAGTCTCGGGTTTGATTCCTGGTTACTGTTATATTTGTGTGCATAAATATGAATGTTTGAATAGGTATGGTTGTTTCTGTGTATAATATGTTTGAATTTACAAAAAAAAGCGAACTAAGTACGTTTATCCGCATTCTAGAACCTATAACACAAGCTATTTAAGTTATGATTACCATCATGATGGATCTCATGATGGTTCTGGGTGGCGTTGTGCAGATTTTCCCTAAAATATTGAAAGAAACAGACATAAAATCATTCAACAGAAAACGTTGCTTCATACAACATGGTTCAATATGTTTCTTTCTAGTAGATTACTTCACCTAGCCGCGGTAGCCTAGTGGTATGAGTAATGGACTGCTGAGACGAGGTCTCGGGATCGATCCCAGGTTTAACCATGGCACACACCAATGATTTTTCGATGTTTTTGGAAGTTATGTGTGTATTTATCGCGGGTTTATAAGTACGTGGTTAATGGCAATAGGCTCACCACCTATTACATTGGGACCTAAACATAAACTGGCGAAATGTGGGTGCTAGCACCTTTGCCTACCGCTTCGGGGATATAGGCGTGAGTTTATGTTATGTTACTTCACCTAGTTTGAATAAATGCTTTTAATCGATATTGCATAGTAGTAGAAAACTCTTTGGCAAATTACATTCTATAAGTACCTACATTAAATTTATAGTAGCAATAAGTATAGAAAGAGAATAAGTGAGTATATCGTTATAAAGCCATATTCAACTTTGCCTGACCAAGTAAGGTTTAAATTGGATCGCAGTTAAGCATCCTAGAACTATTTATTGAACTAGCTTTGCTACGTAAAGTTAGGTATAATTTTATGCATTAAACCGGGTAGAATATTTGTATATTGTTGCTTTAATGGTGATAAATTTATGCGAATGCTGTATGTAGAAATAAGACTATTTTTAAACGCAGAATATAAGTCTTTACGACATTGTAAACTCATTCTGTGTTAATAGCAATACAAACAATTCAATTCATATTATTTATACATAATTATATTATTTACTTATAATAAACTAATTATTGAAATAAAATTAAGAGTAAAATGAAAAAGAAAACAACAAAAAAGACTTAAATTAAAAAGTCGTGAAATTCCTATGCATCGCGAGGAATTCCACCACAATTCGATTTGTATTTTGAAATAATTCACACTTCAAACTACGAGATAACTACTTGAAGGTTCTCAGATTAGCTTTCCGGTAACATCCCTTCTTCCTACAGTCCCGGGTCCTTTAAGCGGGGCGTGAAAAAGCATCTGATGAGGCCGTCAAGCTGAGCGCCACCATTGTAGCACTGAACGTGTTTGCAATAGTGATCCTCGTTCATGGGACTTTGCCTTCAGCTTAACATCAGGCGAGGTGAAGTCAAATTGACGTGCCATAGATAAAAAAAAAAAAAAAAATACAAAAATTGACTGAGTCTAGGAGTTGCACTTCTTAGCGATACGCATAATTATACTATCTATCTATCTATCACGCCTATATCCCCGAAGGGGTAGGCAGAGGTGCAAGCACCCACATTTCGCCAGTGTATATTTAGGTCCCAATGTAATAGGTGGCGAGCCTATTGCCATCAACCGGGCACTTATAAACCTGCGATAAATACACACATAACTTAGAAAAGCATCGCAGTCATTGGTGTGTGCCATGGTAAACCTGGGATCGAACCCGAGACCTCGTCTCAGCAGTCCACCACCCATACCACTAGGCTACCGCGGTTTGCTATATACGCATTGCTATATACGCATATACGCATAATGAATGGTAATTCAAAATTCGACACTCTCCAAGACGTTAACTGGTAGCGGCTGTGTGTGCAGCTAAGTACGTAATTAATTTCCTTGCGATTTACACCGCATAGCAAGTAATCGGGTAATTTTTTTTCCAAATTTATTAACAGAACTGCAACATTTTCCGTTAGGAATTTATGTCCGGCATACCCATTTTTTACAAAGTGCCCGATTGGCGGCAATAGGCTCGCCCCATACCTATTATGTGGGCCCGAAAATCATAGTTGGCCCTTCGGGGATTACGGTACGTGAGCATATGTATGTATGTATGTATGTAAACAAAAATTGAACAGAAGTGGACATCAGTTTAGATTTTGGGACATTTCTTCTCCATCAGCGTCTAGAAAACAGTTGAGTAAACTTAAGTTATGTAGTAGAGTGTACTAGTACCCAAAAAAAGCCTCGGGCCCACCTAGTCTTTGACATGCGATTCATGGCATGCGATTCAGTCGGTTTGTGTTCCACATAACTACATCCACCGGCTTTGACGGGAGTGGTATTCATGGAAATTTCGGACACGATAAAAAAGTACCCACGATTTTTTACCATTGTCTACTCTTACAATAGAAAGTGGGTTATAGTAAAAACATTTGTAAATTAATATTCTTTTGTAGCTGAAGCCTTTGTTTGTTATGGTGAAACTCGAAGCTAACAGCAAGAAGAAAAAACTTGATACTAGATAAATATGAGGACGTTCGTATCCCTTAGTCGTCTACTAGGACACACACGGGATGAGATGGAATGACGCTATTCTATCACTATTTATACAGGGTGTAAGGGGAACAGTCGCGAAGCCGAAGGCCCCTGGTATTACTCATGGTATGCAACATATAAAAATTACGGCAACGCAATTATTTTAGTAGTATTTTTTTAAACCCTTTAACTTGCGTTATTCACTCTCCTTCGTGTTAGTAAAGCTGAATAAAACAAAAATTACATAAAAAAAAAAACAGATGGACCCATTTTTTCTCGTTTCATTTATCTTAATAATACGATGCAGAGTAAACAATGCGAAAAAAATTAAAAAATAAATTCAATAAAAATTAAAAAAAATTGCTTTGCCGTAACTTTTTTTCATGCCTATGTTGTGTACTATGAGTACTACCAGGGGCTTTCGGCTTCGGGAGTGTTCCCCTTATACCTTGTATGTTACTCGTATATACCCAGTTAATAATAAAGTCGTTGAATTAGGCTTCAACGACTCCTCAATTCTAAATTACCTTCTTCACCCAACTGGAGATATGCATGTTTTATTTTGTTTAAGAACAAAAATGGCCGACTTTCCAAGTTTATAAGTCACCAACTCGCGATGATTTTAATATGTAAGTGTCTCTGAATGGAATACTTCCGACTGCTATATTATGTACAGTGTTGCTATATACATTATTTATGTGACTGGAATGGTAATGTTATTATTTTATAGTTCGTAGACGTAGAAAATAACCCATTGGGCTGTGTGATAAAATTGTATGATATTGTTTTGCACCCAGTGGGTTTTTTAAACCCCGTCGTGAAACAAAGGGTATTTAAATAAATTTGTCATTTTTCTGAGTATATACAGTAGGCTCCAAATTTACTGGACACCTTAAGATCTATAATCTTTTGACAGCCTACATGTAATTTAACGAAAGTAACATAGATAGCGTTAATAAAATAAACTATAAAAAGTCTTGTTTCTTTATAATAAGAAAATAAATAAATTCATGCAAGTAAACTTAATTATAACATTAATAAGTAGATCTATGATCCATTAGTTTCTAAAATTATACTCTGTCTAATTTAGGATGATACCTTTGACAGTTCACGTCTATGAAGTAACGTATTTTTAAAAACAAATTAATACCTCTAAAATTATCGTAATTCATAGACAAGTACCGCCCACTTATCGTAGAGTAGTGCCTTGCAAGAATACAGCATAATTTACTGTAGACAAACGAATCGAATAAATCAAACATAATCTACACTGACGGACTCATAAACTGCATCAAAGTAATAGACGACTTTGAAATAAATATTTTAACCAAGTATGCATACTTTCTATACAGATTTAAATTGAAACCTCTAGATTGGTTCGTGAACTTTAAAACAGCGTAGGGTCATATCTTTAAGTTTAAGTTTATGTACTGGAAAGGACCTTAAGACTTTTTTTGAAGAAAAAACAGAAATTTAAGAAAAATTGGTTTAATTAAAAAATTGGTTTTAACAATAGACACAAACTTTATGCAAGGGTTTATTTGTGTTTTAATAAGGTGTATTACCCCCACGTGCCCTTATTACGGATTCTAATCGGTTCCGCATAGATTTTATAAGGGTTTTTAAAAGATCTTGCGGAATATTGTCCCATTCTTCTGAAAGTGCTGTTCTTAGTGCTGCCACTGTCGTGGGCGAAGGGTTTCTCGCATATACAGCTCTTTTTAAACTGTCCCAAACATGCTCGATGGGATTAAGATCCGGGCTGCGTGCTGGCCAATTCATTGTACGTATCCCAACCTCTTCGCAATAATGTTGAACTTGTGCAGCTGCATGCGGCCGGGCATTATCCTGCATTAAAGTAAAATTTTCGCCTATGAATCCCATGTAAGGCACCACGTGATCTTCTAATATCTCTGTTATGTAGCGATGTGCTGTCAAACCCCCTCTATTACCGTTTTGACGGACCATGTCTATGAACACAAGTTCTGTTCGCCCGTTCATCGATATGCCACCCCAGACCATACATGAACCGCCTCCAAAAGGAACACGCTCCTCAATGCAACTTTGAGCATATCGCTCCCCACGTCGACGATAGACTCTTCTGCGACCATCTGCACCATATAAACATGTCCTACACTCGTCCGTGAACAATACAGAGGCCCACTGCTCTTCTGTCCAATTCAGGTGATGACGCGCAAATCTTAAGCGAGCTTGTCTGTGAGCTGTAGACAACTTTGGACCATTTGCTGGTCTAAAAGGGGTGATATCCGCTTCCTTTAACCTTCTTCTTATTGTTCGTGCACACACGTTTACTCCACGCACTTCATTAAGCTCGGTTTTGATGTTAACTGACGTGAGGAAACGATTTCGCAGGGAAGTTATAACAATATATCGGTCATCACGACCTGTGGTTGCTCGAGTTCTGCCTGTACCACGTCTCCTCCTGTAAGAACCTGTCTCTACAAACCTTCTGTATATTCTAGAAACCGTAGACTGGTTTAAATTTAAATTTCTACCAATCGTTCGTTGATCCAAGCCCTCCCGCACCAATGCTACAATTTGTGCCGCTTGTTCGGACGAAGTATCCATATTATGGTTCAAAAACTCTCGATGTGTTAAAAAACTAACCCAACAATTATGCTGGTAACAATAATTCAATTGACAAAACAAAAAAAATCAATGAGAATCAATTTAAAACTTTGCTATAAATAACACGCAAATCTGATACTACAAGTAAATTTTCTTTTCCCGGCTATATTCATTTGTTTTACTGCAGTTCTATTTTTAAATTTAATTTTTTTTTAAGATTAAGAGCCAGTCTTTCCATATTTATATAATTTAATCTAAAAAGTTTGCATACTTATTATAAAAAATCCTTTTAGCGTAAACCTGAACTTTGATGCAGTTTATGAGTCCGTCAGTGTATTAATTTATGAAAATAATTTTATGTTTAAGTACTTATCTACTACAATTTTGGTAATAAAATTAACTAGATATAATATAAAACATAAATATTATACTATAAATGGCAGTAACTGTAGCAATTATCAATCTATATTTGCAGTACAGTGCGATTAGGTAATGACGCGCCGCATTAATGAAGTGTCACCTTAAGTAAACAAATATTTACAAAATTATAATACCCTAAGTACATAAAATAATAAGAAATAAATGTTTTACTATTTATGTAACATCGATACCATATTCTACGGGAACGATAATCGAATATCGAATAGATTCATTTACGATTGTACTGTATGGGGTACTCTACTTAGACCTGTCAAAATTATCATCCTATATTTGACAAAGTATAGTAGTTGTGTAGTGGCATTTTTTTACTCAAATTGTCCAGGAACTTTTGTACCCCACTGTACGTGTATGTTTGTGTGAGTAGGTATGTGTGTGTATGTATATGTGGCATCGTAAATCCCTTGTCTATATTGATTTCATTTATATCTATAGCAAGGAACAAGGAAATAGAAAAATACGATACATTTGTACAGGTAAATCAATTTCTGGATAAGCCCGATCTCAGCTCCGTCAACATTGCCGCTTCAGTATTCGATCAGGCGTGCGGTGTAATTGAATCGGTTCCGTTTCCTTCCTTCTAATTTTCACTATATAACTGCGATAACATATCTGAAGTAGGTACTGCGATCTATGCTTCAGAAATTCGTGAGGGAATGGTCTTAGACTTTTAATACTAACAAATATTATGAGCTTTTGTTGCTTGTAAACAATGATATATGAAATATCATTGTGAAATATCATTATGAAATATCATTGCTTGTAAATTACTCATTCATTCGTTAGATGTAAAAAAAACTTACCATACCCCCCAATCTTACTAAACCCAATAAACTAACATTTTATTTAAAAGGAAAATTCTACATCTAATGTGGATAGAAATATTCTCTCTAAGAAGTTTTAGTGACCATAGCATTTGCAAAATCATTCATTTAAATAATATCTGCCTGCCATTGGAACATAGTTAGTATAAAATATTACTTGCAAATTTTCCGTAACATTATTTTCTGCAAGAATATGCGAATATATAAAATTCCGTTTATGGTGAAACTGGAGAGATACATTTAAATAGTTCTACTTTTACAAAAAGTTAAAATATATCATTGTGGATTCTAATCTCTGGAAATTTGGCATTCTTTCTTTATACGTTACTATTCAACGTTGATATTTGAACGTAAAGGTATGAGTTTGTAGCCGATCGTACCTACACAGCAACTGCAGACAGCAGAACAAATACAACGTTTTTTTCTCATACAACTAAGCTGGCAGATAAGCACATGGCCCAAATGTTGGATAGTGGTTATCGTGGCCTATGGCCGTTTGTAACACTAGGGGTGTCACACAGCGTACTAAGAAATGGGCTTGAATAATATATGCTTGAATTATGCTGAAGCCCCTTCTTGGTGCAACATAAATGTAGCAACTTGAGATGATATTAAATATGTACATTAATTATCACCTACCAGAGTAGGATAATTTACGTGGTGCACGAAAAGAAAATGACTTTTCTTTCTTTTTTTCTTGCTCTACAATATTATTTATTGTTTTAATTTTGCTTTAATTAATTGCTTTTATTAATTTTTAATTAACTTCTCAATGGTGCCGTTCAAGTGTATATAATTTAATAAGTAACGTATATAAAAAGACTACACGTCATCCGACTGCACCACATATTATGTTCCACACAAATATGAGGATATGTTATAGTTCCGCGATTTCTTTATAGGTGTATAACTACTCACATATTTTCAATTTTGCACGTATCTTTTCACATTCGAGTCTTTTTCACGGTACGATGTATCTACTGCTAGTGTCTGCGGTCGGCTACGAATTTGTACCTTAAGAGACGATTAATGTTCATACGAAATAGAACTGTTTTCACATCGTTTGTTGGTAAATGTTATCTAAATTGCTGTGGTGATTTATGCTATGTAATAATTTTAGTGAGAGCGAATTCTCTTACAGAAATATCCGGATTTAATGACTAATACATTATATCCATTCTAGATCTAATCTCAAAATATATTTATGTAAGTAACTTTGTTACAATGACGGTTTATCTTAATGTCAAACTATTCCGGAAAAATACAAAAACGATGTCACTGCAATGGAGGGAAAACTCGAAATAAAACCTTGCACCAACCTGTCTGTTTAGCGTGGAAACTGTACGCAAGTCTCCCAACCTTTGAAGATGCCAATGTTCAGCAGTGGACTGTGATATTGATTGATTCATTGAGATACTAGCTGTTGCCTCATTTACATGGATGTCATCGT
Organism: Pelosia muscerda; assembly: GCA_963691645.1. Lineage (NCBI taxonomy): Eukaryota > Metazoa > Arthropoda > Insecta > Lepidoptera > Erebidae > Pelosia > Pelosia muscerda. Next base: position 6,097,992 of record OY829123.1, read on the forward strand.
CATTTAGGACCTCTGACTGGTACATTTTAACGCCTAAACCATCACAAAGTTTCGAATAGTAGGGAAGATGCACGTGTTGTTCTACAAAGGACAACACGTGCAGAGCTTAGATGTCACCCGCATACAGTATCAAGAACCAAGCGGTTCGGTGAGTCTTTTCTCTGCCGCACAATTAAGTCCTGGAATTCCTTACCGGCGCACGTGTTTCCTTCTTCCTACAGTCCCGGGTACTTTAAGCGTGGTGTGAAAAAGCATCTGATGAGGCCATCAACCTGAGCGTCACCATTGTAGCACTGTACGTGTTTGCAATGGTGACCCTCTTTCATGAGACTTTGCCATCAGCTTAACATCAGGCGAGGTGAAGTCATATTGACGTGGCATACATAAAAAAAAAGATTCGGCCTTGGGAAAGGACATAGGTGTTATGTTTGGTCGCAAGAATCTACGCGGGATAGAGCTGCAAGCAAACATGGCTAGTTGAATTTAGAAAAAGCAAAACTTAATTCGATAAACACTTTTCTATTATTCCTGTGGGAGTCTTGGGAAGGCTTTACGGATAACTTTGTGTACCTTACTTTGTTTACCGACGATATTTTTCATTTCGTGGGTAAATTTTGCCTTTGGATGAAAATATAAAGATGGAAGCATACTTTGTTGTCTGATATTTGTTAGTTTGTCTGTATTTATCCACACATTGGTCACATCACATCTTCAAGATTAAATAAAATAAAAATAAAAATTATTGAGAAATATGTTAACTAGCTATCAACGGTGACTTCGCCAACATGGAATTTTGATCCTATTCTCTCAACCCATGTGAACCAACTGGGAGACAGAAGTAGCGGGCTTATGTGCTATTCCAGACGCTATCTCTATGCAACCTATATCTGTACCAAATTTTAGCCAGATCAGTTCATTCATTTTCTCATTCAACGATAAATAGGTTTCTTGATTGCAAGAAAGTATGCCTAAGACACCGCTCTATGGGTAGCGATTTCATGGATGTGGCGACATCAGTCCAGATTCCACACCCTTGAATGTAGCTTGTCTATGATAGTGCTGACACATTTGTCAGAGTACATGAGTACGTCCGTGGCCTCGTGGCCTCCGTGGCGTAGCGGTAGTACACGCAACTGCTACGCAGGGCGCGCGCTCAGTGCAAAAATATTGTATGCATGAATATGGCTGTTTGCACTGATCTGGTCGTGCCTTGGAGAGCACGTTAAGCCATCGGTTCCGGTTGCCATACAAACATCTATGGCAGTCGTTACGGGTAGTTGGAGCCCTCAAAAGTCCAACCAGTCTTACTTGGAACTTTGATATCGCCATTGATCATTGGACCATTGGTTGTGGAGGTCAGATAGCAGTCGCTTCACGGAAAATATCGAAGTTCAGCCGCATCACAGTTAGACTGGAAAGCCGACCCCAATTGTGTTGGGGAAAGGTACAGAGAATGATGATGAGTACGTGTCCGTGTCTGCATCAAAGAAAGTCAGTGAAAAGCCGATGTAATGCTAAAGATTCCCTTACCTTTATCGTCCGCCCTGAATTCGGCCTCTAGCTCGGCCCTAGTCGGCTCCTTCTCCTTCTCCGGCTGCTTGCTGGTCTTCATGCTCATTGACTTCCTTTTCTGATGACCACGGAACGCTTTTTGGATCTTTCTCGCTGCTTCTTCTTCTTCCACTGCTTCTGTAAATAAAATTAATACTAGTTCAACAATTTCGTTGGTACTTTCGGAATTGCGATCTATAATGGTTTTTATAATGACCACGTCAGGTAGATAAATGAAACAATATGTTTTTTCACTTAGAATTCAGTAACTAAGCTAAATTGTATGGTGTTAAGTTAGGTTAGTATAATCACCAGGATTCGAACCTGAAACATCTCGATCGTAAAGCCTACTCCTCAACCATTACTATAATTCTGATTCAGCATAGTATCTATAATAGGAAATTACGAATAACTAATATCACTAAAGGTTCTTGTTAAGGTCTTTCAATTAGATACTCGTTAAGCTGCTAGGTAGGGTTAGGATTATGTTTAGGCATCGGATGAGATTCAATCTAGGATCCCCTCGGTCACAAGTCTTAACCTTAATCCCTTTTGCCAATTGCTTAGTAATTTGATGCTTCCTTTTAGTAATTTTATCGTGATTCCTCAGGCTACATTATTTAAGTTTGTATAACTGTTGATTGTTTATTGTCTTAAAGAATCCTTCGTCACCCAGTTGTACCCAAATTTTTAAGGTTGAGGAGGCTCTTCAAAGTTACAATTCATTGAGGTCTACACAGCCCACCATACAGGTGACTTGTGTGTCAGAGGTCACAGAATGACCTTCATCCTCCATTAGCACGGATCTAGGAATGCTGGGTGGAACGGACTGGCACCCTAGCAGAAGCAGACCGCGGTTCCACACCCGAAGAGAGCCATCTCCACGGTAACCGAAAACCCGAATACGGCGTGCGTTTTAGTCGGTTTGAGTCCCACAGTACCACTCTCACTGGCTCCAGTGGGAGTGGTATCCGTGGGTATTTTTGCCCATAAAAATGGTACATTTGATTTCACTACTATCCATCCCAGATACCTACCCACCCTCTAACCCTGGGCCCAAAACACATTATTATATAGCACGTTAGAAATACCGCGGTAGCCTATTAGTATGGGTCATGGACTGCTGAGACGAGGTCTCGGGTTCTATCCCAGGTTATACCATGGCACACACCAATGACTTTTCAATGCTTTTCGAAGTTATGTGTGTATTTATCGCATGTTTATAAGCTAATGGAAACAGGCTCACCACATTGGGACCTAAACATAAAACTAGCGAAATGTGGATGCTAACCTCTGCCTTCCCCTTCAGAGATATAGGCGTGAGATTATGTATATTATGTTACGTTATAAATGATCGTATGAATTCTGAATACTAGAATTCTGAAACATTTAATTCACATTGTCTTTGTATTTACATCCATATTCATATTTTGGACGAGCTCATCAAAATGATAAATTCAGTAATACTATCATAATATTAACGTGCAAAGAGCTAAAGAAAAGCTGCTGTGTTTTTCAATTCCCCTCATAATGCAATAACCTCGTTCTTTTTAAAAAACTTTATCCAATGCAAGCCTAATAAGTGCCTCGCTTGTGAAGACAGCTTTGTGAATAAAGGCAGAATTATGTTGCCAAAGTATTATGAGCCAATATGATGTTGAAATATTAGTTTTAAAATCATATGCATTTGGAGCAAAAGAGAATTAGTTTGAAAATTGAGCTATATATGGAAGAATCAGTAACATAGTTAAGTTTAAACCTTCTATCAGACTGCCATTTAACCTCCAAAGCTTGGGAGGAAAATCTACATCAGAGCCTCGTCCGGTTTTAACCGAAGTTCTTGTTGGGATGAGGTGAGGTACAATAATATATCTCTTATGTATCTAAACTTAATCAGAAAGAGGCCTCGAGATGACCTACAGAGGTCGATTCTTGAATTGTAAATATTAAGATATAAGTAATAAAAATAACCGCGGTAGCCTAGTGGTATGGGCAATGGACTGCTGAGATGAGGTCTCGGGTTCGATCCCAGGTTTTACCATGGTTCACACCAATGACTTTTCGATGGTTTTCGAAGTTATATGTGTATTTATCACAGGTTTATAAGTGCCCGGTTAATGGCAATAGGCTCGCTACCTATTACATTGGGACCTAAACATAAACTGGCAAACTAATATAATAATAAATATTATAAAAAAAGAAAAAAACTTCAAACAACAAAATTCAACTGGTTTTATCAGCAACGTCTTAAGTTTGATACCAAACAAAATGACGGAGGTAGGACACGACGGTATCTCTCGTCCGAAATGAGCTGTCCAACTGGGAAAGTACCTCCGCCCTACAGAAGACCGCGGTCATAATAACCATCGTGTTGTGTTCCCGCCGGTAAGTAGGGTAGCCAGAGCTCACTATACCCCTCCTTCCCCTCCCCTTCCTAGCCTCCCCACCCTTTCCCAGCTCTCCCCCTTTCCCTTCAGGGTGGGCAGCGCGTGTGTGACACCCTTAGTGTTGCACACGTTCATAGGCCACGGTGGCCGCTTTCCATCAGGTGGACCGTGTGCTTGTCTGCCACCTACGTAGTATAAAAAAAAATGTTGGCAAAAAAATCAGAACTTCGTCGTTATATCAACAAAACAGTCGTTCCTACAAATTGGGCAAAATTTCGAATCCAGGTTACACTTGTCGTATATCTTCTTTTAGAATATACATTGCTGTATTCAAATATAATTCTTTAGCAACTTTGCTGAAAGTTTTAATAAGGTTAATAAGGCTCCACTTTGACAAATTTGGATTACATTTGCTCGACTGGGCAATTTTTGCTGGATGTATTTTATTAGTACAACTTTATTTAAGTAAATAATATTGTAAAATACTAGCATCGGCCCGCGGTTCTATTTGCGTGGTTTTCTGTTATTTATCGTGTGTTGAGTATGAAACAAGTGAAACCAAAGACAGTTGGAATTATACTACCTTTATTAGTTCTCTGTCAAGTGTACTTATTATTATAAAAACAACAAGGAGGCGCTCTACAAGAAAAAGGCCTAACATTCTTAACATTCCTCATACTTAGAATTATGTTCAACTAATTGCAAAGATTTACATGGTGGTGTTAAAATAAACTTAGGATCGTTAAATATACTAAATATAACACAATTTATAGCTTGTAATTCTAAATTAGACACACAATTTAGAAACTTTTAAAACGATTGTATATCTATCTGGCGAAAGAGAACTGGTCATCACGACACAGGGAATCCTAGTGTGTAGATCAGTGTCCCATATTTATTATGAAGCATGTATACTGAATTTAGATTAATAAAGACCATAATATAAAAAGTTGTTTACTTTTGTTTAAGTAAGTACCTAAACAAATGTACTATAGTAGCCTACAAGTCATCCTGTATATTTTATACTATTCAAAAACTGAGAACTGTGTCGAGAAAATAAAATGACAAAGCAGTTGTTTTATGCCGCGCAGTGCCCGCAATATAAGCTTTTAATGTTTTGTAGGATAAAAAGGGCGGAAGGATTTAATGGAGGTAGAGTTAGTGAGTGATTATTTTTATAAGTAGCAGTCAAATGTCGAGTTGGAGGTTAGTTTTATTGTACTTAGGTGATATATTTGGGTTCAACTATTTTTTACATAATATAGACATACACTCTACATACATACATCCATACATACATACATTAATCACGCCCGTAATTTTCGAAGAGGTATATTAAACACCCATATTTCGCCAACTATGATTTTCAGTCCCACGGAATAGGCGGCGAACCTATTGCCGCCAATCGGGCGCTTTGTAAGAATTGGGTATGCCGATAATAAATTTCTAACCGAAAATGATGCAGGTAAATTGTAAATTTATAAAAATAAAAAGTAACCCAATACCTTGCTATGTGGTGTAAATTTCAAGGAAATTAATTACGTGCTCAGCCGCACAAGCACTACCAATTAACGTCTTGGAAATAACTCTTTATTGCATACCAAAAAATACAGTGAAGAGAGAGCTTTATAGGTGCACTTAAATAATTGCATTTACGCCCGTTGTATTATCGCTGGAAGCGGTATCTTCCAAGCAACCTTGGGATGGACAGTAACATGATTGGAAAGTCAATAATTATGGTGTAGTTGTCATAATTGGCGTCATACAAGGAAATTAAAAGAACAGGGGAAATATCGTAATCATAACATAATCAAGTTAACACGTTACTGAAATTTGCACAAGTATCTTCCGTATCGTATTTTGTGCAAGCTTAAATTTGTGCAAGCATACTTCAACATGGCTACTATAAGTGAGCACTCGGCAACTTTGCATAATTAAGTCTAATTAATGTCCTTAATTCATTTTTCTGAAAATCAGTCCCGTTTTCATCTGCTGAGCAATCGTTGTAATATATAACTTTCTTTTTTTTCTTAACTGCTATAATTATGCTCCATTTTAAGCAAATTACTTAAGTAGAAAAGTTTTCACATTTTTCCACGCGTATATTGGGTAAATCGCCAAGCCATTTATGCCAAGTTTTTGAATATAGAATGATGATGAGAAACTTAGAAATAGTATTACTTTTCGATAATGGCCAGAGTCGCTTAAAGATGGCGGCCGTAGTAGAATAATTATGTTTAGTGGTGCTATTAATCCATCCATTTACGTATCCATCCACCCACCCATGTTATTCTATTAACCCAGACAAAGTCAACAAAATAAAAAAATAAAAAATAGGTCCAGCGGTTCTTAAGGTAATGGTGTAACTAATAGGATTTTCAACTTCCTTTTATCACTAGCCTAAGCCCGCGGCCCCACCCGCGTGGCTGTCGGTTATCACGACCTAAGCGCCATCTGTGCAACTTAAATTCTATATTACTAACCATAACTCTGGTTCTACTTAACCGATTGCAATCAAACAAACGTAAGATTTTAAGTTGGACTAAACCCCTTCAAACAAAAAAACCGCATCGAAATCCGTTCAGTAGTTTTTGCGTCCATCGCGGATAAACATAAACTTGTTACAGTTATATAATAGTATAGATAGATAAAATAGTTGAGATTTCCTACATTCGATCCTCTCTCATTCGAACGACAATTATATAAATTAATTACGTATAAATAAACAGTATATACAGCTACATAAATCCTTTATAGAAATTGACAGCCTTTGAAAGCAATTTACACAGTTACATACTATAATATTATTGTTCCGAAACACGCAGTACTGAAAATTGTATCGGCAAGACAATCGATATAAAGGTCCTGTATATTGATAAATCTTTAATTAATGCATATCTTGAATCCTTTGCGCAACAGAGTGACCCTCTCAACAGAAAGTAGGTCAAAGTAGTTAGTGACAGTGAAGGATAGCCAGGGGAGTCAGGAGACGGGCAGGGGAATATTCAGGGGAGGTAAACTGGCATGAATTTGCTTAAAATACGGAGTTGAAGTCTTGATTGCGATATTGCATGTCATCGAGTGGTCAATGTTTTGGAAGAACCTAAGTAAGCGAATCTAAATGATGAGGCTTTTTTTTGGTTTTAAAAGGATCCTTTCCCTTTGGTATATCTTTAAGGAACTTTGTAAAAGATGATGGGAACACGTGGTTTTATAATATAGGTATTTGAAATGTCTTATTTAAGATTTTCATTACGTACATAAATTATTCTCAAGTTCTCATGAACTCCTTACTGTGTGTTTCCCAAGCGACTACAATATGGGATTCTTCAAAAAGGGCATTAAGAATTATCGTTTAATGTGAAAATTAATGTGAATTGAGTTGCAACCTTTTTCTTAGCAGGTTTTGAGATTTTTTTCATTTGGTTTAAATAAAATGTTTGCTTAAATTGTTTTCATTATTAGTTATAATTGCGTGGCCTACAACATATTTACTTTTTTTTTCTTAAAAAAGACAACTCCCGCTCTAGAGAACACGCCCTGTATCGCAGGGGACTTTACAAACATACAAGTAACGGACACAAAGTACACCCAGACTCAGACCAACTATTTGTGAATCACATAAATTTTTGTCCCGTGTAGGGACCGAACCTATAACCTCGTGCACAGCCGGCACATACTACGCCAACTGAGTCACGGAGACACCACAGATTAGTAAAGTAGTAATAGGTATTACAGGGATTATAGTCCTTGAAATGCTAATTCTATAAACACAACTAGCAATTATTATTCGTTGAACAATATTCCACCAATTATTTTACCTGGCGGAGTTGGCAGGTTAATTTGATTGTATTCCCGAGCTCGGATATTCATTCACCTGGCATAATCTAAGTCAATTATAACGCTCCAGGGGAATGAAAGATGGTGTATTTAAACACGATAAAAGGAGGTAAGTAGGCATAATATTGATTTTAGCCACCGATTAATTTTTATAAAAAAATATTAACAAGACGATTTGTTTTAAAAACAAAACAATGTTTAAAAATGATTATAAAGACATTTATTGTTTTCGATCATTCGTAGGATTGCTTTTTTTTTAATTTTATTGTTCTAGACTTGGTCTAGTAGCTCAGAGCATTCTCCCTATAGGTCACTAGTTGCAAGTTCAAGTTCCGCCTAAACATTCACTTTTTCTGATCGATTTGAAAAGCGTATATCAATACTTGAATACTTCAATAAATTGTGTTTCACGTTAATTCGGCAGCACAAGTGTGAAGGCAGATGTTACAAACGACCATAGACCACGGTAACCACTTTCCATTAGATGGGCCGCGTGCTTGCCTGCCACTTAAGTGGTATAGGATTCTTATTTTGGCTATCGTAATGAAGTACTTCCACATATAACTCAATATTTACTCTATGATCTAATAAAAATGGGTTTCCGATTATAACCCTAGTGCTATCAAATAAATAATAATAATTCCGATTACAGAACCCCAATTTGGCCCGGACGTTATTAGTTTGAAGTAAATAGCAGCGTAATAATAATATATATTGAGTTTAAATCACGCTATACTGTGTCTCGAGTAGTGCATAGGTTCGATTTCGATGTGTGTAATTAAAAAAACAGAGGTTTTTGACCTCTATCTAAAACAGATAGGGTATGTTGATAGTTTGGTATTTAAAAACTCAAAATTAATAATTTTATATTGTGTGCTAATACCGCAGTAGCCTAGTGCTATGGGTAATGGACTGCTGAGACGAGATCTCGGGTTCGATCCTAGGTTTTACCATGGCACACACCAATGACTTTTTGATGCTTTTCGAAGTTATGTGTGTATTTATCGCAGGTTTATAAGTGCCCGGTTAATGGCAATAAGCTCGCCACCTATTACATTGGAACCTAAACATAAATTGGCGAAATGAGGGTGCTATCACCTCTACCTATCCCTTCGGGGATATAGGCATGAGTTTATGTGTATGTATGTGTGCTAATATTAATATTGTTCTAAACTGTACATGGTTTGAGGTATATATGTCAAACTTGTACTAAAAGTAGTAGCATTTTTTTCCGCGTTGTTGTAGCTATTACTCGGTCTAGAGTGTACGTATAGTCTAAGCTTGCACATATGATTGCATGCATCGATTCGACATGCATTCATTGTTCATTTCAATGCTATCCGCAAACAATGAAACGGCACAGTGCATCATCCGAATACCAAAATTTATGAGCCACGCAATCACGGAGGCAAAACATGGGAACAGCCTCTATCTTGATTAACACAAAACACACTGTGCGATGTAAATGAGGTAAGTTTCTGAATAGAGTTGCTATTTGTCGTTTGAGAGTTGAAACAGTGTGTGGTGCTTGCGACATTCGATACGTACTTAATTTGAAATCTTATTTGAGTTAAAGGTGAAGGTTATTATGTGTATTTGAGTTATGTGATGATTTGTTTGAGGTAATGTATATAATTTAGATTGATTGGGAAGTGAGTCTGAGTTGACATAATTATAGAAACAGTTTCAATTCAGTTAAGGATTTAAGAGCAAAAGCATTTATTATTAGGCAGTATTGATAAGAATTCAACCACGGTGAAAAAATCCCTATTATGCGAGTATAATTATGTTTGTGAATATTACTAATATAAAAATGAGGTATTACATGTACAACGTATGTCCGGCATTACCTCCAGGTATAGAATAGGTACAGGTATACAGGGATAGACAGAAGCTTAAGTATTAAAGCCTACAAATTACCAGGTAACTAAATAGTCAAACATATTTTGTTCACGACTGTACGAGCAAAATTTCAACACTCTTCGCCGCAGTATGTAATATCTTGTAAAGTTGCGCCGAAACAAAGGCTTCCTCAAATGTGCTCAAACACGGACACTTTGTGGTGAGTACAAAGGCATTGCTGTACGGGACATGACGTCATAATATGACAGAAGAGGTGAGTGTTTGAAAAATGTACGTAAATGAGAATACTAAGGGTCCGTTGAATTTATAAAAATAGTAGATACTGGGAACTTATTACAGGAATAAATATAGAATAAATATGTTATTGCAGAATTTAATTTCAATAAAACAGGATAATTGAGACTTAAAACACAAATAGAAATAAAACCTTAGGCTTTCAGTTAACCGCTAAAACAAAAAAATTCAGCTCTATACTGATGGGTAGTTACCATAAACTATAGATGGAGCACAGCTAACATACGGGCGCAAAAATTTTACTACCGACCATTTAATGAGCTTCTCAAAGAACCACATATAAGAGTCGTTTGAACAAAATATAGCGGGTAGGTGAAGCCGCGGATAAAACAGGAAACCACGCTAAGAAAATGCCGGTTAGAATTTCATTGACCCCATGAAATACTCCTCAAAGAACACCGGCCAAATTTCCGTAGGCGCTGGACTTGACGTCATTTTCCGTGTACAGATACAAACTATAGTTAGATTAGTTTATTTTCATGTAGTAAACACCATCACCAGTGAAAAAATTGTCTAAGAGGCCAAGATACTTTAATTTTATTACTAAAAATATTTTGAGGATACAATAAAAATAAGACGATATAAAGATAGATTAACTTCAGTTTTTTAGAGATCTTCTAGTTTCTATTTACGTTATAAACAAAACAACGAACGTGGTGGATAAAATAATAGACAGTATTATGAGTAAAACGTTTTATTCATACAGGTACAATAAAGAAGTATATTGGTATTACGTAAATATATACTTGCTATTATTGATGAATTCCACTCGCAGATCATTGAAATCACTCTTGTTCCCAACTCAAAGACATGATGGTGGCGAATATTGCAATTAACACAAAGCAATCGTAGGACTGCTTGTATCGTCGGCATTGTGATTCCTCACAATAGAACGATAAGAAAAATACAAGTCCAAATCACAAGTAAAATCGGTGCCCAAGAAACAAAAGCACAGAATAATCGTAATAAACGGTAGGAGGTATCGTCAATCCATATAACAAAGCAAGCCAAAATCGAAAATAAATAAAAAACACACACAATTTGAAGTAAACTGGAATTAGCTGAACAGTGCCTGTCAACTGCTGTCAACATAGCCAAAGTGTCAATAGTAGCACCACTCCATAAATGACGTACCGTTTTACGAATTAGTATTAAACTCTTATAACTACATAATTATTATTTTATGAAATTAATAATTTGATATAACTAGCTATGATTCATTTGTTGTTTGTTTCACATAATTCATAAATCAAATAACAAGTAATAACGAAAAAAACTCACGAGTAATAATCATAAATAATAAATTGATTTTTCATTCATTTTATCAGTGACTTGAAACGTCACTAGGTGCGTTCTGAAGTTGTATCAACTTGATTATTTGCAAATAAATGTAACAAAAGTAACACTATTTTTTAACTATTATATTTTTTCCTGGCTTTTTGATGAGATATTAATTGCTGTTTTTATAACACGGAAAAATGACGGATTTTCTTGTAAATATGGTATATCAGTACATGCTCAGGTCCATTTTAGCCGATGTTCTTTCAAATTCAAATGAAACATTCGAAATTAGAATGTATCTGACCCCTTAATATAATGCAACTGTCAACAAGTCGTGTTTATAAAACATTAGAATGCCACTAACCCCTTAAATTCCAAATTTAAACAAAAATTCGAAATTTGAACGTATCTGACCCTTATCACAATGCAGCCATTCGTACAAAAAGCCACAGTATCAATAAGCGTTCTATTGTGGAGCGTCTATGGACGTGTCATATTGCGCTGACAAAGTCAGTGTCGAGAGCGCTCTAGCCGTTCTCGAGACTAGAGGACTCCGTAACGAACTAAGAAGCTGTGTACGTATTTGCTTTGAACTTTTAGATGTTGTGATTTAAAAAAAATAGAGATAAATAATCACAAGACTTTGATTGCTAAGATTGCAGGTTCTCCTAAAATTGAAAAGAATTCGGATTTGGGAGAATACCAACATGGCAATCATCTGCGGTGCAGAGATAGAATATCGCCCCCCATCACATCTGAATGGCGTCGTAAGAGGTTATTAATGGAAAAAGAAAACGATATCACTACAACAGAAGGAAAAATCGTAAAATTAACCCTGTACCAACCCGTCTCAAGAAGGGAAGTTAGGTAGATGGACTGATAACCTAAAAAAGGTGACTGGGAAAGACTGGATGTGGAAGGCTGAGGATAAGTCTAAGCCTACAATATTCTAGGATATCAATATACACTGACGGACTCATAAACTGCATCAAAGTAATAGACGACTTTGAAATAAATATTTTAACCAAGTATGCATACTTTCTATACAGATTTAAATTGAAACCTCTAGATTGGTTCGTGAACTTTAAAACAGCGTAGGGTCATATCTTTAAGTTTAAGTTTATGTACTGGAAAGGACCTTAAGACTTTTTTTGAAGAAAAAACAGAAATTTAAGAAAAATTGGTTTTAACAATAGACACAAACTTTATGCAAGGGTTTATTTGTGTCTTAATAAGGTGTATTACCCCCACGTGCCCTTATTACGTATTCTAATCGGTTCCGCATAGATTTTATAAGGGTTTTTAAAAGATCTTGCGGAATATTGTCCCATTCTTCTGAAAGTGCTGTTCTTAGTGCTGCCACTGTCGTGGGCGAAGGGTTTCTCGCATATACAGCTCTTTTTAAATTGTCCCAAACATGCTCGATGGGATTAAGATCCGGGCTGCGTGCTGGCCAATTCATTGTACGTTTCCCAACCTCTTCGCAATAATGTTGAACTTGTGCAGCTGCATGCGGCCGGGCATTATCCTGCATTAAAGTAAAATTTTCGCCTATGAATCCCATGTAAGGCACCACGTGATCTTCTAATATCTCTGTTATGTAGCGATGTGCTGTCAAACCCCCTCTATTACCGTTTTGACGGACCATGTCTATGAACACAAGTTCTGTTCGCCCGTTCATCGATATGCCACCCCAGACCATACATGAACCGCCTCCAAAAGGAACACGCTCCTCAATGCAACTTTGAGCATATCGCTCCCCACGTCGACGATAGACTCTTCTGCGACCATCTGCACCATATAAACATGTCCTACACTCGTCCGTGAACAATACCGAGGCCCACTGCTCTTCTGTCCAATTCAGGTGATGACGCGCAAATCTTAAGCGAGCTTGTCTGTGAGCTGTAGACAACTTTGGACCATTTGCTGGTCTAAAAGGGGTGATATCCGCTTCCTTTAACCTTCTTCTTATTGTTCGTGCACACACGTTTACTCCACGCACTTCATTAAGCTCGGTTTTGATGTTAACTGACGTGAGGAAACGATTTCGCAGGGAAGTCATAACAATAAATCGGTCATCACGACCTGTGGTTGCTCGAGTTCTGCCTGTACCACGTCTCCTCCTGTAAGAACCTGTCTCTACAAACCTTCTGTATATTCTAGAAACCGTAGACTGGTTTAAATTTAAATTTCTACCAATCGTTCGTTGATCCAAGCCCTCCCGCACCAATGCTACAATTTGTGCCGCTTGTTCGGACGAAGTATCCATATTACGGTTCAAAAACTCTCGATGTGTTAAAAAACTAACCCAACAATTATGCTGGTAACAATAATTCAATTGACAAAACAAAAAAAATCAATGAGAATCAATTTAAAACTTTGCTATAAATAACACGCAAATCTGATACTACAAGTAAATTTTCTTTTCCCGGCTATATTCATTTGTTTTACTGCAGTTCTATTTTTAAATTTAATTTTTTTTAAGATTAAGAGCCAGTCTTTCCATATTTATATAATTTAATCTAAAAAGTTTGCATACTTATTATAAAAAATCCTTTTAGAGTAAACCTGAACTTTGATGCAGTTTATGAGTCCGTCAGTGTAGAAAGTTGTAGTAAAAAAATACTACCAACATGCTGGGCCGTCTTTTGTGACTTTTTTATCTGTATAAAAAGTAAAAAAGTTTTTTTTATACCACTGAGGTGGCAGACAAGCACACTGCCAAGCAAGCACCTGATGGGAAGCGGTTACCTTAGCCTATGGACGTTTGCAACACCAGAGACGTCACACACGTGCTGCCTACCCTGTAGAAACCTTTTAATGCCCTTCTTGAAGAACCTCATATTGTAGTCGCTTGGGAAAACCACGGCAGGGAATTCCACAGGTTATAGGTACTTAAAAAAAAACTCAACGCGCTTGAGGAAATTTTCGCTACAAAAAGTGTCACAAGTGGATTACCCCAATCGGTGCATTATCACAAACTATCAAATACGTACGGCCGTGTAAAATTAAAAAAAAACTAATAAATTCTATATGTATTTGTGTAATTAAAAAAAATGTATGTGACTGTACGTGCGGTTTCAATGATATATGTTATACCCAAAAAGTGCCCAGCATAAAGTACTCAATATGCATAAAGATGTTTTCACTTCAAAAACCATTCTAACCGTTGTACTCTTCCTTGTAAATGGCAGCAAGTTATCCACAAACTGCCCAAATTACGATGCTAGACCATACACAAACTCGCTATGAATGTAGGGAAGCTTGCTCGATGCAGACCGCAAATATTTGTCGCAAATAGTTTGGGTTCTGTACATTTTCTAACGTCTCGCCGAGAACGCCGAATAGATGTATAGGAATGTGAGGCAATGGAAAGTTCTTGCTAAGTAAATGTATAGATATGTGGCCACGAGGTTCGACCTTAAATCAACAAACCACATTTCAAATTATTTCTATATAGGTTATACATTATATTATTGATAATACGCATACGGTGCAGAATATTCCATCAAGAACCAAGCGTTTCGGTGAGTCTTTTCTGTCCTGGAATTCCTTGCCGACGCACGTGTTTGCTTCTGCCTACAGTCACGGGTCCTTTAAGCGGGGCGTGAAAAGCATCTGATGAGGCCGTCAAGCTGAGCGCCACCATTGTAGCACTGAACGTGTTTGCAATGGTGACCCTCTTTCATGAGACTTTGCCTTCAGCTTAACATCAGGCGAGGAGAAGTCAAGTTGACGTGCCATAAATAAAAAAATAAAAAAAATAACACACTTGTACTTTTCCACTGAATTAATTAATTTACCAGTATCAGATGTGAGAGAGAAGGCCCCGGGTCTGCTAGGGTGCGAGGGATATGTTGGCTACTACCTCACCTCCGGCAACTGAAGACCCAAAGACGGCGTGCGTTTTAGTCGGTTTGAGTCCGACATAACCTACCCAACCGGCTCCGGTGGGGTATCCCCATCCCATGGGGTTGTTTCGCACGATAAAAAAAAAGTGTCAGGTGTGAGAAGTAGAAGTGTGTTATCAATAATGTATAACATAATAATATTTTAAATTATTCAACTACAATTATGACATACCTCGTTATCATCAGATCGGAAGAATAACATTATTTGTAATTTGGATTAAGGCTTTTATGGTAGGGATTTACTTGTCACTTCCAATGGGATCGCATGCACATAAACATGTATTGTGTTGTTAAATGGTACCTATTTTACTATAAAAGTAATATTAATTGCGATAGTCAAATGAATTTTGATTTGAAAAAATGAATGGTGACATTCATTGAACGGGTCGGAACCTGCGATCAGTCAAATGATTAAGGTATAACCGTATTTTGACCACCACTAGAGAACGATAGCCATGCCTCACGCGTATTGGTTTGATAATCTATGATAAGTAGATTTGAGCTATCCTCATTTGAACGCGCGACCAGTCAAATGATTAAGGTATAGTCACCGGTATATATTTTGACCCCAACTCGCAAAACGGGGCCTTAACTCGCGCCTTTTGGTCTCATATAATCTACAATCAGTAGATATGAGTTATCCTCAAAAGACACTCAAACGAGCACTGCGAATAAAAAGTACATTTTGTGACTGGTATCAAGATATGTGCCGGTAACTATGGTATTACAGTAAACAATGGGCTTTATTTAATTAAACCGAACAAAATGTGCATAATTATGGATGGATAATGCGATTACGTGTATTTTCAGAATTCGATTGAAGCTCGAACAATAAATTTATAATTATTGATTCAATTGTTTTAATCATTTAAATGTAATAATGCCGAATTTTCCGGTACCATTTATTTATTACCGTTCTTCTACTTCTGTAGAATCGACGGCATTTTTGAGTTGCCATTGTGGTGTAGTAATTTATTTCATAGCAGCACCGGGGAGGGCCCGCACACTTTCAATGTATGTATGTATTCTTTATTAAATAAAATTAAATAAAAACTTAATATTAAACATGGCCCCACAAAACCGTTTCCACGGTTTGACTGTGGGAACAGGACTATAAATTCACTTAATACTATTTAACATGGTTTGGTAAAATAAATTCACTAAATACTATGTAACATGGCGGACATTTTTCATATCATTTTCATTAAATTTGTTCTAATATGTTCTCTCGTACTAATTTGGCAACTAGTACACTTGATTAACTAATGTATACTAATTTGACAATAGGTTCACCTCGTGCTAATAAATTACTTATACCGCTTACTGGGGACGTAGCAAGCCTTCCCGGAGAGCGAAACCTATGCTCGGGCCCTCTCTGCGAGTAGCGGCGCTGCTATGAAACAAATTACTACACCACGATGACAACTCGTCGATTCGACAGAAGAAGAAGCATTTACTCTTTTTTTATTTATGGCACCTCAATTTGACTTCACCTCGCCTGATGTTAAGTTGAAGGCAAAGTCTCATGAAAGAGGGTCACCATTGCAAACACATTCGGCGGCGCTCAGCTTGACGGCCTCATTAGATGCTTTTTTACGTCCCGCTTAAAGGTCCCGGGACTGTAGGAAGAAGGAAACACGTGCGCCTGTAAGGAATTCCAGGACTTAATGGTGCGTCAGAGGAAAGACTTACCGAACCGCTTAGTTCTTGATGGAATATTCTGCTGCTGGTAAGCTGAACGCAAAGTGTCAGCAAAGAGGGTCACCATTACAAACATATTTTTAAAAATAAATTATTTTACGTCTTCCCTGTTTCTACTAAAATAGTTTCCCAATCGCTCCTTCAATAGTCGAGTTTAATCACAAGCCATGTTTTCCCAAGGTGCCTTCAAGGCTTGCACTGGTAAATGGATTGATAGGTCTAATGTTTTGAAATTCCCAGAGATAACTACCGGGTATTCCCCTGCGGTGCATCGATAAAGGCATCTGTTGAAAACAGATTAAAGTTTAATATACTTATTGCTGGTTTGTTTGGATTTATTCCCACGAGGTCGAGTCCCAGAATGTCGAGTTGGTATACAAGCACGCGGCCCACCTGATGGTAAGTGGAATAACACTCGTGCCGCAACCCCTGTAAGAACAGAGACATTCTGTGTTGTCAGCGCAAAAGATGTAGGATAAGCCTTTGCTTTTCCCACTGACACCACAAAACCTCTCTAGTGAGCTCTGGCTACCCTACTCACCAACGAAAACACAACACAAGGTTATTAAACGGCGATATTCTGTAGGGTGCAGGTACTTCCCCAGTCGGACTGCTCGATTGGGACGGATATACCGTCGTGTCATACCTCATAATATTTTTTTTAAGATTGATAATAAGGCAATGGGGAGATGTACAATAACAGCGGATATTTTTTTTTTCAACAAGTTTCAAACACATTTGCGGTCTCACTGAAAATTGCGACATATTGCAACTTGTCAAATAAATGTTTAACACCTTAGTGAAGACGAGAGCATCACTTACCTACTCCTTCGTTTTATTTGCATGTGTGCGACTGCCGCCTGACCTTACTACCGTTCCACAACCTAAATACGACATCTTTAAAATAACGCATTTTAAAGGATACCATTGCAATTTATTTGGACTAGATCAAATAGCCTATTTGTCCTGAAAAAATAAAGCCAAAGTACACGTTATGAATGTGTTACATTGTAAGACAAAAAGCCTTTGTACCTCACAGTATAATATTATTCGTAGCTTCGTAGCAAATTCTACGGCGTAGCAAACTCTACCCGGTTTTGGTAAGACAACTTTACAGGCATAGTTACCAGCTTAGAATGTAATTACCTTGGCTTGGAGCCTTTGTGGCTTACCCGGATATATTTTAGCCCCATTGAACTACTAATAGTGTCAAGGGGATTTTTTGTAATTGAAAAGTAATATAGATTATTGGTAACACACTTGTACTTCTCCACTGTATTTATTATTGTTATACACTGTATTTAGTATTGTTATATACTGTATTTATTATTGTATATATTACCAATCACTACATAGTATAAAATAAAGTCGCGTTCTCTATCCCTTTGTCCCTTTGTATGCTTAAATCTTTAAAACTACGCAAAGGATTTTGATGCGGTTTATTTTAATAGGTAGAATGGGTAAAAAGAAAGGTTTATATGCATATAACATCATGCTACGACCAACAGGTATGGAGCAGGAATGAACAATGTTGCAAAAACATGTTGACGCTGACGAAGAAGTTGCGCGGGTCAACTAGTAATGTTTAAAAATAAGTTCCACCAAGTGCCATCTATCAAGTACAAATAATCTGAAAAGCTATAAACTCCATTGGCGAGGGTTCCTTATAATTGTTCCAAAAAACGTCCTTTTTAGTATCTTTTGATAATAGTACTAGATGTTTCTGTGGTAGTCGAGCTAAAACTCACCAATCTTAGATTATTAAAAAAAAACCACGCGTGGCAGGGCCAGAGCAGAGACTCTCACGATGTGGGTTCAATATATATTCCGAGAACTATAATACTAGTAAAACATGTTGAAATAGAATCAGCGTTTACATTTCAAATGCATATCAGTCTGAATTCACGGTAATTGAGTACTGAATTTGTAATAGAAGGAATTGATTTCAACTTTGAATGAATACGAGTATCAAAGTAAATGGAATGGTATCATGGATCAGTGGGCCGAATCAGGATGCGATGCGCGAATGCCTGCGAGGCATGATCGCTGAAGGGCCAACAGCTATCACTGTCATTGCCAGCTGCGAACCGTCCACTTAATAGACTTTTGAATGACTCACCTTGCTTGGTTTATTGGATCAATCAACAGAATAAGAGTGGTAAGAAGTACAAGGTTCGAACTTAGAACTTTTAAGTAGTTATCTCTATTTTACTTTTGAACTTTCGCGTTATATTTTGTATTGAAAAAATTTAAGACGCACTCGCGTGCAGTATTCCACGCAAAACCGCACTTCTGCGCTACGCTACGTGGTTCTTCTGTCGAATTATTACATTTTGGAGTTGCTACGTGGTGAGACGTAGTATGCCAACCGTCTTAGATAGATATATAAATAGAACAAATAGGCAACAAGTCGTTAAAAGATTTTTTATACTTAGGTCGTGAAATTTACTTCTCCTCGCCTGGTGGTAAGCAGAGGTGCAGTTCAAAACATGGTGGCCAGCCGTTACAGGTGCTGTCCCTGTAACGGTGCGGCGGTCCCCACCCTGACTAGCCTTGACAGTTGTTGTTCGCTTAAAGGACCCGAATATGTAGTATGAGGTAAACACGCATGCTGGCAGAGAATTCCAGGACTCAATGGTGTGATATAGAAAAGAGACGCCGAACCGCCTAGTTCTTGATGGAATTCTATGTATCATATGTGAGTGCCATCTAAGCCCTGCGAGCGTTGTCTTGTGTAGGAAAGGGGAGGGTGGGACAGTTGGAAGAGCTCATCAGGATACACACCATGGTATAGTCGATAGATAGAATAAAAAGCAGTCACTGTTCGGTAAACGATTAGTGGGTTAAGCTACATAGTTGCGGTTATCATTTTGATGGCTGTACCGCATACTTCTTTTATCATGCGCAAATTCCCCACGTATACCACCTCCACCAAAACCGATGGAGGTGATTATGACGGACTCGAACCAACCAAAACGCGCGCCGTCCATGAGTCCTTGATTGCCGGGGGTGAGATTATACAAGACATTTCTCTCGCACCCCAGCAGACCCGGGGAAGGCATACCTATTAAAAGTCGGTTCTGGCTGTCATACAAATATTTACCCGGTTAAATTAAGTAACATTACTCCTAACGTTAAACGTCACAACAGAATAATATTTCTTGTGACGTCACATCGATTTCAAATTAATGACGTCATCAATTTCAATGCGTCAAATCTGACAGGCGTCTCGCGACCATCCATTTTTGACACGTTTCTTTTCGGTAGATATTTCTAGATTATTCCTATTATTATCCTTGAAAATGAAAGTTCTTCGACATGATAAACTTGTATAATTTTCATGACAGATATGAATGTAACATTTGTGAAAAAAAATATAATTTCAACCTAAGTATAATCTGTCCCTGTACCAAATTTTAACCATATTGCTTTAGTTCTTAAAGCGTAATGGAATAACCAACATAGTAGTAGACGGAGGTAGGACACGACGGTATCTCCCGTCCGAAATGAGCTGACCAACTGGGGAAGTACCTCCACCCTACAGAAGACCGCGGTCATAATAACCATCGTGTTGTGTTCCCGCCGGTAAGTAGGGTAGCCAGAGCTCACTATACCCCTCCTTCCCCTCCCCTTCCTAGCCTCCCCACCCCTTCCCAGCTCTCCCCCTTTCCCTTCAGGGTGGGCAGCGCGTGTGTGACACCCTTAGTGTTGCACACGTTCATAGGCCACGGTGGCCGCTTTCCATCAGGTGGGCCGTGTGCTTGTCTGCCACCTACGTAGTATAAAAAAAAATTGTCATATAATTCCTTACCACCACACGTGTCCTTCTTCCTACAGTGAAAAAAACAATCTAAGGTAAAGAATTTATTTTCAAAAATACATACAGCGTCATGTCCATAACAACATAATGAACGTAAGCAGCATAGAGTAATGGTCACCGAAAATTCAAAGAGCTAGTACCCATTTGACAGTTTCTATCTCAAAAGTAGGTAGTCAGATAGTTGAGATTTATAAGCGCGAAACGGGGTTACATTTTTTATTTCAGACGGATACTATCAATTTCAATTCAATGAATTTGAATTTTGAATTTGAATTTGACGCCCGAAAACGAATATAGGATTCTACTAAGCATATTAACTAAACTGGTATACTTTTTTTTGATTGCAATACTTTTTTTGATAGGTATCACAATATATTTGAAACCCTTTTATTGACATAACTCACGCAATAATACTATTTAAAGGATTTAGAAATCATGGTACCCACAACAAAAGTATTGCAAGAAAAAAAGGTAGCCCAATTATATTAAACTGGTCAGTAGTAGGTATCCCCTGTTTTCGTTTTCAGGAGCGTTCTCTTAACTACCCTACACAGCCTAACACAGCATAATAAAACATCTTCAAACATTCACATTCATAATACAACCCGGATATACAGAGTTAGATAAACATTTCCGCTCTCACAAGATTAAACGACGCGGTAGTCGATTGTCAATCGTGGCACAATCGTTCGACGTCAGCGGTCATAATTGCCTCACGAAATCCAAGCAAAAACCGGAGATAATAAATAAATAAATAATAAATAAATAAATATTCTAGGACAATCTACACAACGTCACCTAGACCCATGGTAAGCATAGCTTAACTAGCTTGTGTTACAGGTTCTAGAATGCGGATAAATATACTTAAATACATTTTTTTTTTTGTGAATACATACTTATTATACATAGAAACACCCAGACCAATGCAGATATTCATATTTCATGCACACAAATATTTGCACTGAGCAGGAATCGAACCCGCACCTCCTGCGTAGCAGTCGCGTTCACTACCGCTACGCCACGGAGGTCGTCGTCGTCGACGTGAAATATACGAATGAACTTACAATATCACGACGTTCGTGAAGGATAGAATAACTTTATTACATAACATAACATAACATAAAGTCACGCCTATATTCTAGTTCGATGCAAAATTAGTTGCCATTTGGTCCTATACATTTTTTATATAGTTTGAACCAGTAGTTTTAATTTTATGAACGGATTTTAAAAATTCTTCTTGCATTGAGTTCAGTAACATAAACATAACATAGACTCACGCCAGCACCCATATTTCACCAGTTCATGTTTAGGTCCCAATGTAATAGGTGGCGAGCCTATTGCCATTATCCGGGCACTTATAAACCTACGATAAATACACATATAACTTCGAATAGCATCGAAAAGTCATTGAAGTGTGCCATGTTAAAACCTGGGATTGAACGCGAGACCTCGTCTCAGCAGTCCATTGCCCATACTACTAGGCTAACGCTAAATAACTAATTCGAGGTTTTGTTGGACGACGATTAAGTCGTTTGGAGACTATATGGATTCACTGAAAATAAAGCAATTAGTATGTTCAAAGTAAATTAAGATTGGAAAAAGAAAATGTTTGTACGAGATTCGAACCCGCGATTTTTTCTTACAGGAGGAAAGTTCTGACCGCTAAGCCACGAAGCCACGTCTGAAGAGTGCCCTCTCTAGGCAGTCCCACATAATACATCTTACCACCGCGACTACGGCCCTTAGTATGGTACACTACGTAATACTTGTATTAATATTATTTTAATATCATAGGTATTAACTGCTCTCGAAACACTTTTAATGTCGACTTCATTGTTATTTTGTTAAATAATATCGAACTCACTCCTAAAATTGCTAATATCCAGGTAGAAAAACCCTTTCAGACCTTTGTCCTTTAACGCTCACGCGTATAATGGTCTATTTATACTATATAAAAAGGGATCGACTGTTTCTATTCTGTGTAGGATAGAATACTTAATAACCAATTCACCCGAATGACAATCAATAAAAACAGATCATTTGATTTATCAGGAAAATAATGTTCGCCGTTTTACAATTTTACTTGACATTACTAGGCGGTAGCCTAGTGGGTTGGATAATGAACTGCTGAGACGAGGTCCCGGGTTCGATTCCAGGTTTACCACGGCACACGCCAATGACTTTTAGATGCTTTTCGAAGTTATGTGTGTATTTATCGCAGGTTTATAAGTGTCCGGTTAATGACAATAGGCTCGCCACCTATTACATTGCGACCTAGCACCTCTGCCTACCCCTTCGGGGATATAGGCGTGAGTTTATGTTCTGCATTTTAAAAATAATATAATAATACAGTGTCAATTGGCATACATCACAATGTCAATTTTATATCAGTCCCATCATTTTCACTCTCGAAGAGTTTACACAAAACATATCCCTGTGAATTGCTAAGTGAGTTTTTGTAGGCGTGAACAATACCATTAGTATATAAAATACAAGAAACGACAAGAATGATTTCCAAGATACAGCGTGTCTACTGCGTCTAAATCAACCTGTTCAGTTTGGACGGTACCTTTTATGGTTTTGATATAACTTGTAAAATTAGGGTTATATGTCATTAAGATAATATGTAAACGGGAATTAACGCGATCATGGTATAGGTATATACATACCTTTTGAATGCCTGACGTTAATATATAAAAGTTAATATATGTCATTAAGGTAATATCTGTGTTTAACGCAACGAAGTAAGACGCGATATAGACGGTACGAGTTTTGTGTTTTAAATTCACGTAGCGACAGAGAGAAGGTCATTAGAAAGTTAGAAGGCAGTACTAGTGTGACGCCCGCGCGAAAAATCACCCCACGGGCACCTCCCTTCCCCGCTGGAGCCGGTTGGAGAAGTTATGTCGGACTCGAACCGACCAAAACGCACGCCATCTTTGGGTCTTTAGTTGCCGGAGGTGAGATAGTAGTCAACATATCCCTCGCACCCCGGCAAACCCGGGGCCGTCTCTTTCGAGATGAACCCTGTCGGAGTGTGTAGCACATCATAGGAACAGTTACAACTTTCCATCAGGTGGGCCGTGTATTTGTCCGTCACCTAATAAAATTCAGCCCTAACAAACGACTTGTCGCTGCTACACTATTTTTATTTTTATATTATTTTACACGATTTTTATGTCTTTCTTCGAAATACTCGTACTTTCCGTACTTATCGATACCGAGCTGCGCCGTCCGGCTACACATCAGTATTGTCACTTGTCTCGCAGGTCATTAGAAAGATTGAAAAGCCATTTGTTATTCACACATACTGAATTGACAATGAACATACATATAAAACCCGACAACAACAATAAAATATATCCTCCCGTCAGAAATGAGCTGTCCAACTGGGGAAGTAACCTCCGCCCTACAGAAGACCGCGGTCATAATAACCATCGTGTTGTGTTCCCGCCGGTAAGTAGGGTAGCCAGAGCTCACTGTACCCCTCCTTCCCCACCCCTTCCCAGCTCTCCCCCTTTCCCTTCAGGGTGGGCAGCGCGTGTGTGACACCCTTAGTGTTGCACACGTTCATAGGCCACGGTGGCCGCTTTCCATAAGGTGGGCCGTGTGCTTGTCTGCCCACTCCGTAGTATAAAAAAAAAAATCAAACTAGCTGTTGACCGCAGTTCCGCCCGCGTGGATGTCATATTTTGGACAATTCATAAAGTATCTTTATAATAAATTGTAGTCTATGTATTATTCTGATAGCTATATTATTGTAAAGTTTCATCCATCCATCCATCCATACTTACAAATATTACTAGCATAAAGAAAGATAATAATAGTAATAAGTTTTAACATGGTTGTGCTAGAAGTCAGTTTAACTTTTAACAAAAGAGTTTAACTGACTTCTAGAACAATAATGCCCGGAAAAGCAAAAAATTGTTAATTTATACCTGAAAGATAAAAATACTCGTGATTTTTTTCTTGAAATATGTGCAAATCCAAATTGAGAACTGCCTCCTTTTTTAGAAATGGTTAAAAAAAAGCAACATCAAAGCATATCTTAGGCACTCCATGGGTATCAGTGCAAACTATACGCTCGCGCTCACATCACGCCCGAGTTTGCAGGTCCAGAGGTCATTCACCACTTAGATCATTCACAAATTATAATATAGTGTTTCACTCCAATCAGACCATCCCTCTTCTCTAATCTAGTTTCCTTTGACATATACAGGAAACCCTACATTAGTAAACTACTGAATAATTGCAAAATATCCACCTCACATGTTGCACGAACCAATTAAGTCTTAGCCTAAACCAATTATAATCCACACGTGAATTTATAACAGGTTTAGTTTAAAAGCTATTACAAAAACTCAAACAATTATTCGTATTAAGTTTCAAACAAGAACAAAAGGCTTCAAGTAGTGTTTCTCTATGTTAGATTACAAATGTATACGTTTAATTGAAATGAAATAGACTTAAAAAAATATTGTATACTCAAAAGGACTGATTGCTACCCTTTCGGCTTAAGAGGAATGTTACACCTGAACGCGATATTTTATGGTAGTATACATTCAATTTGACGGTATATTTACCATGTCCATAAAACCAACAAACATGGTAAATCATCATTCCCTGAACCTTTTTCCCAACTCAGTTGGGGTCGGCTTTCCAGTCTAACTGTGATGCAGCTGAACTTCGATATTTTCCGTGAAGCGACTGCCATCTGACCTCCACAACCAATGGTCTAATGACCAATGGCGATATCGATGTTCCAAGTTAGGCTGGTTGGACTTTTGAGGGCTCCAACTAAACTACCCGTAACGACTGCCATAGATGTTTGTATGGCAACCGGGACTGACGGCTTAACGTGCTCTCCGAGGCACTTATAAACCTGCGATAAATACACACATAACTTCGAAAAGCATCGGAAAGTCATTGGTGTGTGCCAAGGTAAACCTGGGATCGAACTCGAGACCTCGTCTCAGCAATCCATTACCCATACCACTAGGCTACCGCGGCTTTTACATGGTAAATATCCCATCAAATTGAATAGCGAATATGTAAATGACCATGTCAATCTAAAACTCTATAACCTACAGAGGTAGGTCATCAAACCGAACATCAAAATACTTAAAAAACAGGGCCTCGTAATGATCCTTAAAAATTATTTGAGCGCTTATAAACATTAAGCTAACTGGTATATAACCATTCATGTTTAGTGTTGCATGTCGTACTTTTCTCCCTCTAACCCCCTTCAACATATATTCACCCTCTACAAACTGCTTTAACCCCCCTTTGAAAAGTATGCGATGTTTTAGTGGCCAATTCACAGTCATATAAAAAAAGATCGATTGTGAACAAAATAAGTTAATGAGTTGTTGAATGTCTAGTCAAATTAGTTACTTTTGGATTATTGTCAAAACAGTTATCACTACATAGTATAAAATAAAGTCGCGTTCTCTGTCCCTTTGTCCCTTTGTATGCTTAAATCTTTAAAACTACGCAACGGATTTTGATGCGGTTTTTTTAAAAAGATAGAATGGTTAAAGAGGAAAATGTATATGTATATAACATCATACGACCAACAGGTGCGGAGCAGGAATGAAAAATGTTGCAAAAACAGGGTGACGCTCTGACCGAAAACCAGCTTGACAGAATTGAACGTCTACAGAATGTCTGTATACGATTTATATATGGTCTGCGCAAGTTCGATCATGTATCACAGTTCCGTTCGCAGCTGCAGTGGTTACCCATTAGATTGCGCCGGAACTCACATATCCTCTCCCTACTATACAACATCTTGTTTAATCCTTTAACACCTTTCTACTTAAAAGATCGCTTCCAGTTCCTTTCCGATACGCATGAAAAATGTTTAAGATCATCGTCGAGATTAGTCCTAAAGATGCCAAGGCATTCCACAGGGTTCTTCGATAATTCTTTTACCGTTACAGCTGTGCGCCTGTGGAATGAACTGCCAGTGGAAATAAGACGTGCTCAGACGTTAGTGAAATTTAGAGGAATGGTCAAGGAGCATTATTTATCGAGTATGTCACGTGTAATATAGTATATTATCATATATGTTTGGGTATTTATATGTATATGTGAATATATGTATATATATATATATATATATATATATATATATATATATATATATATATATATAATGTGTATATGTAAAATATGTGTGTAATTGTATATGGTAGTAGGTATATAAATTATATTTATATAATTATTACGTGAATATAAGTATTTTAAGTATGTACATTTTTATACAATTATGTATTTATATAAATATATATAGAATATAAATATTTAATTAAACGCCAACAACTCTCAAAAGCTCCATCCAACATACATTTCCATCCAAAGGTTGCCTGGAAGAAATTGCGTAAAGCGATAAGGCCGCCCTTTGTACTGCTCTTGTGTACTCAATTTCTGTAACATGAATGATTGTAATTTGGCGTACAATAAAGTATATAATAAATAAAAAAAATAAATAAATACATTGCGACCTAAACATAAACTGGCGAAATGTGGGTGCTAGCACCTGCCTACGGCGTGAGTTTATGTTATGTTATGTTAAAATAATACACACAATAACCTTTTTGAATACTTGTCGTTTCATTTTTTAAATTTAAAAGCTTATTTTCCCTCCTACTTTTATCGAGAAACCATAATATCTTGAGATAAAGAAGCAAATCTCAATATGTAAATGTCCTCGGGGTGCTATATAACGATTTGTGTCTTCAGCAAAGTCAAACTGTCTGCAAACCGCCAGAATTACAATGCCGAGATATCCATAAACTTTCTACGAAAACAGTGGCCGTTATTGGATTTCTCGCAAGCACATAGCTTTAGTGGATAGATAGGTAGATGAATACGAGAATAAATATAAAAAAATGTAAGTTTATTCTTTATGAAACCATAGCTAGGGTAAGAAAGATATGTAGGAAGGTAAACAGAATGTGTATAAAGTTAAAAAAGTTAATCAGATTATGGTAAGGTTAAATACAATAGCAGGTTGTCACCGAAACTACATAATTTCATCGGAATAATTTCACTTATATAATTTTCAATTATTATTACTCTCATTTCTTCTCAGTTATTAATAACAGTAGACATTATTATTCCTCTTATTTGATGTTAAGCGTAAAATAGTCTTGAATGTGGCTATATTGTATTTATGTTTTTAATTCATTGCGGCGTCTCTATGGTGTCCTTTACCCACACCGAAGTCTAACAAGTAATGTATATGAAAAAAATAGAATGTGTAGTTATAGACAAATGAGCGGATTGCGGGACTGATATTGTTTTATTTCTGTGAGCTATTTATGCGCTATCGGATGACGTGTCGTGCATTACGTTTTAAGCTTCGATATGGGTAATCAAGGCCGTAGAGAAACCGCAATGAATTAAAACATTAAACAATATTATCACATTGCGTCTATTTCACGGTACGCTCTGCGTTTGCAGTTTCTTATGCGGTTGGAATCATACCTAGTCTCCAAATTAGACCCAATTATATGTTCGAGAACAAAGAAGCTATTTTTTGAAGGTTTTAACATTACATACTCGTAGCTATATGATAAAAGTGTTAACTAATTTCGCAATGCTATACGAATTCGATAAACTAATAATGAATTGTTAGCAAGTGTAGTCTGTTCTGTGGTTTCTTTCACTCTGATAGTTTGTACTGACGATTTTAAGGTTGTATTGTAATGATCAAAGGGACAAATGCGTATCTAAAAATAAATTAATATTGACTGGGCGTCTACCAGGGGACAAATTATCACCTCTGATTGGGGATGAAGCTACGACTTTAATTGCGAAGACCGGGTGTAGTCTGGCTCCTGGAACCCGTGACTATTAATTAATACTTTCCTGCCCTTACATACAATCAGAACGCCTATTTTAATAATTTGTTTACCATACTCAAACCTTCCTTTGAATTTTCAGCTTTATGCTTATAGCATTAAAGCTGAAAATTGAATGAAAAAGAATTCATTACGTCGTTTCTTTCACTGCAGAGATGAGAAGAAATAGAGATGGCACTATACCCCAATTACTTCACAAGGTAAAACACTGAAGATAGTGTTGTGTAAGTGGTACAAGAAAATTATATAAATATGCAAGAATGTTACACCAATATAATATTGAGATTGTTACGATTTTTTTTTCTGTTCTGTGAGAAAGTTCACAAGAAAATAAAAATCTGGGATATACTACATAGTGCTATTCAAATTCAAAGTAAAAATAACAGAGAAAATTTTGTATATTGTTTATTTAAAACGAAACATGCGAGGTAATAGTTGAGAATGGCCGATAGAAATGAAAACTAATAGCGTTTTGTTCACTCAAAAAGTGCTTGTACTTTATGAATATGGTTGTCGGTTATCACGCAATATTCGCCTCTCTACTCGCCTCTCCACTCGCCTCTCTCATGTTGTATAATCAATAGCTTCCGCAGCACATACAATGAAAGACGTTTTAGGTCACTTTTTTACATCTTGGGTTACGTTACTAAAATTTTCGTAAGGATCTCTAGTCTTTTCTAGTAATAAATATAGTCTATGTTACTCAGGCTAAATGTAGCTTTCCCATGGTGAAAGAATTTTTGAAATTGATACAGTAGCTTTTGAGTTTATTCATTACAAACATATACACACCAAATAATACAATTTCTTCTCTTCATAATATATTATTGCAGGTGTAACCCTGACTTCGTATATGGTTTTAGGGAAACGCTCCTGAAAACAAAAACATGGTATACCTACTACTACCCTTTAACATATAAGTGGGCTATTTTTTTATTGTAATACTTTTTTTAGTAGGTACCATGATTTTAAACCCGTTATTGCGTGAATTATGGTAATAAAATGATGCTATGCTTACCATCCTCATTTATCTAGGTGGCGTTGTGTAGATTGTCTTAGAATATTTATTTCTTAATCCTAATAAAGTTTTACAAAAATATTTCACTTTATTTAAAAACATACACCTATTGACTTCGAAGCAATTGCAAAGTTTTTTGACGCGTGTACAAGTTGAAGAAAAGTTTTAAACGAGAATGTTTCCAATATTATTAATGGTATATCGGGTGAGAAAGTTCCCATTACTGTGAGTACGGTGGACGGAAAAGAGAAAATGAGAAAGAAGGCAGGAAGATGGATATGGCAGGTACAGTGGGCTCCAAAAGTTCCTGGACAATTTGAAACAAATTCAACTTTCGGTTTTCGGGTCAAAGGATTATAGATCTTAAGGTGTCTAGGTACTTCTGAAGCTCACTGTATAGTCATAATCATATGTCGCTGAACACTGATTTTTGAAGTTTAGAAGACAATTTCTTCTGTATTTTATGTAGCTGACTATCTCTACTATTCTGTAACATAACATAACATAAACTCATGCCTATATCCCGGTAGGCACAGGTGCTAGCACCCACATTTCGCTAGTTTATGTTTAGGTCCCAATTTAATAGGTGGCGAGCCTATTGCCATTAACCGGGCACTTATAAACCTGCGATAAATACGCACATAACTTCGAAAAGCCATTGGTGTGAGCCATGGTGAAACCTATTCCGTATTTTTTGAAAAAAAATACCCCAAAAAATACAGATTTTATTTTGTTTGTGTTGTGTTTTGTTGTGATTAATTTACGTTATTTTTTTATTGTTATGTCTTTGTTTTGATTAATTGAAAAAGGTTGTTGACAATGGATTCCAACTCCTGCATCTACCACCATATTATAAATTCTACTAGGACAATCTACACAACACAATCTAGACCGACGGTAAGCATAATTTAACTAGCATGTGTTATGAATTCTAGAATACGGATATGTATACTCCAGATACATTTTTATAAAAAGTCTTCGGGGTTGTGTAAAGTCTTATGATAAATCTATACTAGCTAGCCAGTGTGACATATTGATAACCGTTTCTGCGACCCAAAAGAATTTATTCGGAAATGAAAAATAGCCTATCTCTGTGCCAAGTTTTATTCAGAACTATTCTGGCATTTTGTGTAACAAAATCTTAAATTTTTAAACCCATTAGTGTGTTTTTTCAAAGCCGTTTAGATCGGAAAAAATTAATGCTTCAACGGGACTCAAATCTTGCCTTTACATTTCTAATGCTAACTACTTATTTTTATCGTGCGCAAAATCCTCTTGATGTCGGGTTTGAACCGACTAAACGCACGCCATCTATGGGTCTTTGATTGCTGGAGGTGAGATAATACAAGGCATATCTATTGCACTCCGGCAGACCCGGGGACATCTCATGGTGAATGTTCTGATGAGCTCTTACAAGTAATACAACGGAGGTAGGACACGACGGTATCTCCCGTCCGAAATGAGCTGTCCAACTGGGGAAGTATCTCCGCCCTACAGAAGACCGCGGTCATAATAACCATCGTGTTGTGTTCCCGCCGGTAGCTAGGGTAGCCAGAGCTCACTATACCCCTCCTTCCCCTCCCCTTCCTAGCCTCCCCACCCCTTCCCAGCTCTCCCCCTTTCCCTTCAGTGTGGGCAGCGCGTGTGTGACACCCTTAGTGTTGTACACGTTCATAGGCCACGGTGGCCGCTTTCCATCAGGTGGGCCGTGTGCTTGTCGGCCACCTACGTAGTATAAAAAAAAAATACCAGTGGCAGTCGTTATATAGAGGAAGTGGATGAAAGACAGAAGGGCTGATCACTCGTCGGTCAACACCGTCCCTACTAAAAGAAGCATAAAGTAGACTAATTTAGGAAGCACTTTTCTTGTACTGTCCGTACTACGCATGTGCATAGTACGTATACGTACATTGAATTATGTATTTTTACACGGAAAAGTTATTTTAACGTATCTGTGTACACAAACTGAATAATCCACTATGTGTGCACACACACTAATGGAAACACTAAAGGCCATTGTGTACTACGGTACCGACAGCAAAACAAACTAGTTTTCGTTAAAAAAAAATAGGTAAGTCTTCACGACGATGGCCATATTAGGTATAGGTAGCTATTAGAGGTTAAGGGTTTCTGAGGGGGATTACCGCATTATAAAAAAGGTAAGTCAACTAGGTAGGTAGGTATTATCTATATACATATGTAAAAATGAATTTCTTTTCGTTATTGTCGCTAAAACTTGAGAACGGCTGGACCGATTTGACTAATTTTAGTCTTAAATATTGCTAGTAAAAATAAAAAACAATATCAGAATTCCATAGAAGGTAAATTGGGGGCCGCTTGAACCAGAATTCTGATACAGTCACGTATTTGCACAAACCAAATATAAATCTAATTCATATATATTTTAGAAGCTATTCAGCTTATTGAATTATTTCTCAGTAACATCGCGACGGTCGAGTTTAGATAGAAAAGGGGATTACCCGAATGTAGTTTTAGTGACCACTGGTAAAAATTACGTAGTCCACGCACGGATTTTGTGAATTTGAAAAGAATTATATACGACCGCGGAAAATATTTTCGAAAAAACTGCGTCAAATCTGTACATTTTGTGCTTGCGGACATACAATACCATTAAACACAATATGATGGGGCAGTATCTGAAAGATGGTCTCAATAGACTGCAATGGTGTGCGGTTCGAATCATAGATCAGAATATGCAATCTGTTTTCTACTTAAATCTATACTTACATTATAAATAGGAAATATTTGTTTGTAACGAATAGTCTCCGAAACTACTGGACCGATTTCAATAATTCTTTAACTTATATAAAGCTACACTATCTAGGAGTAACATAGGCTATATATCATCACACTACCATCTAAGGGAGTCAATGGTAAAAACCAAAGGCTTATCCTACATCTTTTGCGCTGACGACACAGAATGTCTCTGTTCTTACACAGGTTGCGGCACGAGTGTTATTCCTCTGGTGTTACACTCGCCCATAGGCCGCGGTAACCACTTACCATCAGGTGGGCCGCGTGCGTAAATTGTATAAAAAAATCTATCCAGTAAATACCTAAACCATGGTGATAATATCGCTAACTATTTCCGTTGTCATGACAGGAAGGAGAAGTAGTATAGAGAGGCAAGTAGAGATTCGAGTAGAGTCGTACAACGTGATAATCGATATACACGCGGGCGGAGCCAGGCAACAGCTAATTAGTTATATAAACATAAATAAAATAAATGTAAAATAATTTAATAAAAAAATATACATTAATTTGTTTGCCGATGGTACCCGGAACAACAACAAAGTTGAGATCATACGGATAGCAAAATAATAACAAAAGTTTAATGTTGTTGCTTGCCGAGTGACGTAATCCAAATAAATGACTGAAACTTTATGCTTTGTATAGCAGGTAACTATTTTTCACGGTTCCACTTACGTCACAGTAGAAAACCTTAGCATACCATCAGGTGGGGCAGTAATAATATTTTTTATTCTTGTTACGTTTTTTTTATTTATGGCATGTCAATTTGACTTCACCTCGCCTGATGGTAAGTTGATAGCAAAGTCTCAGGAAAGAGGGTCACCATTACAAACACGTACAATATTACAATGGTAGCTAATGGCAACAGATGCTTTTTCACGCCCCGCTTAAAGGACCCGGTAGTGTAGGAATGAAGAAATTTAGTATGTTCTCAAAATTGGTTCAAATTGTCAGTGGGTATAAAAACGCACACGTTACATTAAAATGGGTGAACGTGTTACCAACGCGAAACACATTTCATTCGTTACAATATAATTAAATTAATTAATTATTAATAAACCCACATTTCGCCAGTTTATGTTAAGGTCCCAATGTAATAGGTGACGAGCCTATTGCCATTAACCGAGCACTTATAAACCTGCGATAAATACACACAAAACTTCGAAAAGCATCGAAAAGTCATTGGTGTGTGCCATGGTAAAACCTGGGATCGAACCCGAGACCTCGTCTCAGCAGTCCATTACCCATACCACTACCGCGGTACAATATAATTAGAATTCGGTAAACAGATGAGCGAAGGTCATTCTACAACGAGATATTATACCAATATAAGAACCTAAAACATAAAGCTATAAAAATAACAGTTAAGATGGCCGTCTTGAAATTACGAGACTGTGTTTCTTTTTAAACTTGTTACAACACTATGGACGTGAACTCACTACTAAGTCCTAAGTAATTTAGTTTAGTTAAAGGCTTTAACAAGAGCACTACTTAGATGTTATTTACTTTTCTTTATGTGTGTACCTTATTTATTTATTTATTTAAGGTACATCTACAGGATACATATTATACACTATTTGCAGTAATATTTAGGGTACCACTTCTAAAATGCATCCCTATTACAGACATACACAACTTCATAATAACAAAAAAAATAACATTAGATGATAATTATAAATATAATTAATTGGCACAAAAAAACAATAATTTAAGTTAAGTTGATTATTAAAGTTAGTAATAAAACCCCCTTCTATTTACATTTTATCTGCTGTGTTTATTTGCTCCCATATAATGTAAGTGCTTGATCAGGCTATATATACCAGTTAGTCACACGAAGCCTCAAATCAATCAATCAATCAGCAAATATTCAGTTCTTTCCTCCAGATCAGACAGGGACAATCCCCTGCCATTAGCTCCTATAATTACGTCCTTCACTTTACTTAAGTAACCTATTCCTAATGCAGTTGGGATCGGCTTTCTAGTCTTCTTAATACGGCTGAACTTCGATATTATCCGTGAAGCGACTGCCGTAGAACCTTTACAAACAATGGTTTAATGACCAATGGTGATATCGAAGTTCCAAGTTAGACTGGTTCGACTTTTGAGGGCTCCAATGGGTAATTGGAGCATATGCAACTTAAAGCATAACATAAAACTCACGCCTATATCCCCGAAGGGGTAGGCAGATGTGCTAGCACCCACATTTCGCCAGTTTATGTTTAGGTCCCAATGTATTGTGACGAGCCTATATGTGACTAACACTTATAAACCTGCGATAAATACAGACATATCTTCGAAAAGCATCACATCACAGTCAGACGGGAAAGCCGACCCCAACTAAGTTGGGAAAAGGTTCAGAAAATGATATTATGTTATGCTTTAAGTGAATTTCAAAAAAATTTAATGACTAAAACCTACTTGGGGCCAAACAAACTTTATACCAAACACTACCAACCTCATGAAAATATATTAGAATTGTCGTTTGTCGTACTTTCAAATAAATATTTAACTCAAAGAACGTGTAAAATGTTTTTGCGAAGTTGAAATTTCGCACAAGTGATTCTGCAAATATAATGCTAGTACATTCAAAAATGGTGTGCGGGCAGCGTCAGGTGGGCTTATGACGTCATTCAGACCCATCCCACCCTCGGATAATGTGACGGCCATTGTGCGAAGCGTGGGGTCTTTTTTTCATTGTAAATGTGTTGTTCCCTGTTTCGGAATACATTTCAGGAGGTGTTTTTTGAATATGCGTTTGGGCAAAAATATCTATTTCACGGCAAATAAACTGAGTTTTTGTTGTTTTTGCGAATGTGGAATTTTTTCGTTTGTTTTGTTTAATTAAGCAAACGGGTCATGCCGAGTTATGAGCTGTGTGTTATTCTTTTTAGGAAGTGAATTTATGGGGACCGGCAATTACTGCCAACATAATTCTGAAACAGATATCCTGGAATTAAATATATAGATCTACTTGTTGCTGGAACCCGTGTATTTAGTTCAGTTTAGTTTAGTAAGTTTTTATACTATTTGCTATTTTAGTGGAAGGAAATATCAATATTGGGAATATTTTTTTTATATATGCGGCAAACAAACACGGCCCACTTGATGGAAACTGGTTACCGTGATCTATGAACGTGCTGCCAACCCTAGAGAAACCTTCAAAAGCCCTTCTTGAAGAGGTGGTGGTGAGTGAAGCGGGGTGAAGGTTAAGAGGAATTTTATAAATATTATTGGACATTGACAATTTCTTCTTGAAGATTAAGGATGTACAAGGACAGTTTTGATATCCCAATACATTTGATATTGTTGACGACAGCCTCCGTGGCATGGTGGTAATCGATCCCCGCTCAGTGCAAAAAGTTGTATGCATGAATATGGCTGTTTGCACTGATCGCCATTGGTTGTGGAGGTCAGGGTGAGGGTGGAGTCAGATGGCGCTTCACGGAAAATATCAAAGTTCAGCCGCATCACAGTTAGGCTGGGAAGCCGACTCGAACTGAATTGGGAAAAGGTTCAGAGAATGATGATAATTAATATTGTTGACAAAGAAGAGTGATTAAGTACAAAAGCAACTGCAACCACATTAAAACTCGAAACAAAACTTTACACCTTCAACTTCTAAAAACTCTAAAATTCCCGACACTCTATTAACTTTTCTAAGAAACTGATATTTTATAAGGTAAATACTTTTGATGTAAACAGCTTTGATCTAAAAACAGATTGCTCCACATAAACAGAGATATAATGTTCCAATAGCGAGCAAAAACTGTAAATATTTGCTTAAGGTTATGTTTACAATAGGCAAAATATTTTTAGCTGACATTTTGCTAGCTGACCCTGAGCTACATATGAGGCATGGGGCCTTGTTACACAGTAGCGACTGCTAGAATCGATATCGTGAAGTAAAGTTGTCGTTTGTTGTAACAACGGAAATATTTTCAATCTATATATAGAGTTATATTATATTTAGTTAATGGTTTCATTCGCATTCGAAGCTGTTATCTCGGAGTCCAGGGTTCGCTTTTCTCTAGTCTAACTTTCCCGTGAAGCGACTGCCATCTGGTCTCCACAACCTATAGGTAGTTATAGTACCTATAGGTTGTGGAGGCCAGTTGGCAGTCGTTTATCGATATCAAAGTACTATGATAGGGAGGAAAGAAACGTTGGAAGGTGGACTCTGAGCTGCAAGTTCACCTTAACCTTGGACATAATCAGGAAAACACGTATATACATGAAGATGATTATTATCCAACTGTTTTAATTAAATTCTGTATAATCATTTTGACATAACGTGTTTTTTTTTAAATCATTATTCTAGGACAATCTACACTACGCCACCCATACGTAAGCATAGTTTAACTAGCTTGTGTTATGGGTTTTAGAATGCGGATAAACATACTTAGATTTTTTGGTTAATACATTATTATACATAGAAACTCCCAGACCAATGCAAATATTCATATCCATGCACACAAATATTTGCACTGAGCGGGAATCGAACCCACGCCTCCGGCGTAGCAGTCGCGTTCACTACCGCCACGCCACGGAGGTCGTCAATTGTATTATTGTGTATTTATTACTAGTAAAAGTTCATAGGTACTACATAATTATCGTGTCTACACATTGCATTAAGGACACTCGAGGCAAACACTTATTAAATATGCAGATTCCCTGTCGAGTGAACGGCCGAAATAGGTCAGTGACCCAATTTCCGTCTAATTATATTGTACGCTATCACAGCAAACGTTGAACAAAGATTTTGCTGCATACTGTTAGCTATTAACGACAATAACCTAATAGTTTGAAATTACGTCATATCTGTTTAAGTACAATATCTGACTTTTAATTTGGCGTGATGAAGACTAAAATTGGCTTGCTTCAATTTTGTAGCATGTCCACGTATGTCAGCTATCACTACTAAACAAAGTCTATGCCCTTTCCCAAGCTGTAGTCTATCTCTGTACCAAAAATCATCAAAATCGGTTCAGTCGTTCAAGCATGAAAGCGTGACAGACAAAATTACCTTCGCATTCATAATATATTAGTATGGATTAAAACTGTAGCTTCTTTTTAACTACTCTAAAAGATATCACGTGTATACTTAACATACACTGTGTGACAGAGACAATACTATACTAAACCGAAGCAAGCCGATCTTTGCCGAACTCACTATTATTTACGACGGGAACTCGCCAATTCAATAGCCGGGTACTGTACTCGATGAGAATAAAGAAAAGTGTAATGAAATAACGTTTGCTTTGAAAATAGAATACTATCAAGTAATTACGTAAATGTTTACTGCTTCGAAGCAAGGTTGTTTCCATACTTTTTATGGCATGTGTGATGAGTTCTATATTTGAACGTTATTGAATTTTTATTTTTTAACAAACTGAGTTAATTTGACGCGGGAAAATCGCTTCGTTTTTTGTGGAATAACTGAAGTGATTCTATTTTTAAAAACTAAAATTGAAAATTGTCAATGGTCCGATTTAATTTGATGAAAGAAAATGTTTATTTTGAAAATCGAACGTCACGGTTTCAACATAATATTTTTCTTTTGTGTAGTAAGTGTTTTGATTCTTTATTCAAATGGATTTTTTGACGCGGAAATGTATTTTATAAAAGGAGTTCCTGTACTTTTTAATGGGACTTCTTACTTTTTTATGAAATGATTCCATATTCGAATGATTTTCCATAATTGGAGTTATTTGACACAGGAATAATTTGATTTATATCAAGCAACGTTGAAAACAGAACATTTCATAAATGAGTTCCTATTTCAGTTTGTATTTCCTTCTATAAGTTTTGGTGCACGCGATCTAGCGAGTAAGTGTTGAGTTCGTTATTAAAACCACAACAACCTACATTGAACGCCTTACTAATTTCAAGTGTACATTAAGTGAACCTATACTATCGAATAATGAACAGCTCTAACATTTAGTTTAGGTTTAACTGATATTAATTAGCTGTATAATTATTGATGCAATACATTGGATTGAAAATATTTTTGCGTATCTATGAGATACAATATTAAAATAATAAAAATCAAAATGGTGGCTTTTATACGACAAAATGTATGTATTCAAATCTTAATACAGTCGAGGACAAGGGAACTGTAAGTAGTAACCAATACTTAAATAAAAATGTCCGTATGAATATTTATATTCAAGCCAAAAACTTGTTTAAAATAGGTTATAATAAGAGCCAAATTCGTGTGACTAAACAATTCAGTTCACTGCAGAGTTGCTAGCATTAAATATTCACGGTTGACTTGAGAATGGCCTGCGGTTAGTTGGCTTTAGGCGGAGTTGTTTTTTCTCTTGGGTATTACCCAATGGTAAGTCCAAGCTATATCTAAAATTTACAGAAGAAAGAACTTCTTAACAGAATGGTATACAGGGTGGGGCTTTCGGACCGTACCTGGAGGGAAAGTCCCTAATTTAAATAATGGACACAGCAAATTTCATTTAAAGGAAACATTATCTAATGCTTAAAAAGCAACACGACTGTATATAAAGTTTTTTGGAAAATCCTATACCATAGCTGGTGCTAACACCCACATTTCGCCAGTTTATGTTTAGGTCCCAATGTAATAGGTGGCGAGCCTATCGCCATTAACCGGGCACTTATAAACCAGCGATAAATACACAAATAACCTCGATAAGCATCGAAAAGACATTGGTGTGTGCCATGGTAAAACGTTGGATCGAACCCGAGACCTCGTCTAAGCAGTTCATTACCCATACCAATAGGCTACCGAGCTATATATATAAGTAACATCCGTAAAACAAATCTGTACACACCTTTATGTGCCATTAGGCACTCACAACTAACAATATTTCTTTATTTCTCAGAAGGAGAGACATTAGGACAAACACTCTGACTGCATTCCCTCAAGTATCATAGAATATTATGGGTTGAGGTGTTATGTCGGAAAGAATGGCCGCCCACAGACGCTCAATTTGTACAACAGACTCGCTGAGTTGAACATAATAAAAAGTTTGCAAGAGATATCTGGAGTAAAGCCTTCTATACAAAAGTGATAATGTCGGTCGATAATACCGGGTATGTTATTGCGATCATAAAGTTATTATTATTACTTAGAGGAACAAAGTGTGCGAGTGATAGATATATTTTATACATATATCTTCACACAAAAACTAGGGGTGAGAAATTGTTTGAGTAGGTATATCCTTTCCTACACAGGACAACACGTGCAGGGCTTAGATGTCACTCGCATACGGTACAGAATATTCCATCAAGAACCAAGCGGTTCGGTGAGTCTTTTCTCTGCCGCACCATTAAGTCCTGGAATTCCTTGCCGGCGCACG
The DNA here is from genome assembly GCA_963691645.1 of Pelosia muscerda. Classification (NCBI taxonomy): domain Eukaryota; kingdom Metazoa; phylum Arthropoda; class Insecta; order Lepidoptera; family Erebidae; genus Pelosia; species Pelosia muscerda. Next base: position 6,137,629 of record OY829123.1, read on the forward strand.
TGTTTCCTTCTTCCTACAGTCCCGGGTCCTTTAAGCGGGGCGTGAAAAGGCCGTCAAGCTGAGCGCCACCATTGTAGCACTGAACGTGTTTGCAATGGTGACCCTCTTTCATGAGACTTTGCCTTCAGCTTAACATCAGGTGAAGTCAAATTGACGTGCCATAAATAAAAAAAAAAATGAATCGTGAAACGTTTTTTTACCTACACGTTATTTGAATCACACTAACTTAGGACCTCTCAGTGTTTCAAATTGACTTATCTATTTGCGTTTATTACTGGGCAGTACAATACCTCCGGTTTGAAGCCATACAGGAGTATTCATTATGCATACCTGTAAAAAAAACGTAAATAGTTAATACAAATTGAACGAACCACATTTTTTTAAATTATATATATAAAGGTTGTAAGCATTCTTAAACCTTTATAACTTTTGAAGAATCTAGTTTGAAGTGTTCATAAATACACCCATCTCGTCAATTTAGAACAAAACTCATCAATCAAAAGATTATATTCATCAAATCCCTCAAAATTAGAGTAGAATCATGATTTAATTACAATAGATTAACTTTATCCCGCCTTCCCACATTGGGAGATGCCTATGTCCAGCAGTCGACTGCGATAGGCTAATTGATTGATTGATTAATGACGTTTCGTAAGTGCCGTTTTTGTAGTATATTCAGAACATAATAATACAGAAAAAACAATTTTTGACTTTGACTTTGAACCCACATTTTTTTTATAGTATAAAAAGTCAATATATTTTGACAGAACGACTAAGTCTGTAGAGGTTATTAAAAAAAAATAAAAAAAAACTCTATTTCTATTCCGAAATGTTGTTTCTGTCCATCACTACGTCACGTTTCTGTCAAATAGGAACCCATCAAAAATGTATTCACCGGAATAGAGAGAGAGAGAGAGAGATGTAGTATTAGACAGAGAAAGATGCCTAATAGATATTTACGTCAGTAATAATATATTATTAACAGATTATATTGCTAATATCACGTAGATGAATGGCAGTGGATATGAAGCAGAAATCCTCCATAAAAATATAATTACCAGTTGCCCGAATTTAGAGGTCTCCATAATAGTAAAGATATATGATCAATAGCTTTGTGCTTGTCTATTACTTGTTGTGGCCTGCGCTTTTGCTTAAATGAATAATAATAATGATAATAATAAGGGTGCCTCTGACCGGTTTCGGCCATGGTGACCACTTCGAATCCTAGTCGGCTGAGCGCTGATGCACTCGAAGATGGCTAACATAGCCGATTTTTGCGATGAACTCTTGTGCACACTAAGGGCGTGTGAGTGAATTACGGTTTACGGAATACCGATTTCGTTAACCGTAATTCCAATCTATATGATTGATAATAATCACTGGGATAGTTAATTTAGCATAACACCAGTTTCTTCTTTTTTTTCGTATATTCGGTTGAACAATACCGCGGTAGCCTAGTGGTATGGGTAATGGACTGCTGAGACGAGGTCTCGAGTTTGATCCCAGGTTACCATAGCACACACCAATAACTTTTCGATGCTTTTCGAAGATATGTGTGTATTTATCACAGGTTTATAATGGCAATAGGCTCGCTTGGGACCTAAACATAAACTGGCGAAATGTGGATGCTAGCACCTCCGCCTTCCCCTTCGGGGATATAGGCGTAAGTTTATGTATGTTTATGTTTATGTTCTTGAACGATTGAGATGTTAGTGCGAAACTCAGTCCAAGAGATTCCTAGCATTCGGCAAGCAACAGCTTGTCATCCTATTAATATAATTTTATACACTAATGTTCGCTTATTTATGTCGAGTCATCAGTTATGGCAGGTTTTATAATATGCAAGCAACGTACAGGTACGAGGTCAGATGGGCCCCGGGTCTTTATTACATAATTATTCATTTCTAATGTTTGTTTATAATTTTGTAAGCGTGTTTTAGGCACAATGTTTTGTTAGGATAGGAACAGTATTATATAGGTATAAATAATTTTTGTTGTCATGTTGATGTTTCAGATTTTTGATATTATTAGGTTTATTTTTGTAACAAAACATAACATAAACACACGCCTATATACCCGAAGGGGTAGGCAGAGCTAGCACGCACATTTTGCCAGTTTATGTTTAGGTCCCAATGTAATAGATGACGAGCTTATTGCCATTAACTGAACACTTATAAACCTGCGATAAATACACAGGTAACATCAAAAACTCATCGAAAAGTCAGTGGTATGGGTAATGGACTGCTGAAACTCTCGGGTTCGATCCCAAGTTTTACCATGGCACACACCAATGACTTTTCGATGCTTTTCGAAGTTATGTGTGTAAATTTATCGAAGGTTTATAAGTGTCCGGTAAATGGCAATAGGCTCGCCACCTATTACATTGGGACCTAAACATAAACTGGCGAAATGTGGGTGCCACCTCTGCATATCCCTTCGGGGACATAGACTTTAACTCTACATTGAAAGAGGCGTATGGACATTGTGGACTGCGATAACCCAATTGATTCCCTGACGTAGTAGCAGCCATTCGAATTCGAAATACGAGTACCTATAAAAGTTAACTTAACCTAAAACTCAATAACTTAGACACAATAAACCAAAATGCTCCAACCACGGAAACGTCCAAGATTACTTGGCGACGTTATTAAGTCAATAACGTCATGTTTAAAACCTCTTGTCTACTTACAGACACTGACACCCAAACCCTTGGAAGGCTATTATTAATTGAAGTGACATCTGTCATGGTTGGGTTAAACAGACGTCAACTGTTCTTTACCTAGTCTTATAGCATGGCATTGTTAGTGCTAAAATATCTCGGAGTTCATTGGTAAGTTACACTATGCCGTGTCTACATTTATGTAACATTTTATCGTGACCGTGTCAGAAGTGCGTGTTCATCGCGTATTCAGCTGTAGCCTTAGCACAAAATACTATCGAATTCGTAATGTAAAGGTATCGACAGAACGTAGCATTGCGATTGGCGAGCTACACACGCACACAGGTTCACAAGAGGCAGGCTGCCCATCATAATGTTCCATTCTCTCGAAACCTTTACATTACGAATTGGATAGGAGTTCATGCTAGTGCTACTGATCTTAAATGAAAACATTGATCGTCTGGTGGCCGTGTCAGCACACTCTAGTTTGTGTGACCAGTGTGCCACAAGTTGTTACGTTCACACTCAGCGTCAAGTCTTGATGTCACGCTGTTCGGTCCGCTGTTCATGTCTTAAATCTGGACGCACCTTTAGGGGTCGTAAAGGTTAAAAAAATATATATGATTTGAGTGACACAGCTAGTGGTATGAATTGGAATAACCCTAGTTGCAAGATAATTTCACAACTTTAATCCACTACTTAACTTAGTTTTAAAATTAAAAATACCGAAAATATGTATTAACTATTTGGGTAATTTCACCGACCGCATTTTTAGAGTTTCTTCGCATGAAATCACTATGTAAAACGTTTATCTATGACCACTCTATTTTTTTTCATGTAATACGAACACTAGCTTATATGAAGTCACTACTGAAAATACATTTCTCTTAAACACAAAATTAAAAAAAAATTAAAATAGGCTAGATTCCAATAACGGTGGCGTGTCCGCGATGCACCTTTAAGCGCATTTACCTCTCTAAGTCCGCTATGATTGCAAATTTAGTACTTAAATTAAGATTACTATGTTAATTAATATATGAAGCAACCATATTTACTGCTTTCATTACTTCTATTATAACGCAGACATCGTGACAATGTCGATAAGGAACGTCCGCGCCTAAAGTGCAATTTCGGTGTGTTTTGTTTAAACCCTTATACAACGTATACACGTCAATTTAAACGATCTATCTTCTTACGCACGCGGAGTTCCAGTCATGCTCTTGCGTTTACGCAGTAATGGCATGTCCGATTCTGCCCAGTTTTCCCGCTAATACGTAAGTACCTTCTTATTTCTAAGAGGGAGTACGAAATTTTACAATCACGGTGGGTTACTGTATGAATGAATATTTGGTTTTAACATTACGATTTGCGAGTATGTTGTGTGTTGTTAGGTACCCTCAGCAATCATACATTTCACGTGACGAATGCATTACTGAGTTTTGTTTAATTTCATTTTTTCTTGATGTTTCTAACTTCGGTGGTGCAATATCGGTGGTTTCGGTGGTAGATTTATTGCCACCTATATTGCATCAATACTAAAATGGCTATGAGTTTCCATATCTTCGGTAAGATATTACTCACAAGGTAATAAATAATAAAATTACTCATTTTTTTGTTATAATTAACGTATTTACTATTACTACTGAGAGTGGGGCAATATGGGTATGGGAGGCGTAACCGAAGGGGTTGGAGGCTGGCCGACTTTCTTGAGAAAGAGCGACTCTTTATGATGAACTCTTTCTTTAAAAACCGCCCCACAGGAAATGGACCTGGATGGGCCCCGGTGGTCGTACCAAAAATGAGATTGACTTCATCATGACGACGCATAGACGGATATTCAATGATGTCTCAATGATCCATGGGGTGAAAACCGGAAGTGATCACCTAATGGTTAGAGGCACATTGAATATTAATGTTAAACTGGAGAGATCCCGTCTGATGAGGTCTACGCTCCGACCTAGAGCTTCCCATATACAGTACCCCGAGAGCTTTCAACTCGAACTTTCGAATCGCTTCTCTTGCCTAGAAGAATGCAGTACAGTGGACGAGATAAATAACAGGTTGGTTGAAGCTGTCCATTCAGTGGGCTCCAAATTCTTCAGGCCCCGTCAAAGAGATAGACCACAGAAGCTCACCGATCACACCCTCAAACTCATGGCCGAACGACGCTCTATGAGGCTGCAGTCTACCAATGACGCTGAAGCACATCGGCAGCTCAATAGACGTATCCAGCAGTCTTTGCAACACAACATCCGTGCCTTTAATACTCAATGTATTAAAGAAACGATTGAGCGAAATAAAGGCTCCAAAGTGTTCGCAAGAGACTTGTCTATTGGGCAGAGCTAGTTGACAAAACTGAAGAGGAAGGACGGCAGTGTCGTGTCGACTAAGGGAGATGTTTTGAGGGGGATCGAGGGGTTTTATGGACAGCTTTATACCTCAGTCACTAAGCCTGCTACTGATACGGTTAAAGATCCAAGAGCCAAGCTAACCCGACACTACACCGAGGATATCCCGGACATCAGCCTATACGCGATTAGGGTGGCCCTCAAGCAGCTTAAAAATAACAAGGCACCAGGAGAAGACGGAATCACTTCGGAACTTCTGAAAGCGGGTGGAACACCGATACTTAAAGTCCTTCAGAAGCTCTTCAACTCAGTCTTATTCGAAGGTACTACGCCGGAAGCATGGAACAGAAGCGTAGAAGTCTTGTTCTTCAAGGAAGGTGACAAAGCCTCACTTAAGAACTACAGACCCATCTCGCTTCTGAGCCATGTTTATAAGCTGTTTTCGAGGGTTATCACGAATCGTCTCGAACGCAGGTTTGATGACTTCCAGCCGCCCGAACAAGCCGGTTTCCGAAAAGGTTATAGTACCGTAGAACACATTCATACGCTGCGGCAAGTCATACAGAAGACTCAGGAGTATAACTTGCCACTATGTTTAGCGTTTGTGGACTACGAGAAAGCCTTTGATTCGATCGAGACATGGGCAGTGCTACAATCTCTCCAGCGGTGTCATATAGACAACCGGTACATCGAAGTGCTGAAGTGATTGTATAAAAACGCCACCATTCATCCATCAGTCCGAGTACAAGATCAGAGCACAGCGGCGATACTGTTGCAGAGGGGAGTGAGATAAGGAGATGTAATATCCCCGAAGCTCTTCACCAATGCAATGGAGGATGCCTTTAAGCTACTGGAATGGAAAGGTCTTGGCATTAATGTTAATGGCGAATACATCACTCACCTTCGTTTTGCCGACGATATCGTGCTCATGGCAGGACCGCTGGAGGATCTTAACACAATGCTCGACGACCTCAACCGAGTCTCTCAACAAGTGGGCCTCAAGATGAATATGGACAAGACCCAGGTTATGGCGAATGCTCATATTCTAAGGCCCTCCCCAGTGTCAGTTGAAGGCTCGACCCTCGAAGTTGTAGACAAGTACGTCTACCTTGGACAAATGGTCCGATAAGACGGATCAAACTTCGAGGCGGAGGTCAATCGTCGAATCCAACTCGGCTGGGCAGCGTTCCGGAAGTTACACAGCGTCTTCTCGTCCAAAATACCTCAGTGCTTAAAGACAAAAGTCTTTAATCAGTGCGTGTTGCCCGTGATGACCTATGGCGCCGAGACGTGGACCCTCACTATGGGCCTCATAAGAAAGCTCAAGGTCGCACAGTGAGCTATGGAAAGGGCTATGCTCGGAATCTCTCTGCTGGATCGAATCAGAAATGAGGAGATCCGCAGACGAATGAAAGTGGTCGACATAGCCTACACGGTTAGCAAGCTGAAGTGGCAGTGGGCGGGGCACGTAGCAAGAAGAACAGATGGCCATTGGAGCCGAAAGGTTCTTGAATGGAGACCGCGTACCGGTAGACGAAGCGTGGGACGGCCTCCTGCGAGATGGACGGACGACAAAAGCAAAATTGCCTTTGGCAGCATGATGTAGCATCTGCATCATGCATCCAAGCTGTTAGTACATATTGTTTAGATAAATATATCACAATTTATAATTTCGGTGTGATCTTGCAATTTCGGTGGGTTGACAATTTCGGTGGTTGTTCTATTTTTATAACAAATGCAGTTATTTGTTTCCTTCTAAATATCTAGAATACTAATGTGTTCTAAAAGAACACCATTAAATTTTTTCATCGGTAAACCTATGATTGAAAAATACCACCGAAATTAGCAAAAAATGAGGCATGCGTGAAATTACCCATTTGTTTTTACTATTCTAGTGGATATAAATATGAAATAAATACTGAGTTGTCGCAACACTAAACTACTCAACCGTGTCGATTAATCAGCGTTTTCAACAAACCGCAAACAACACAACACAACAAAAAGTGGAAACTGCCACGTAACTCTTCCGACCTTAATTTTCTCCAGGAAAGTTGCGCAAGATGGCCGTTTTCACATAATTGAAAATTACCTACCACCACCTAACACTAGGGTTGTCATACTATTTAATTGCAAGTGTTCATTTAACTTAACATAAACCCACGCCTCTATCCTCGAAATGGTAGGCAGAGATCCTAAGCACCCACATTTCGCCAGTTCATGTTTAGATCCCAATGTAGGTTGTAGGTGGTGAGCCTATTGCCATTAACTGGCCGTATCTATTAAAAAAAACGCATCAAAATCCGTGGCATAGTTTTAAAGATTGAAGTATACAAAGGGACTTAAGGACATAGGCATATAGGGACAGAGAACGCGACTTTGTTTTATAACTACTATGTAGTAATGAAGAGTAAAGGCGAGATTATATTTATGTATTCAGGAAGGCACTTTTCAAAATATCATAAGACATTTTCACTTTTGAAATAAACGAACTAAAATATTGTTACAATACGGGAACCAGAGCGCCACTAACGATGTTTGTTCGTAAAATAAAGGCGAGAACAAAAATTCAGTGTGAAAATTTACTGACCTACATAGCCGTGTGTCGCTTCAATGGTTATAACTCTGCGAGCGACTTAAAAAGAGATATCTATGCATTTTATACCTGTTTACTTTGATGCCCCATTTTACAGCACAAGACTTTTGTATGTGGATACATTTTACACATTATTATACACTTGTAATAATCGCTTGACATTTTAATTCGGATTCATAATATTGACATTTAATTTTATTCTTATATTTAGTTTTTCCTTCTTTCTGACATTAAGTTAAATGTATTTTAACATAATAGAGTATAATAGACCGTGTGTAATGTAAACTGATAAAATAGTTATAAATAATAATCTAATTATAAATTTTAGGCAAATCATTTTTAATTTTCTGTTGGGTAATGATAATGATGTTCTTAATGCTTTTATTAATTTCTATGTCCAATTCAAACACAATGTAAAAGTTGTTCATGAAATAAATACAATACTTCTTTTTAATATGGTGGAGAAGTACAAGTGTGTTATAAGTTCCACCAAGTGCAATCGACAGTATGAACAGTATACTGTTTAGTTTACGTACACTCCACGCTGCATCTTTCAACCGACAGAAGTACATTTTGTATACCTCTAGATTTTAATAACTAACACTAGAAACATAATTTTTGATTGTAGGTATCATAAAACTATATGAACCCTGAGTTGAAAGTAGGAATTTTCTAAAAAAAATATCGATAGGGCAAATAATTCTGGCTAGTTTACTCCAATAGTCGAGATATTATTTTTACAACACCGGGGGCGTCACACTTGTGCTGTTGGCCATGTGGAGGTAATGGGGAAGAGGGGGTATACAAACCTCTCGAGTTAACTCTAGCTATCCTACTCACCGCCAGAAACATCACACAAGGTTTATTATTAGCCGCAATATTCTATGAGGAGCGGTATTTTGGAGATACTTCCCCACTCGGACTACTCAAATAGTCATCATGCCCCACCTACGTCAGTACAAAACAAGAATTATGCAAACACTAGTAAAACAATACACTTATTTCTGTGAAAATAATTAAAGCTCCGCTGCGCGCTTTTTGATTCATTTATAATGCTATTAAAACATGTCTAGAAAGTTTAAAATCTCTATATAAAAGAATGTGCTCAGTTCTCAACAATATATAAAATTTATTTCAGTGTTATAAACGTGGGCTTCCTTGAATCCCACTGGCACTCAAGCAGTATGCAGAGATGTTTTATATCCGGGCTTCGTCTGCAATTGTTACCTTCAGGGGCACAATGAAAATTTGAAATATATTTTATTACATTCTGGTATATTGCCAAGTATTATTATACATGTCTCTGAACGCAGAATGGGTTGCAAAGTTCATAATTTTGTCATGGCTAGCAATCCTTTAAAGATGGTTTCCATAATGATGGAATAAATCCATTAGCTAAGGTTTTCCCTCAGGGTTAAGAGGTAGAACAGACAGCACTAGAAACTAGGGGTTAGAAGCTTAATGCCTATATCTTGATTAGACTAGGTATCAATATGACTAGGTCGCTTTATGACTAAATTTCGATATGACTAGATCACGTTTGGACTAGATAGCTATACGACCATGTATCCATATGTCTTGTTATCAGATTGACTTAATATCAAGGCACCGAAAAGTGGCTCTTCAACCTACACTTCACCATACTTCATCGCTAACAAGCTTTCTTAAACATGTAATTTAATAAAAACAAAGAGTGCGAATTCCGTATTCGAAGTTATAACCATCAGATGCAACAGAGATGGCTCTTTGATAGAAAAAGGGCTAGGATTAAATTAGTTTATCGTAAATAGTAACGGCGATAAAGCCCATCATATGGGACTGGCATGGCATGGAAGAGAGGCCACACGCCAACCTCTCGTACCAGATGACGCAGATGATCACTGGGTACTGGTCTTTCGGAGATTATCTGCCTCGGAACCAAAAAGGGCCAACGTCTGTGTTCCATCACTGACACTCGGGGCTGCACATGATGGCCGGCGTGGAAGACGCCAGGGTAGGTCCTAGAGGCGGCCTTAAGTGTGGGAGTTCTTACGCTCGCCACCTTTCTCAAGGCAATCGTAAGATTCACGAGGGCTTAGGCTGCCGTCGCCACATTGCGAATGTTGAAGAAGCAGACGGTGGACCAGGATCATAGGACGCTCACAATCGGCGATAAGCGGAGGTGACTCGGTCGTCGGAATAGCAGCATGACTTTCATCCTCCATGAGCGCGGGCCTGGGGGTGACAGGTGGGGGCTCCTGTCACCCTAGCAGAAGCAGGCCATGATGCAATGCGCGCCTCTCCTTACCCGGAGGCTAGATATGGACATCGAGTCCGACATTACAACCGGCTCCGATGAGAGTGATATGCGTGAAGTTTTGCGCACGGAAAAATAATAGGCTAGACTTCAGGTTATACACACGAACAAACTTGTTCTAAAAGCATTCCTTTAATTTAATAACGCAAACAATTCAGCTTTTAATCAACTACCCTACGTTTCGAGGAATTATTTAAATGAAAGTTCAAAGGAATTAAATAATTTAAAGTTCAACGAGTTTTCATATACCTACTGAAAGTTAAAAACATACGTACTTCAAAGCTACCGAAACTCGAGTTTCATAGCTCAGTGATTCCATATATGTCAAGCATGAATTTTGTTGGATTTCACTCCATTTGAATTTAGTGGTATCTGCTCAAATAATTTGATGAACACATAAAATTTGTGTGCGAATCAATGATTGCTAAGTTCTATGTATACTTAAGCCTGGCTGTAATTTAAAAAACATGCCTCATCGTGATACAGACATGTTTGAGAAAGCAAAATTTGCTTCCACAGCAGACCTACTAGTAGGTAATATGACAGTCTTTCAATTATTCAAGAAGAATTATTGATCTCTTTTAAGAGTTTATGGTAGGTCTGCTGTGCTGAACAAAGTGTGATTTTTCCAATACTGCAAGTGTCTGGCAAATATACATATATAAAATCACGCCTATATCCCCGAAGGGGTAGGCAGAGGTGCTAGCACGCCAGTTAATGTTTCGGTCCCAATGTGGCAAACCTATTGCCATTAACTGGGCACTTATTAACCTGCGATAAAAACATCTTCGAAAAGCATCGAAAAATCATAGGTATGTGCCATGGTAAGACACTCACCATCGAACCCGAGATCTCAGCTCAGCAGTCCATTATCCATACCACTAGGCTACCGCGGTTGTTATGTGGCAAATATATGAAAAAGGAACAAACAATATTTGAAAACAAATTTCGATGTCCTTAATAGTCAGTTACATTTATTACCTACCAAATATTAAAAGTAATCAGACACCTTACGAGTTCGCATTATGTTCATATTTGTGTCATATTAAATAATGTGGAACATTAGTTTCCAAGCCGCAGGCGATTGCCTAGTTTGAGCCGAAAAATTGGGGTACCATCTAAATTTCTTTAATATTTAATTCTATGAAATCCTTTGTATCTTATATTATTGCTTCTTCAACTATCAAATCGACGGCATTTTTGAGAACGAGCCATCTTGGTGTAGCAATTTGTTTCACAGAAGCGCCTCTACTAACGGAAATTCTCTGAAATTACCTCAAGAAATACATTTGTATTTATAGCGGTAATTAAAACTCGTTAAGTAACTCATTTGTCTAGATTTTCATTAGGAACCGTGATACAATATTTGTTCGAAACAATAGTACTAAAAGTCATTTGTCCGCCCTACAGAATACCCCGGTTGTGTTGTGTAACCTTGTGTTGTGTTTCCGGCGGTGAGTAGGGTAGCCAGAGCTCACTGCAGAGGTTGTATTGTCAGTAAGAATCCGAGAAACCCATCTTTTGCACTGACAGCACAAAGATTCTCTTAAACTTCTCCCCTCCCAACTTCTCCTACCCCCTTCTTCTCTATATGGTCAGCAGCACAAATGTGACGACCCTGGTGTTGCAAACGTCCGTAGGCCGCGGTAACCACTTCCCATCGGGTGAGCCGAGTACTTCTTGTCTACCACCTAAGTAGCATAAAAAAGTCATTCGTATAAATAATTATTCACAAGTCTTTTTAACATTATCTTGTCAAGAGACACACACGTCTTTCTATCTAAAGCAGTACATAAAAATAATGCCGTGTTTACTATTCTACAAATGTAAATGAAGGTACGGTGATTATAAATTTAATTCACACTCGTTAATCTACCAAGGGGGTTACCCTCCAGCGCTGTTTCATATCAATCAGGCCCAAAAACTGGGTAAATTAACCCACGTCACCTTCCAAAAGGAAATTAATAGCCGTCAATAAAGTTTCAATCTTTTGGCGCGAAACTACGCATCCATTATGGTCGCCATTTTGTGAAGTCCACAGATAATTTAGTAAAATGGCGGATGACTGGCAGTTTTGTTTGGATACACAATTTATTCTTGGTAAACGTGCTGCTTTTTTAAGTAATTTGTTTTTTAACTAACGAAGCAAAGGTGGTTTTAAGATTAACTACCTGAAAGTGGTTGCGTGTATGACAGGTAGTTCCACATTTAGACATTTTGATATATTTACCTGTAATCTTTTTGTTGTTTTGTGAATAGAACGTTTTCAATGGCATTAGAGATTAATATCCGGTAGGTACGGACATATTTAAGCGAAAATGACAAAGACATTTTATTTCGTTTGCTATTCCTATATTGTGTATATACGAATGTATGTGAATGTATGTGAATATAATATATGAATGTATGTGAATTTATGAGAATGTATGTGTATGTTTGTGTATGTTATGTGTATGCATGTTCTATTTATATGTTTTTATATGTAAAGTTATGTGATTAACTATGTGTGTATGTATACAGGGTGTAAGGGAAACACCCCCAAAGACTGATGGCATTACTCCAGGCATACTATTATTATCATAAAAAATTACATTTAGCTTTTTTATTAACCGTTTAATTGACATTATTAAGCGGCGTCAGCTTTTCCAGGCTAACTACGTTGTGGCTGAACTTCAATGTTTTCCGTAAAGCAACTGCCATCTGGCCTCCACAACCTATATGTATAGGAGATATCGAAGTACTGCAGTTAGACCAGTTGTTAACCTTTTAGGGCTCCAACTGCCACCCGAAACCTGAACCTATAAGTAAAGTAAGTACAAATAGTTACAATCAGAGAGGAACGCCCATAGGTATTACATTTGTGGTAGGAGTAAACGAGACAGATATAATGATCTTATATCTCTTTCTCCGTATGCGATTTTAACCGATATCCACGCGGGTGGAGCCGCGGGCAACAGCTAGTAATTCTATATTTAGTAGAAGTACCAATTTATGTAACATAATATAAACTCACGCCTATATCCTCGAAAGGGTAGGCAAAAATGCTAGCACCCACATTTCTCCAGTTTATGTTTAGGTCCCAATGTAATAGGTGGCGAGCCAATTGCCATTAACCGGGCACTTATAAACCTGCGATAAAAACACACATAACTTCGAAAAGCACCGAAAAGTCATTGTTGTGTGCCATGGTAAAACCTGGGCACGAACCCGAGAGCTCATCTCAGCAGTCCATTACCCATACCACTAGGCTACCGCGGCTTTATTTATGTAAGTAGACAAAAACGCGACGTCATCATAATCCCATTTCCCGAGACAGGTGTATTGTTACGCATTAGTATCGCCAAGTTTAACAATCAAGGTAAGCCAGTTACCGAGTTCGTGTTACAATAGGTAAACACATTAATGAAAATGAGGTTGAAGACATTGTAATAAAGTCAAATTCTACAGCAAAATTGGGTGTATTTACCTCACCGATATCTTTGGGATCAAGTTAACTAGCCCTGTAAGCCAGTATGATTTTCGTTCCCACGTAAATAGCGAGCTAATTGCTGCCAATCGGTGCTTTGAAAAGAAAATGGGTAGTTATGGGTGGTAGTTATGTTAATAAATTACTAATCAAAAATTTCGCAGCTAAATAAATGTTGCCGTGTAAATTAATTACGTGCTTAGCCGCACAAGCACCACCAATTAACGTCTTGGAGAGTATCAGACATTTATTTAATGACGCATCTAATGACTAGAATAAAATCTATTTAATATTGTATAACCAATTGTTGAAATATTTCTGAACTTATTAATCTTTAAACACCTTTTTGTAAGTATACAAAAAATATGATTTGATTTGAAACCTGCTGGAAATCGATTTTACTAATTATCAACCATAATCAAGTAAATGAGATTACAAAAAGTGCCATTTAATTTCAGACTTAACTCTTATATACATAAAGTTCAGAATTAAATGGCATTGTGTAGAGTCAATGAATACAATGCTGGCTTATAATGCTATCTTAAGCCGCCTCTACACATTGGCCAACGCGTTGGCAAGCGCGCTGGCCCTGCCACTGGCCCAATGTGTAGAACGGGCGTTGGCGCATTGGCGGTAGGTATATACCATACTGAACGACCTGGAACGACCTTCCAATGTGTGGATGAACTCACAAGCGCGTTGGCAAGCGCATCGCCACCAGCGCGTTGGCGATTAGCTGGCCTATGTGTAGAGGCGGCATTAAACAAATCGATAGTCACAGAAACATTACACTAAAATGATAATTAAAACGATAAAAACCACCCACACGTAGGTACATTTCCGCCCACCTTGTATAAAATATAAAACATGGTGATCGGCTATTCGGAATCGCATCACGCACTCGATATTAACCTCGTGATGACCCATTGTCGGCGCTTGTTTACGATGTATCGATTGCACTCGAAACGATTCTCGATATAAAACGGGCTGACTCAGTATTGAGCGGATAAGTTTTACGGTTGAAGTATTTGTTGAATATGTTTGGTTTAGGGAAGAAATTACTAGTTAGTAGTGTTGAATTTGTGTGTGGTAGGCAGAATATTCCATACTGCTCGAATCTCTGGGATGGCTCCGCAAAGTACTTATTAGATGCTCTCGACAGGTTGCAGCGACGCGTGATCCGCACTATTGGGAGTCCTGAGGTCACAAATACCCTTGAACCTTTGCAGATGCGTAGAGATGTTGCGTCCCTGGCAGTATTATATCGTCTTTACCATGGTGAATGTTCTGATGAGCTCTTCCAATTAATCTCACCCTCTCTTTTCCTGCACAGGACAACATGTGCAGGGCTTAGATGTCACTCGCATACGGTGCAGAATATTCCATTAAGAACCAAGCGGTTCGGTGAGTCTTTCCTTCGCCGCACCATTAAGTTTTAGAATTCCTTACCAGCGCACGTCGTATTTCCTTCTTCCTACAATCTCGAGTCATTTAAGCGGGGTGTGAAAAAGCATCTGATGCGGCCGTCAAGCTAAGTGCCACCATTGTAATACTGTACGTGTTGTTAATGGTGACTCTGTTTCCTGAGACTTTGTCTTCAGCTTACCATTAGGCGAGGTGAAGTTAAATTGACGTGCCCATAAATAAAAATAAAAACCAAAAACTATCTGCGGAATGTAGTCAAATCTAGTAATAGAGAAGTAGGCAAGGTCTTCCGAATCTTTTCATTACTGCCTTATTACTGAAAAACGTGCTCAATAATATATTGCTTAACTAAACTATTAGGAACTTTGATAAGTCAAAGTATAAACAAAATAAAAACAACATAACATAAACTCACGCTTACGAGTATATCGCCGAAGCTAGCACCCACATTTTGCAAGTTTATGTTTACGTCCCAATGTAATAGGTGGCGAGCCTATTGCCATTAACCGGGCAATTATAAACCTGCCATAAATACACACATAACTCCGAAAAGCATCGAAAAGTCATTGGTGTGTCATAGTAAAACCTGGGATCGAACCCGAGACCTCGTCTCAGCAGTCCATTACCCACATCACTAGGCTACAGCTGTTTCAAATTTATATTTTTTTAGATTTCATATTAAACTAATAATTACTTCACTACATAGTATGAAACAAAGTCGCGATCTCTATCCCTATGTCCCTTTGTATGTTTAAGTCTATAAAACTACGCAACGGATTTTGATGCGGTTTTTTTTCCCTCAGTAGCAGTTCACCAGATTTTCATAGATAGAATGGTTAAAGAGAAAGGTTTATATGTATATAACATCATGCTACGATCAACAAGTGCGGAGCAGGAATGAAAAATGTTGCAAAAACGGGATGACGCAGACGCAGACGAAGACGCTAGTTTATTATAAACAATGCACCTATACATTCAACACAGACCGAGATAAATGAAATATACTTTTGCGTTCCATACTTTTTTACTGCGTGCGACAGGCGGATGACATCACCCGCATACATGAATTTTGTAAAGCGGGGCAGCTTGCACTGATTTTTCACTGAATATTTCACTTTGACAGTTATTGAAAAGTGGTCATTTTTCGAGAATAAAAGCGATGTAGTCAGCATTTCTATTCATATATCAGCCGTCCCTCAACTTGTATTGAGTTGCAGGGGAGATTAGTATATAAGTTTTTATGGTGATTTGGACACCTAAGCTCAATACAGACAATATATTATGTTTAAATGCATTAAATTGTAATGTTAGCCTATCAGAGGACTGTCTCTGCTAGACACAGGCCTCTCCTAATGTTGGGAGGCTTTGACCTACTGTTTCCACGCTGTCAGACGAGGTGGTACAGGGTTTTATTTAGAGTTTTCTTTCTCTCACAGTGATATCGATTGCGTCATCTGCTTTTCGCCTCTTACGACACCCTTCGGAAGAGATGGAGTGGTGATATTCTTTCACCATCACTACACGGTTCTTGTTGTTATAAGAATGAAATAAAGCCTAAAGTTTTAATAACATTTCCAAGTATTTTTATGCACAGTGAAAAGCGGTATCCTTTTCACGGGGAATAAGCGTTTATAAGTAAGTGAAACCCATCAGTCGGATCATTCAAAAGACTATTAATAAATGTCCGAAGAACTAAAAATAACCTTTAAAAGGTGAACAGCCCACCTTACATAATCTATTAAGCCGCTTACACACCCACGGGCGTGTCTAGCCAGTAGCCACGAACTAAATTGGATTTCTGTTTTTAAATAAAAGCATAGGGTGAAACTGGGTTGGACAGTGCTCCGTCACACGAAGACATTACGGCATCATTTTTTGCAGAATACCGTGCCCGTAACACGAAAGTTTATTGAATTCTTAATGTAT
The DNA here is from genome assembly GCA_963691645.1 of Pelosia muscerda. NCBI lineage: Eukaryota > Metazoa > Arthropoda > Insecta > Lepidoptera > Erebidae > Pelosia > Pelosia muscerda. Next base: position 6,154,342 of record OY829123.1, read on the forward strand.
AAGTATCAAGAGAGCAGAGCATTGAAATCGGCAGACTTCACATATACACACAGGTTCACAGTTAGGCAGGCTGTCCATTATAATGCCTCGCCCTAAAGGAGAAATGATGATTCGAGGAAAATGTGAAGGTAAACTATGCCATAAGGAGGAAAGGAACAGGCTCTCCTAAAGTGGTTTCCGGCCTCCAAATCACAATCTTTTAATGGCGAATTGTGGGTGCTAACACCTCTGCCTACCCCTTCGGAGATATAGGCGTGAGTTTACATTATGTAGTACCGAGTGGAGATCAGATTATCTCTAAATTAGCGAATTAATAGCATGTCAAATCGTTAAATGGCTTCAATAAATGTTTAATGAATCTTCCTAACTGAGGTAAGATTTAGCAAGAACTTCTCTATCAAATTTGAAAGCACCGAACTGGAAAGGTGTCTAGTTGAGGTTTAAAGTTTAACTTCACTAAATATATTACGGTGCCCTAGTCTCGAGACTAAGTTTGAGAACCGCAGTCAAATATTGTTACGTCATAGTTTTGTATTCGTACTGGAAAGTAGGGTTAGCAAACAAGACGAGACAACTGGTAAAGTAATCCAACCAAATTATTCAAACCAATTTACTCATACTCACTCCTAACCAGCTAATATTGTGTTTGACATTGGATCACGTCAGCAGTATAAAGGTCCGGGTTTGTACTTGAATATATTCGATTCTAAGGTCAACTCTTTGACTACGAAGCCATCGACGGTAAATTTAGAGGAAAGGGAAAGATCGTAGCGCCAGCGGCCTTGGAGGCACCTTGTATTGCCCTTCTTGAAGAATCCGATACTGGAAGTCGCTTGGGAAAACCATATCGGGAGTTCATTCTACAGTTTGAGCGTGCATGGGATGTAATTCCTTTCAAACCACATTGTGTAAGGATGAATTCTTTGCCTGTGGTGATCGGTGCAATGGCAGAATGTAGTTTTGGGCATCATGTCAAACAAATCATCAGTAGCTTTAGCATGAACTCCTATCGAATTCATAATGTAAAGGTATCAAGAGAACGGAGCATTGCAATTGGCGGGCTTCACGTACGCACATGTTCACAATAGGCAGGCTGCCAATCGTAGTGCCCCATTCTGTCGATACCTTTACTTTACGAATTCGATAGTAATTCGTGCTAAGGGCACTGAGCATAAACCACTGTACATGCAGCACAAACACACATAGCGTTGCTACCTGTCTTTTACCAAGAAGGTCTGAAGCTGAGAGATACCACACCGCCTGACAGTATGAAATTATCGACGATCTTCAACGCCCGTCTTTTCACGTAATCGAGCGCTTCTGACCAGTAGCCTTAGCACGAAATACTATCAAATTCGTAATGTAAAGGTATCGACATGAACTCCTATCGAATTTGTAATGTAAGTGTTTCGAGAGAACGGAGCATTGCAATTGGCGAGCTACACACGCACACAGGTTCATAAGAGGTAGACTGCCAATCACAATGCTCCGTTCTCTCGAAACACTTACATTACAAATTCGATAGGAGTTCATGCTAGTGTTACTGCTCTTGTAGTATGAACTCCTATCGCATAACTAAAGGTATCGACAGAACGGAGCATTGTGATTGACGAGCTACACACGCACACAGACTCACAAGAGACAGACTGCCAATCACAATGCTCCGTTCTCTCGAAACCTTTACATTACGAATTCGATAGGAGTTCATGCTAGTGTTACTGCTCTTTTAGTAACTATAGTACCAACAATATTTTCACAAATCATCTATATACCTGACCACAATAGGTACCTACCCATATGACATATAAAGGACGTTCCGCGATCTTGTATCTGTCCTCCATACGAAGCTACTATTTTGTTCGCACTTGAAAAATGATCCTCGCAGTGGTTCGACAAGGGACTGCGGGGACCAATGTCACGTCCCTAGATCTATTTATAGCGATATCAATATTCTAACAACATAAAAAGGTGATATTTTGCGGGTAAGGATGGACAGATAATTTATCAATAATAATACTAGTACTTTTATAAGTGCCAAATATTGGAAACATGAAATATGAATGTATATTTTATACAATAGACTAGCTGACCCGCGCGACTTCGTCTGCGTCACCCCGTTTTTGCAACACTTTTCATTCCTACTCCGCACCTGTTAGTCGTAGCATGGTGTTATATGCATATAAACCTTCCTCTTTAACCATTCTATCTATTAAAACAAACCGCATCAAAATCCGTTGCATAGTTTTGAAGATTTAAGCATATAAAGAGACAAGAAAAATAGGGACAGAGAACGCGACTTTATTTTATACTATGTAGTGATAGTGATAGTGATGATAGTGATATTTGAAAGCCTCTGTGGCGTGGCGGTGAGCGAGTGAACGGGACCGCTACGCTCAGTGCAAAAAGTTGTATGCATGAATATGGCTGTTTGTACTGGTTAGGTCGTGCCTCGGAGAGCATGTTAAGTCGTCGGTCCCGGTTGAAATACAAACATATGGTAGTCGTTACGGGTAGTTCGAGCCCTTAAAATCCGACTAGCCTAACTACAAAACTTTGACATCGCTATTTGGTTGTGGAGGTCCGATAGCAGTCTCATCTTAGTTAGATTAGAAAGCAACTGAGTTGAGAATAGGCTCAGAGAATGATGAGATATAGGATATTTGCGTACCTTGGAGAACATTTTTAGCTATTGGGTTTGGTTGTCATACGAACATCTATGGTCGTTACAGGTAGTTTGTAGCTCTAAAAAGTCCGATTATACTAACTACAGAAACTCAATATCGCTAATTATGGAGGTCAGATGACAGCCATTTCACGGAAAATATCAAGTTTCAGCCGCATCACAAATTAGTCTTGAAATCCGAAACCTGGAGTGAAAAAGGCTCAACGAATTATGTTCCTTTGAAATACTCTATCTACAAACGTGTTTCTATCTGTGCACAATCTTAAACGAGTGCTATAAGTCTCTGCCGAAACCAGGTCGGGCTCACCATATTAGGATCATCAGAATCTGGAATAGTGACGTCATTTTGTGGATTTAATTGAAGCTTCTTATCATCCAATGGAGTGCGTGAAAATTGAAATGTAGGTATACTAAGATCTAACTCTGAATCACCACCATCATTTGGGCCCCAATTTTGTTTGGATCGAAAGCTCGTGATTTTCAACCCCGCTCTAGTAGAGCCCGTTCCTTCCCCCCTAATGGCATAGTTTATCTTGTCATTTTACAGTATGGCAAGTGTTTCTGCTAAAAGCAAAATTAACCAGAAATTAGAAAAAAATTGGCTACAAGGACAACGCAGGCTCCAAGGTGCCGAGCTCCAACCAGTAACGACGTTCGCATGTAGAAGACATTTTTAGTTTTCTTACTCAGCCAATATAGTTATTCAAAATTGAATGAATGGTTAAATAGTTAAAAGTAGAAATGTTTATATAAAAAGAATACCATCCCATCTCGAACACAGGGTATCGTAGGAGCTGGCTGACGGAAAACGCAGAAGGGTCCCCCCCCCTTCTGCGTTTTCCGTCAGCCAGCTTACGTAATGCGGGAGAACGTAAACTCGAAATATTTATTTCACCAACCCGTGTTGTTTTTTATCGTTCGCAAAATCCCCACGGATACCACCTCAGCCATAGTTGGTGGAGGTGATTATGTCGGACTGGAACCGACTAAAACGCACGCCGTCTAGTTTATACAAGACATATCTCCCCTTAACAAACCCGTCTGCCCAGCGTGGAAACAATAGTAAAAGTCTACCAATATTAGTAGAGGCCTATGTCCAGCATTTACTGCGATAGTCTAATTGATTGATTTATTAAACGATTTGCCTGTCATTTGAAAAACCATGATATATAAATTTAGACAATAACAAATTCATATTTGAAATTATTGACTGGAGTCACGAGCTGTTCAGTCAGATACGATTAGTGTCAGTTCAGTGAGCTTGGTACTCCACTCTGACATACAATACATTTACTTACTAGCTATCTATTGAAGTAGCTATTAGTAATACTTAGAGGAGGAAAGTGTGCAAATGACATAAGTACATATCTTTACACAAGTCTTTCTCAGTTTGCGTAGATTGGCTAAGTGTTATAACATAAATGAAAGACTCACTTATAAAAGACTTATTTAGCGTTTAAATTATGAATATTAAAGAGAAAGGAATGAACTAAACTTAATATTTAGGTGCTCTTGCTCACCGCTTTGCTAAGACTAGATACCTGTAAACGATGGTGAAATGCGCGAGCGCGTTTCTGCGAGGAAGTAATGCTCAAGAAGGTGTCAGAATGGATCGGGAGGAGACTCCGGGCCCTTACAGCCTGCGACGAGAGGAGGTTACTCTGGCGTAGGAAATGATAGATGATCTCCGTCCTCCAGCGTGTTGCGCGCCCCCACTAATCCTACCCCCAAGAGAGCCTTCACTGGCCCTGGGTCAGTCAGAGCGTGAGGGATATGCCAGAGGAGGAACAATTATTTCAAACATCATAGAATAAAATGAAAAGCATAGCCAACTGCATATTTAATAAAAGAAGATCAAAATTATATGAACCAAATTCAATAATACGTTAACAAATCTCCATTTATCAACTGTGAAAAATTCATTTATTCTTCCCTAGAGATAATTGAGTCAAGATTATGGCCATCATGCTCGGGAATAAAATATAATTAAATACGTCTGAAATCCAGAAAATTATTCAGAGGTTGTTAGATGATAGACCGACAGACAGTCAGAATAACAACCGTACAGACGGACAGACAGACAGACAGATAGACAGACAGACAGACAGATAGATTGATAGACGTACACATATACAGACACAAAAAAATAAAAGTTACGTTTTTGTTATTTATAATTTTCACATGCTGCACGCTACTAATAACTATTTATTTATCTTCACTCCTTCGCTCTTCATAAGCCGATATGTATTGTAAACTTTACAAACAACCACTAAAATTTTATTTAATTAAATACAGGGTGTAAGGGGAACACACCCGAAGCCAAAGGCCCCTGGTAGTTGTCATAGTACACAACATTTTGTCTATAAAAAAAATTACGGCAACGCAATTTTTGTTTTATATTTTTTTATACCGTTTAATTTGCGTTATTCACTCTCCACCGTGTTAATAAAGCTGAATGAAACAAAAACTTAAAAACTTCATGAAGAAACATGAACTCGCAAGATGGCGCAACTTGTTTTTTTTTAGCAGTAGCATTTTTTAAGAAATTTTCGTTTCATTTAGCTTTACTGATACGATGGAGAGTAAACAATGCTAAAAAAGGATTAAAAAAAATTGCTTTGCTGTATTTTTTTTTCAAGCATTATGTTGTGTACCATGTGTAGTACACATGGTATTATGGCCTTCGGCTTCGGGAGTGGCTCACTTAGGTACACCCTGTATATTAGCACCAGGATAAACAAATCATTTTGATTTTAATTCTAAATACATATTCGAACATAAAAACTCCTTTACGCCACGCAATATGAACATTTGTCTATACAGCCAATCGTGTATCGAGTAACTACCGCTTTTAGCTCAAGATTGATAGCTTCAAGAGTAATGAAAAAGCTTACTTTAGCCTTGTCATCTATCATTCTAATGCCTGAATACCTTGGCGTATGAATACCTTCGAAAACTATTTCTTTTTGTACCCAATTTATACATTTTGTAAGGAAACGGCTTTCGTAAAAACGTTTTCCAGTCTTCGACGCACGATATGGCCGTTTATTATATACGTAATAATGATGAATTACTATAAAATATTGCCACAAAGTAATTTATTGTGGTCGTATATTACTAATATTTACGCCAGCCGTTTATTTACCACGTGTGGAGTATTTAAAAGGTTATAAAATGTTTAATAGTTTTTGTCATTGAATGTTGTGGGTTATATTATGTTTTACTGGTGTGTCACCGAGTAGATTTTTCATCATCATCTTTGTACAAGTTCCGACCCATCCAAGGTCATTACTTCGGAGTCTGGTATCAGCTTACACTTTTAATCCATTCCGGTTCGGTTAAGCCATTAAGTCTTGGAATTCTTTACCAGTTCACGTGTTTCCTTCTTTCTACAATCCCGGGTCCTTAAAGGGTGGCGTGAAAAAACATCTGATGAGGCCGTCAAGCTGAGCGCCACCATTGTAACGCTGTACGTGTTTGTAATAGTGACGATCTTTTCTGAGACTTTGCCTTCCGTTTACTATCAGGCAGGCAGAGGTATTTAGGATTAAATGAATCAATATCATGAAGTCAAAAGACTCGTTAGTTAAATTTATAACAAAGCTTCCAAGAATCTTATCCAATTCAAACAAAGATATTTTTGATATTCAATATTTGTGAGTACGTCAAAGTCTCGCGAAGTTTGAACTTAAATTAATTTTGGACTCGGTTTTAGTCTGTTCACATACTATGATTGATTAGTTTTGATACTTTTGATTTTGGTAATTGCTGCATTTTGAATACTTAATCATTCTTAGTTGGTTGTTAAAATCTATATCTATCTACACTATTTAGTTTAGTCCGCGATGGCCGCAAAAACTACTGAACGGATTTCGATGCGGTTTTTTGATTGAAGGGGTTTGGTCCTACTTAAAATCTTACGTTCAAACAAACGTAAACGTTGCTATCGGTTGAATGGCGCTTAGGCGTTCCCGGTGCAAAAGTGTCCATCACACTAATCGTGTTCCCACGCTGGATTGCCATCCTTTGAATCAGGAATAATCCGGATCGATAATCTCCTGTTACCTCACTTAGCTTTTGTCCTATTTATACCTTGTACCAAGCTCAAAAGATGCTCAAAAAACGTTAACTGCGCATAAAAAGTAAGCTTTATGACGTCACTGGGGTCAAGATATATGCCAATAACTATTTGAAATACCTAAGTGAAATTTAATTTGTCAAATACTATCTATCTATACTATAACCTAGCCTAGTGGTATGGGTAATGGACTGCTGAGACAAGGTCTCGGGCTCGATCCCAGGTTTTACCATGGCACACACAAATGATTTTTCAATGCTTTTCGAAGTTACGTGTGTATTTATCGCAGGTTTATAAGTGCCCGGTTAATGACAATAGGCCACCAATTACATTGGGACCTAAACATAAACTGGCGAAATGTGGGCGCTAGAATCTATACCTACCCCTTCGGGGATATAAGCGTGAGTTTATGTTATGTTATGTAATCTAGTGTTGAAATCAAGTCACAGCCATAGGGGCTTTACCTCATTGCATTATAAATGAGCCCGCATAGACTTAAGTTCAAAGAGATCAGATAACACTTGTTCTGCAATTAGAGTAATTCCAATTGTAATCTACCCACATAATCGTAGCAATCACTTACGAATTCAAGTACGGCGTTTGATGTGCCCAATGTTTTGTAGAGTGACTTTTTTTGTAGGTAATCACTACATAGTATAAAACAAAGTCGCGTTCTCTGTCCCTATTTTTCATGTCCCTTTGTATGCTTAAATCTTTATAACTACGCAACAGATTTTGATGCGGTTTTTTTTAATAGATAGAGTTATTGAAGAGGAAGGTTGATATGTATATAACATCTTGCTATAACCAAGGGGTGCGGAGCAGAAGTAAAAACTGTTGCAAAAACGGGGTGACGCAGATGAAGTTGTGCGGGTCAGCTAGTAAATAATAAATAAATATTCTAGGACAATCTACACAACGCCACCTGGACCCCTAATAAGCATAGTTTAACTATCTTGTATTATGGGTCCTAGAATGCGGATAAACATATTTGGATACTTTTTTTTGTAAATACATACAATATGTTATACATAGAAACACCCAGACCAATGCAGATATTCATTTTCGTGCACACAAATATTTGCACTGAGCGGGAATCGAACCCACGCCTCTTGCGTAGCAGTCGCGTTCAAACCGCCACGCCACGGAGACTATCTGACGAGGTCTTGACGGCCATAAAAAAAGAAAAGCCTTACTTAGTTTCTTGCTGGTTATTACAGACCGGGGCCGTGTTTCGAACCTTGCTAAACTAGCTATAGATTAGGTTAAATCTCCAAATACTTCTCTCCATCCCATGGTTGCCTGTAAGAGATCGCCACAGAGCGATAAGGCCGCCAATTGTATGTACCTCATAAACAGTCTTTTCCATGTTATGTTGTCGTCTCCTTGGTGTATAATAAAGACATTATTATTATTCCGTCTGATACTCTCCAAGACGTTCATTGGTAGTGCTTCTGCGGCTAAGTACGTAAATAATGTACTTGCGATTTACACCGAATCGGGTCGGTCCCGATTGCCATACAAACATCTATGGCAGTCGTTACGTTTAGTTGGAACCCTCAAAAGTCCAACCAGTCTTACTTGGAACTACGATGTCGCCATTGGTCATTGGACCATTAGTTGTGGAAGTCATATGGCAGTCGCTTCATGGAAAATATCGAAGTTCAGCCTCATCACAGTTAGACTGGAAAGCCGACCCCAACTGAGTTGGGAAAAGGTTCAGAGAATGATGATGAGCAAAGAATCGGGTCAAAATTTCTTCCAAATTTATTTAGCTGCTACATTTTCGGTTAGGAATTTATTTTCTGCATACCCATTTAGTTACAAAAAGCCCCCTAATATGTGGGATCAAAAGTCATAGTTGGTGAAATATGGGTGTTTATTACACCTCTGCATATGTATGTATGTATATAATAATATTATTATTATAAACTAACCTATAGGTCTACAGTCTACACATAATAAATGACTATTGAATTTTGCATGTTTGAATTTAGAAATAGTACATTTAATCATTCAGTAACCACCATGTACGAACCGAAAGTAAATATTTAATTATGCCTGAATAACTGTTCAGTTATGTGGGTGGAGCCAACTGATGCATTCTAAACGCTAACATTTTCGTTGCTAATTTAAGCACACAATGCTCCGAAACAAGGTTTATTTTGTATGCTAACAGGGTTTAGTGAGCACGAAGTGTATTATCATATGCATGAGAGTTGTAGGCTTACTATGAAAATATACTTCCGAAATTGCGAATTGAACATGCAAATTATACGTAGGTACTATTTTTTTTCGTGCCCAAAATCCCCATGAATACCATGACCACCCTTACCGGTAAGAGTGATCATGTTGGACTCGAACCGACTAAAACACACGGTATCTTCGTGTCTACGGTTGACGGAGGTGAGACAATATCGTATCGTATTGGGACTCCTATGTCCGCACCTAGCCTCCCTTTCTGGGCCATTGTGCGTGCAGAGTTACTGGCTAGAGCAACCAGCCTAGCTCCGCCCAGAAACGCAGAAGCTTACTGGGGACTTCACAGGCTTCGCGGAGCGACCTCACTGTGAATTTGTGTTGTTATCGTTGGGGGGGCTACTGCCTCGCATTCCAGTATTACGTGGGCGGCGCGTTTCCTCGGCAACCACTCAACCCCTGCAGAGGGGGATATCTGTTAGACCCATAGCTGTATATAGGTGTTTGTTGAGGGGGCAGTAGCCCATTGTCCTTATTACAGTTCTTAGACTTATTGTCTAAGTTTAGGAGACGTCTCGTGAGTCATCATTTCGTGAGGTGAGACAGTAAGAAAATAGCGCTTAGATCCCGGCTGACCTGGAGCAATCTATTTCGAAATGGCCCTCTTCAGATGTGGAAACCGTCAGTGTCAGCGTCTAGTTTTCGGCAATATGGCTGTTCGCATTGCGCGCTACTATATTGGTACTATGAAACGCATTTGGTCACAAAAATGTGTAACACGAACCCTTAGTATAACCTAATCCTTCTTCCTAACCTAACCGATAACCTCTAACGAACCAGTCAACGTTCTACCACCCCGCTGAAAAGCTTGAAAAATATACCAAGACGTATAATGAGAGGAACTTCATACCACACACTGCGATGAACTCCCAACTGTGGCTTTCCCAAACGACTACAATATTGTGTTCTTCAAGAAGGGAATTAAAGGGTTCCTTCAGGGTCGGCAACATGAGTATACGTCCCTGGTGTTGCATACGTCCATAGGCCACGGTAATTACTTTCTATATACTTCTTTTTATATATAATCACTTTCTATGGGACATGTGCTTGTCCTGCCACCTAAGTGGTATAAAAAGGCTATAATACTGAAGTTTATCACCTTTAACAAAAACAAAATCAAAACTAAAACAAATACCTCCTTAAAATACAGGGACTATCATCAATCACCCAGCATTAGTTTGAAAGTTGGAAACATCATTAAACTTCCAAAGAGATTTCACAGCAAAAATCTAAGTTTTGTACAAAATTGTTTATACAGTGATTTTTATTTTTCCTGCTACGTTATGTTTGAGAAGTAACTTTGAAGAAACTTGCTTAATGCTTTGGTATTACATATTTTACTTTTGATTAATTGTATTTTCAATATTCAGTCCGTAAATTGACTTCAATACGCGAAATAGTTTAGAGTGAATTCTAGTACATAGAACCATCCATTTGCTGACAATGTTATTCATAAAATGGTGGTCGCTAACTTGAAGGGCTTGACATATAGATTTCCACACACACCTTTAAGAACCTCACATACATACATACATACATAAACTCACGCCTGTATCCCCGGAGGGGTAGGCAGAGGTGCTAGCACCCACATTTCGCCAGTTTATGTTTTAGGTCCCAATGTAATAGGTGGCGAGCCTATTGCCATTAACCGGGCACTTATAAACCTGCGATAAATACACCCATAACTTCGAAAAGCATCGAAAAGTCATTGGTGTGTGCCATGGTAAAACCCTTTAAGAACCTGTGTGTAAGAAATGCTGTCCCTATATCCCTATGTATGCTTAAACCTTTAAAATTACGCAACAGATTTTGATGCGATTTTTTTAATAGATACCGTGGTTGAAGAGGTAGGTTTATATATGTATATAACATCATGCTACAACCAACTGGTGCGGAGACCTAAGTGAAAAATGTTGCAAAAACGGGGTGATGCAGACGAAGTTGTGCGGGTCAGCAAGTATAGCATAAAATACTTTTACATAACTTATAAGCGCTTGGCTTATTACGTACTAATTGCTATTATTATTTTTTTGTAATATAACTTATATAGTAACTATTCCAATACTTGTTATCAAGCCAGTCTAAAGCAACGCAGACATACCTATCAGTTTTCACTTATAGTATTATTTAGAAATCAAAAGAGACCAACCCTTTTTATGTCAATAAATGACATTTAACGTCAAAGAATGACGAGCCTTTTCGAGACCTAGGTCTAGACTCTTTCGGAGTATTGTCTAAGATACAATAGGCTGTCCGTCTATGAGATGGTGATTGATTTAGGACCTTTCTATATTGAAGCCTATTTTCAAAGGCACGATATTTTGTATTGTATTTTAATACATTTAAATCAACAAGTCAGTCCCTAGAGATTGAAATTTTGTTATTGTTCAATTTTAATATAAATATACGTATATTGAATTATTTATTTCAGTTTTAACAAAATATAACAACAATTACAATAATAGTAAATATTCTAGAACAATCTTCACAAACGCCACCTAGACCCAGAGAGCGTAGAGCGTAGTTTAACTAGCTTATGCTATGGGTTCTAGAATGCTGATAATCATACTTAGATACCTTTTTGTAAATACGTACATATTATACATAGAACACCCAGACCAATGCAAATATACATGCAGACAAATATTTGCACTGAGCGGGAATCGAACCCACGCCTCGAGCAGTCGCGTTTACCGCCACGCCATAGAGGCAGGATGACATCTATAGATGAATCTTCAATTGATCAATTAACCTGCCTTTCACCGTACCAGGGGCAGAGGTGCCCATGACGCTAGCGGCCACATTGCCCCGCTGAAAAACAAAGGCCAACCTTTGCCCCAGGTACGAGAAAATAAATTAATATAAGTTGAAAAATATAGCTGATATATTCCGCGGTTTGAAAACAGAACTACCCTATTTTACAACTCAATTATATAAACATGTAAAGGTAAAATAACAAAGTATTGTTGAAAAAATACTTTGCTTCAGATTCTATGGCGGTTTGCTTTATATATTACTAGCTGACCCGCGCAACTTCGTCTGCGGCACCCCGTTTTTGCAACATTTCTGCGGCATCCCGTTTTTGCAACATTTTTCATTACTGCTCCGCACCTATTGGTCGTAGCATGATGATATATACATATAAATCATCCTCTTTAACTGTTCTATCTATTAAAACCTATCTATCAAAATCCGTTGCGTAGTATAAAAGATACATACAAAGGGACATAGGGACAGAGAACGCGACTTTATTTTATGCTATGTAGTGATTGCATATCAGAACAACACAAATGCTAGTTTCACTCTGTACAAATATATTCCAGTGAAACCTAAAATACTGTAGTCATATCATCTGTTCTGTGTTATAGCCAAGCCATGAAAAGGAAAAATAAACCTGCAAATGTTCACAAAAATAACTGTATTTATATCTAACACAAAATCATACAGTACAGTAATTTTTACGGTCCGCTGTTCATGAATATATCCAACGATATCAGTCTACCGGAAAATTTGAGGAAGGTTTCCACACATATATATGTTTTCTATGAGTAAGAGGAATACCATAGTGTAAAAATAATCGCGTACCCTTAGTTTATTGACCATTATCCCGGAGGTATGGGTAATGGACTGCTGAGACGAGGTCTCGGGTTCGATCCCAGGTTTTACCATGGCACACACCAATGACTTCGATGCTTTTTAAAGTTATGTGTGTATTTATCGCTGGTTTATAAGTGCCCGGTTAATGGCAATAGGCTCGCCACCTATGACATTGGGACTAGCACCTCTGCGTACCCCTTCGGCGATAAAGGCGTGAGTTTATGTTATGTTATACCAGTAACAATACTACGAAGGAGATCTGTAAAAATTTGCTATGGAAAAGCCGAAGACACATTGGCATAAAAAATGAGGATTTCGCATTTTCTTGATGTTTTTTGTGCCATTTAACTAGCTTAACTTACTACCCATCTTATCAGTAAAGCTAAATTAAACGATAATGTAATAAAGAAACAGTGAAAAAATATTATAAAGTGAAAAAAATATTCAATCGTATTTTTTTATGTCAATATGTAGTGTACCAGGAGTAGTCCCAGTGGCATTTGGCTTCGTGAGTGTTTCCCTAACACCCTGTATGAGTAATCCGCAATAAAACAAAATAGTAACTAATTTCTGTAAGTGAAATCACAGGCGACCTTTTGTTAGATTGCAATCAAATGTCTTTTTAATTTCTATACTAACTTTGTTTCTAAATTTAAATGAGATAAAGTCAACATGCTGTATGAATTTTAAATTCGGAAAAGAATTCTCGTTTTTTTTTGTTCGTGGTTTCTCTTTACATTATTTTGCGGTGTTGCAACTCTAATTATATTTAAAATCTGGCAAGGATTTAATTTATTTTTTCTCACTACTGCTCATTTTTATTATTTTGCGGTGTTGCAACTCTAATTATATTTAAAATCTGGCAAGGATTTAATTTATTTTTTCTCACTACTGCTCATAACTTATGTACAAATTAGATACAAAAGGAACTCAATAAAAGCATTTTTTAATGTAGGAATATATTATAACAATGAAAAATCGTCTCTCATAACCACTAAATAGGTTTTCAGGTCAGCACTTTCAAAGACAAAACTCCTGGGGCGGCTCTAATGGAAATCTTGGAGAAGGGATGACTCGTGTAATATACAAACAGATATTGTATAGGATAGCCACTCTCTTATTTTTCAGTCACGGTCTGAAAACATCAGAATTCATAGTATGGATGATAAGGCTACTTTTTAATATCGAGATTTTTTCTAGTTAGGGCGTTTTAATTTGACTTTACGTCGCCTGATGGTAAGCTGAAGTCAAAATATCAGGACAGAGGGTCACTATTACAAACACGTACAGTGTTACAATGGTGGCATTCAGCTTGACGGTCTCATCATCTTTGCATCTTTTTGCACGCAACGCTTAAGGGACCGGAGACTGTATGAAGAAGGAAACACGAGAGCTAGTTAGGAATTTCAACACTTTATGTTCTTTATGTGTGGACTACAAGAATAGAATCTATATCCAAGCAGTTTTCAAGAAAGCGTAGTTGCAATATAATACCCAAAATTCCCGTAAATAGCTTAATTAAGGCATCATTACTCAAATCAAACTTTGGAGCCCGTGGCTTTTTCGGCAGAGACTGCCTTCTGATCTTCCTACCCTCGAATTGAAAGCCTCCACTCTGCCTGCCTTATTATATAGGAATTTTATCTAATTTCAACTTTTTTTGCAGAAATCCCCATAAGTTAGAGCAGGTTGTGTCGGAATCGATCCGACCAAAACCGCAGGACCGTCTCGGACCATTAGGTGCTAATTGTGAGGTAGTCTCTGGCAAATACCTCAAGAACAGCTGAAGCTAATTTCAACTACCAGTCTAATATAACCGTAGATAGCTCCGATGAGCAAAGAACTCAGGACAACTCTCTTATGAATACAACTTCAATCCTCAGTGTCAACTTTTCCAATTAAAATTCTCGAGACGACTTACCATAATAGATGGTTCGAAAAATTTATTCGTAAATTAAATGTTTTATTCAAAACTTCAAGATGGATCCAACAGCTCTTCGCGTTATAAACTTTGTACACAATTTAAAGATAGGCCACGGCCACACCACCGGCTAGCGAGCGAGCGAGCCGGCGGCGGCGGGCGAGGAATAATACAAGCTAAGCAAATCTCGTTATGTCATTCTCATAGTCTGCGGCGTGAGCTAAGCTATTAAAAAAAGGGAAGAAATTTCTTAGACAAATAAGCACCAATTTATCTATTTACAATAAATGTTATATTTGTTTTATGAGTGCATTCATTTTAAAAAGAAGTATCACGATTCCGACCCACTTACCTGCGCTCACTTGCTCGGATATATTCGGATCGGTTTTTTTATTTCACTTAGGTGCCAGACAAGCCCACCTCATAAAAAGTGGTTACCGTGGCTTATGGACGTTTGCAACACCAAGGGCGACACACTCATGCCACCTACCATAGAGTGTAGAGGTGAGAAGGTTATTAAAGAAAAACAAAAAACCCGACTGCGTAAAAACTAAAAAGAAAGAAACAAGCCCAGTAGTTTAAAATTCATACAATACTCACAGTCGGGGCCCATTCAAATTTTACGAATCAATCTTCCCAAGGGGCCCCGACTGTGAGTATTGTATGAATTTTAAACTACTGGGCTTGTTTCTTTCTTTTTAGTTTTTACGCAGTCGGGTTTTTTGTTTTTCTTTAAATTAATTTTTTATTTTATACTTTTTAGTTACGATTCATTCAAAAGTTATTTTTTTAACAAAAATATTTTTGTTTGTATATCGTTTATACTTGAAATATAAACTTAAATCAATAAGTAAGAAAATTTGCGAGAATGAATGCTTTGTTAAACAACTTTAAATCATTATATATCCTAAACTATTATTTAAAATGAAAAATGGTAAAAGGAACCTAAAGATGATTTTAAAATACCTATTCAATGATACCCCACTTGACATAGTTCATCGACTTTTTTTTTTTTCACTTTGACAATATGGCGTCTGGTTGTCGCTGTGATGAATTTTGATTACTGTCATGTCTTTAGTGACACTCGCAAGGTTAAGACAAATCGATTGACGTAAGAATCATCAAAATCGGCCATGGCGTTTAGCCTCTAGAACGCCACATAGAAACAAACATACATACATACATACATACATAGACTGATAAACACAATACCCTCCTTTGCGTCGCGCAGTCGGGTAAAAAGAGCTAATTTAGCTTTATGTCTTAGTTACGCCGTTAACGTTCTGAACTAAAGTATTTAAATAAAAGAAAAGATATATCGATTTCTCGCTAGCCGGTGGTGTGGCCTCTCCTTAACTGAAACCAGTGCAATGCCCTGAAGTTGCCTGCGGACCCATTCTTTACCAACTCAAAACTAACAAAGAGAACTAATTAAAATGCCGTAGGCTATTGTATATAAGGACATAGTAACCTGATTCTATTTTTGAACCTTAGATTATCGCTGTTAAAGAATATTATCGTCTACAATGTTTAGGGTAAATATACTCTATTATTTTGTTGAAAAGGATAAGTGTACAAAGCAGTGGGTGTTGTGAACGGTGTTGGATTTTCGCAGCGGTTTTGATTTATAGTTTAAATTATTCGCAATATACTTAGTGTTCTCATACATTTTTATTACGTATTTTTTTATATAACCTAAGTGGCAGATAGGCACACAATCAAATATCAGAAATAATTACCGTGGCCTATGGACTTTTGCAACAACAGAGGCGTCACATTCGTGCTGATGACCCTGTACCGACCCAGAGGGGGGAGGGAAGTGGGGTGAAGGTTAAAAGAGTTTCTGTGCTGTCAGTGTGGAAGACAAAACAAGGTTTTATACCATCGCGAAGCGGTATCAATTCTTAGGTTTCATTCCTTCCGTTTTTGCGGTACGAGACCGCATGGGAAGCGATGGGTGGGCCCTAATTCACCTCACTTTACACTCGGCATATAAAATTAAACAGAGTAATTTTATACACTTCTATAACTAACTCCATAATGAAATGAAAAATCTATTCATAAATAAATTGAGAAGTTTGATTAAAATTAAACTTCATCAAAAATATTAAATATTTGGATGGCAAACAAGCTTGGAAATGCCAGCTTCACCAGGCCACTCAATCAAAACAATGTAATTAGGTTAGGTAAACATGTTTCTAGGACAGCTCGAGGTGAACTGGTTGCTGTGGCTTATATTGGGAGAGGCCTATGTCCGGTAATGAAGATTGAGACTGAGATTATGAAAGAAGAGACTACACGCCTATTACGCAATTCAGTCCTAGAGGGCAATGTATTTATTTTTTTAAATGCTGCAATCGTCACGGTTGATTACTATATCGTATGAGCTGACCCACGCAACTTTGTCTGTCGCCCCGTTGTTCAACATTTTTCATCCTGCTACGCACCTCTTTTTTCTTTTTCTTCTTTTTCTTTTTTAAAAAGACAACTCACGTAGCCCTGTATCGCCTGGGAACAAGTCCTGTATCGCAGGGGACTTTACAAACATAGAACTAACGGACACAAATTACACCCAGACTCAGAAAAACTGTTTCTGAATCACACCAATTTTTATTATGTGTTGGGATGTAACATGATTTTATATAAATATAAACCTTCTCCTTAAACCACTCTACCAATTAAAAAGCCCCATCAAAATTCGTTGCACAGTATAAAAGATTTAATCATACATAGAGACAGAAACGACTTTGTTTTATGTTATGTAGCGATGTCCGACATGTCTACGAAGTCTGTCTGATTGATGGCTGAAATAAAAAAGAACATAAGGAAAAAATATGTCTGCAACTAATAAAGGGAATAAGAAAATACAACCCCGTTTACGTAAATCGATACGGCAGAAACAACTAGCACCAAATGTAATACGAAAGACTTCTAACGAAGACAGGAAGGAAATTGGTTCAGTAACTTTCTATATAAATAAAAATGTTGATAGTCGTACTTATATAAACAGTGAAAATCCTTCTTTCGATGTGTTTAGCCAAGATCGGCATCTAGACTCAAGAATTACATCATTAAAACTTATTTATTTTTTCATTTATTCATTTATTATTAGCAATATAAGCTAAAAGTCTACACCAAAGCGCTTATATACCGTCGATTATATCACGTACTAAACTAGATTGCATTAAATACACTATTAAAAGTGCCTAGTTACATGCTTATAGTTTGTCGAATTATTCCACTTCGCTTATACGAATCTTATGCTAATTATTGCGTTGCTAATAACAGCCATATAAATAGTTTCTATGGCTATTATTTATTCATTTATTTAGTACTAGCTGTTGCCCGCAGCTCCACCTACCTAGATGTCGGTTATAGCGCTGTGTTTTAAATTTTAACCCTATACACGACTCGACTACATACTTTTGTTTCCTTAGCGCATGCAACGAAAGATGTTTTAGTGCACTTTTTTACACCAATTTAATAAGGATCCATAATCTTTTCTAGCATAGCGTATTATACATTCGAATTTCCCAAAGTAAAGGGGGTGATCCCTTTGCCGTTAAGCGGGTTTTATGTTATTTTAGTGTTGGAACGAGGACGACCCTATCCCTTAAATACCTTCTACTCCACCATACCAAATCCAACATTCAAACACTGCATAATATCGATATTTAGATACCAAGCCATTCTGTAACTTCAAAGAAAAATATGACAGGGAAAAAGAAATACTAAATATATATGTTTTAATCTTATCGTATAAATTACCACGGTGATATGGGTATTGGACCGCTGATACGAGGTCTCGGGTTTGATCCTAGGTTTTACCATGGCACACACCAATGACTTTTCGAAGTTATGTGTGTATTTATCGCAGGCTTATAAGTGCTCGGTTAATGGCCATAGGCTCGCCACCTATTACATTGAGACCTAAACATAAACTGGTCAAATGTGGGTACAAGCACCTCTGCCTCCCTTCTCTCCTCCTCCTCCTCCTCCTCCTCTGCCTTTGGGGACATAGGCATGAGTTTATGTTATGTTATGTTATTTTAATCGTAATAACATTCCTGTGAATGACGTCAAAAAGAGACATCTTTGTGGGTCATGTTTTGTCTTTTGTAAAGCTAAACTTTGGTATTGTTCAGAACATTATAGATACAAAGTTTGGCTAAACTTAGTACAGCAATTTTGGAAACCACAAATGTATATCAAACAAGAATGAAACTAAGTCATTGTGGTATCTGTGAACTCTATAATTATATATTATATACGAATGAATTGTTGTTCGTTAGTCTCGCTAAAATTCGAGAACGGCTGGACCGATTTGGCTAATCTTGGTCTTGAATTATTTGTGGAAGTCCAGAGAAGTTTCAAAATATGAATAAATAGAAAATGCTCGGCAGTAGTACCGGGAAGTTCACGCGGGCGTTGCCGTGAACTACAGCTAGTATGTTTATAAATATAAATGTTCCTAAAGTTGTTTGCATGCTTAGGTAAGATTAGGCCGCGCAAACGACCCGGTACTGTAGGAGGAAGGAAACACGGTGGACGAGCGCTCCAAGACTATACCGGGTGTAAGGGGTACACCCCGGAAGCCGAAGGCCCTTTGTAATACTACTGGTAATATATTGGCATTAAAAAAAGTTACAAGACAATTTTTTTTATTTGTTTTTTTCGCATTATTTGCTCTCTATCGTATCAGTAAAGCTAAATGAAACGAAAATTTCTAAAAAAACATAACATAATATAAACTCACGCCTACATCCCCGAAGGGGTAGGCATAGGTGCTGGCACCCACATTTCACCAGCTTATGTTTAGGTCCCAATGTAATAAGTGGCGAGCCTATTGCCATTAACCGAGCACTTATAAACCTGCGGTAATCACACACATAACTTCGAAAAGCATCGAAAAGTCATTGGTGTGTGCCATGGTAAGCCTGGGATCGAACCCGAGACCTCGTCTCAGCAGTCCATTACCACTAGACTACCGTGGTTAAAAAAAACGTCACTGCAAAAAAAAAGAAGTGACCCACAAACTTGCGAGTTCATATTTTTTCATGAAATTTTTGTTTCATTTAGCTTTATCAACACGATGGAGAATAAAAAACGCAAGTTAAACGGTTCTGTATATGTTCCGGAAAAAAAAGACTTTCCGAGCCTTTTGAAGGAATTGTTTGCACCGTATGCGGTTGTCCTTTTTCCACCAAAATCCACACGGACAACACTTCTTTTCATTGCCATTTATCTTGGCAATTTTATGTTGAATAAGGTGGGTCGCCTCCCTTACGTACAACCACTTTTGACAATTTTTGTGTGCACAAAAATAAGACTTCGCAACTCTAAGCTTGGTGAACATTCGCACCTTTGTGTGGACCATCTTGTTTGCATAACAACTGCTCATCCATAATGCTGAGGACAGATATGGCACTTGTTCACTTGACGGGTCAGGTTTATGAAGATTTGTTTTTTAGACAGAGTTTCTTTTTATTTTAACTTATATCCTATTTTCTATCTAGCTCCTGCTCGTAACCCGCGTGGTACGCCGATCTTATTCCCAAATATATTATACATCTTCTTTTTCTTATACAACCATGGACGTTTGCAACACCAGGGGCGTCGCATTCGGGCTGCCGACCATATAGAGAAGAGGGGGAAAGAAAGAAGGGGAGAAGGTTAAGGGAGTCTCTGTGCTGTTAGCGCAGAAGACAAAGATGGATTTCTCGGTCTTCCTACTGACAACACAAAACCGCTCCAGTCAGCTCTGGCTACCCTACTCACCGCCGGAAACACAATACAAGGTTATTATTAGCCGTGGTATTCTGTAGGGCGGTGGTACTTCCTCAGTCAGACTGTTCAATTAGGACGGGAGATATCTATTGAGAAGTGTACTATGTAAAGATACACAGCATGACCAAATGAGCTATGATTTCTCGGTGTATAACCGAGAGTGTGCTACTCCAATTGTCTATCTTGCTCACCAAGAGTAAATAAAAAGATAAAGCAAGGAGGAAAATAGAGAAAAAGTAAAATAACGATGTAATTCTTCCAGTAGCAGGTCGATATCAATCTAACCCTTCTGCAAGATTAGGCCTTAGTTGCATCAACTATCTTTTAAAGTAAGTGTTTACTTCAAATTTAACATTAAGAGTAACATTGATTCTAATGGTTTCTGCTAAATGTGTTGCACCAGTGTATTTAGTAGCTCGGTTAAAGTTATCTTTTTTATAGAATTCGACGTTAACAATTGACAGTAACCGGCTCAGCGAGGCCGGTTACAGTTAGCGCCACGTTATGACGTCTTTTTAACAATTGTCAAATGGTGCAACCTGTTTTATACCTGACCGGTACTTTAACTGCACTGTTAATGTTAAAGTAAGATGGTGCAACCCAGCCTAAGTGTTTTAAGTAAGAAATCGGCTTTACTATCAGTTGTCCCAGATTTAAACCTCTGGTGAACTGCTTCTGAGCGGGCAGTTTAATGAGTTCGGGGCATACAAGTAATTCCAGTGAAAATATAATATGAAAGGGTAGTAGAAACTTTCCCATTTGATCTTATTTATTCAAACAACGCACGTTGGCCAACAAAATACCAAAAATAAAACGAAACAAACATTTTTCTTCAGCGAAACACCATCTATTTCAAAACTATAACAAAGCGAAAGGCATAATTTATACTGAGTAAAGTTTCCTACCGGTAATTTAAGCAAATTGCAAGGTCCGACGTAAGGGAATGTTCTATTGTGTGTCTACAATAATATATAACAATGTCATGTTGTATAACGTCACTTGTTATACATGTATTTGGTACATGTATAAATATATAATCCTATTTGTTGGTTGTATCAGTTGGGGGTTTATATAACCAAGATCTAAGTTCGAGCAAACTTTACAGTGTTTAGTACCTATTACGCGATGCGCGTTGAAAGGGCAGGTGGCAGTCGCTTTAGTAATACTCAATAAATCAAGTACAATTATTATACAGTATACATATTGATAACACATTTGTACTTTTACACAATATTTATTACTAAACGTAGCTGGTTTTGCCTTGCGGCACTCTCAACTTTCAATGCAAACCTTTGAGAATACCTGAAGCCTCCAAAGCCCTTCTTGAAGAGGTGAAGGGATGGGTCCTTCAGTATTTAAGAAGTGTATTTGAAGGTTTCTATAGAGTCTACTGCACGAGTGTGACGCTTTTGGTATTGCAAACGTCCATAGGATATGGTAACCAGCGTTCATCAGGTGGGTGGTATGCTTGTCTGTCACCTAAGTGGTTTCAAAAACATCTCAACAATTTTGATAATAGAAAATCTTACAGTTTCATGTCACATCTTCCCTAGCTGGAACTATCCAATTATTCCTGAAGGCGGTCATCTTGAAAGAGAGGGCCCCGGGTTATGTTTCAGGGATATGTTCGCTACTCTCTCACCTACGGCAACCAAAGAAGGCGTGCATTTTAGTTGATTCAAGTCCGACATAACCTATCTCACCGGCTCCAGTGAGATTGGTATCCTTCGGAATTTCGCGCAAAGATTAAAAAGGATAAAAATGACATTGAAACTGTGAGAACCCTATTCACTGTTAAATTCATCGGGATATTTACCATGTTTGTATATTTCGTTGAATAACCAATATTTCGGCACTGTTGCAAGTGCCATGATCACGGTGTACTGACGACCGGCGAGTTCTCTCCGATCTCTCTACTCGCCGAAAATAAAATTTGGCTGTGTAAATGACCATGCCAATCTAAAATCATACATTGTGACAACCCTAGGTGAAAAACGAGTTCCTGAAAGTTACCGTACAACCCCTAGGTGGTTTACGGTAACGGTAAAGTTCCCGAAGGTTTCCGTGGAAATAGTTGTTCCAACAGTAATACCCCTGATAAAGCTCGATATGGAAGTTTTTAACCACATTCAGAAGTCATTTAGCTGAAATGATGACTTCACAAATGAAAACTACTAATATAACTCGAATCGCCTAACTTTGCCCGCATTGGCAGTATATTCGGTAGTAAAAATAATCGTTAAACCTTATTCACCTTGCTGAAATCGTTCTGGTAAATTGGTTTATGATTGGCTAGGTATATGCGTCACAGTCACCACCAGCCTTTTTTCCTTCTAATTGAATTATGATTTTTTCCTCACGATAGACAAAATCCTACTCTTACTTATTCTCTGAACCTTTTCCCAAGTCAGTTGGAGTCGCTTGTCAGTCTAATTGTGATTTAACTGAACTGAACTTCGATAGTGTCCGTAAAACGACTACCATGTGACAACAAAAAATCTAGTATTTCTACTAATATTATAAATGCGGTAGCCTAGTGGTATGGGTAATGGACTGCTGAGACGAGGTCTCGGGTTCGATCCCAGGTTTTACCATGGCACACACCAATGCCTCGATGCTTTTCGAAGTTATGTGTGTATTTATCGCAGGTCTATAAGTGCCCGGTTTATGGCAATAGGCTCGCCACCTATTACATTGGGACCTAAACATAAAACTGGCGAAATGTGGGTGCTAGCACCTCTGCCTACCCCTTCGTGGATATAGGCGTGATATTATAATAAAAAAAAAAATATAAATATTTGTGAAGATGTTTATCACTCAGTCGCACTCAAACAGCTGAGTGGATCTGCCAAGAACACGGTACAGGGATACAATATTTATAATCTAATGGGTTACCAAGAGGGTACCAGGAACGTGTTAAAATTAAACGCGAAGTCACGGATGCCTACTAAAGCTATATAGTTCACTTCACCTCACCTGGACCCCGATTCAACTAATTTGTCAAATATTTACTTAATATAAATTTTTACACTTTATTTATATAATTTTAAGGTCTAAAATTAATTTATAATAGCTCATGAAATTCATTTATTGTCTCTAAGAACTGCCATTTCATTTTACACTTAACATTGTCTGTCACAAATCTGGACGCACCTTCTACAGCAAAATCTAAAATTAAATGACATTTATTGCAGTGTCTCTGTTGCTTGACAATGGTCGACATTTAGTAGACCCGGGATCCTGACAGTAAGATCACCGTAAAATTCAAAATAATGACCACTATTTCAGATACTAAAGCTTCTAAAATAATGGTTTCCAATTTGACAGCCTCAAAACAGACAGCCTGTTTTCCTCGAGAGCCTCGGCTTAAAAATCAGGGATTTAAGATCGACGGAAACATGTGTGGGAAAAGAATTCCTAGTCTTTATCCTGTGACAAAAAAGGATGTATTGAACTATTCCGTTCGAGCTGAAATCCTTTGGATAGTGTAGGCTTGTCACCTGCAAGTTGATTTTAATTTTTCCTTCCATTTCATTCCATTCCAGAAAGGGAAACAGATAAACAAACCTGCCGTGTAAATTTTGATTCATTTAAAATTTATATTCGTGTGAATAAAACCTTGAAAATTTCCAGGACCATGATAAGGGTTGAGGTATCTAGCTAACTGCTGGGTTACATGATATATAGGCGTACCTTAATGAATTAAATGTTACCTTTGTTATATTTAATATTTTACCAGTGCCTAGTCCCAATTTTTAAACCCCAACGTAGAAACGACGAGTTTCACGTGTCTGAGTAACATGTATAATATGTGTAGCATGGCATTGTTGGTCCCGAACAGATAAACCAATTTTAATCATTTTTTTTTATTTGATAGACCAAAATGGCCGCCTCAACAAAATGGTGGATTACATATTTTCACCCAAGTCCCTCAATATGGGTGTCAAATAAAAGGACTTATAGGGCGTAGAGGGGAAGTGGGAGGGTTGAGGGATGAATGTTAAAGAGTTTCTGTGCCGTCAGTGCAGAAAATAATGTAGATTTTCTCAGTCTAACCACTGACAACACAAATACAAACCTCTCTAGTGAGCTCTAGCTACATTAATCGCTGCCGGAAACACAACACAAGGTTTTTGGCCGCGGTTTTTTGTAGGGCTAAGGAACTTTCCCAGTCGGACTGCTTAATTAGGACGGGAGGTACCTAGCTCTGTCAACTTCTTCTACACTTCTATAAAATTACTTAAACGTACTTTTAAACGAAGAAACTTATTTTGAAATATATATTACGAGAATACTGTTAACTAACATTCATTTATTACCAAACGTTTGACCTCGAACAGACACTTAAGTTCGTGAAAAATTAGGAAGCCGACGCGATAAAAGACCGCCTAGGTTCTTTATGTAATTCGGAGTATAAATTTTAAGATTCTGGATAAGCAACCAGATCTTAGAAAGATCGAAAAAAAAAGTAATGATTGTGTAAACAGCCTTTTCACCTCGGGTTCATTATAATAGGGGTGTTACGGAAGTGCTGATCCTGAAGCCGAAGTAGGCAGTACTCCTGGTACACTCTATGTTGTATTTTTTATTTACGACTTAGAATTTTTTATTAGTTTTTTTATACCGTCTAATTAGCATTATTTACTCTCCATCTTATCAGTAAAACTAAATGAAACAACGATAATTTCGTAAAAAAAACTTTACGACAAAAAAAAATGAAATTATTGTGTCATGCGACTTTACTAACCAGAGAATTTGAAAGATTTTTTACTATAATTTTACAGGTTGAAAGATTTTTCCTTTAGCCCCACACTGGGCAAGCCTGTAACGTAAGTTTAAGTTTAATCAATCATTGAACAGTTTATGATAATTTAAGATGCGGGAGATTGAGTAATACATATTTTCTTATATTATTTCACATTAATGTAGTGAAAATCCTATGAGAACGCAAAATAATCCTTCCTTATCCCATATTCACTAATTTTCTAAAGAAGTACAAATTTTTAATTCACCTTTGTTGTTCTAATATAGGCCTACGGCACGCCACGGTTAATCCAATGCCTTAATTACCTGTCTGTCTACTTGAAGTTTTAAGCTTTTTGTAAGATTATGTTACTGTTACGTCGGAACATGGCAGCCATCTTATTCCTTGACACACGAGTACACAGGGTTGATGAACGGATGAGGAGAATTGCTCAAATATTTTGACAGCGATTTGACAAGACATTTTCGAATTATTTCAGTAAAACGACTTAACAGCCTCTGTGGCGTGGCGGTTGTGAACGGGACTGCTACGCAGGAGGCGCGGGTTTGATCCCCGCTCAGTGCAAATATTTGTGAGCATGAATATGGCTATTTGCACTGGTCTGGTCGTACCTCGGAAAACAAGTTAAGTCGTCGATCCCGGTTGCCATACGAACATGTATTTGTTACAAGTCCGACTAGTATAACTACAGAACTTCGATATCACCAATTTGGTTGTGGAGGTCCGATGGCGGTCGCTTTACGGAAAATATCGAAGTTCAGCCGCATCTTAGTTTGACTAGAAGCCGACCCCAACGTAATTGGGAATAGGCTCAAAGAATGATAATGATTTATTGAAACGACTAACATCTTTTATCGTAATATTCAAACCTTCAAGTCTTGGAACTCTTTGCCAGCTCACGTGTTCCCTTCTTCCTACAGTCCCGGGTTCTTTAAGCGGGGGGTCCTTAAGGCATCTGATGAGAACGTCAAGCTGAGTGCCACCATTGAAACACTTTCGAGCTGCCGTGAAACAAATTACTACACCACGATGGCATCCCAAAAATGCCATCGATTCGACAGAAGAAGAAATATCTTACTTTTTCTTATTTATGGCACGTCAATTTACCGTCCGTAGCCTACCGTGCTACCTGTCTCTTTATACATACTTACATGTACTTGTATACATCTCTATTATACTTACTTATAGTTTCTTATATATTTCTAAAAAAATCGGAAACGTTCTTTCCCACTTTTATTACCTCTATAGATGCTTGACCGTGTCATCTATAAATATATTTACATATATATTTAGTTCAATTTATATATATGGTTATCCATGATGGAATGTATTTAATAGTAGTGATTATTTCTTTGTAATACTCTAGATAGTATAAATAATAATGATAGTGTATTTACAGTTGGTGTCAATACTATCAATTTGGTATACAATCAAATGTAATAAGTACCATTGTCATTAATTCTATAATTTTGGTACAAATTATTGATGAACTCATATAACAAGCGTGCAAGCGTACAAAAAAATCTGTGGAATTCAGATATTTTTCAGCTTCATTATTGATCATCACAACATATATTGACGAGATTTATCCTAGTTTACTTGTATTCTCTCCATTTCAATAGTTTTATATCTAAATCTATTACATCAATGCATAAGCAAAATAGAGAGCGGAATATAATTTTAATAACATTGCTTATGTTCACAAATAGAAGGAATTATAAAAGGCATAGGCTTCTTATGTTTAGCATAAGCTAAGAACATAAGATTTATACAAGAAAAAAGTGTTATACTTATTATTAGTATCCCGAAGCAAAGTATCTCTTTTCTAAAGCTTTGGAAGCAAAGCTTTTAATGTACCACTTTCGTTGTAAAGTCTTCTTATATTAGTGCGGTATCACTACTATTGACTTGTTCACGTTTGCATAGTTGCTAAAGTGATGCGTGCTTCGCAGGTGCTGCGTAAAAGCTTTGCTTCTGTCCTTCGATCTCTCTTTTCTTTCAATCGTGTCTCGTGCATGTAATTATGTGTAGTAGAGTGATAAAATTTGCATTTAATGTTTTGTAGTTTTATTGACCATACTTTGTCTCTCAGGATACTTTCTCGAGTAATATAAGCATAAGCTTATATATATAGGCGGTTATAGGGGCAAAAATCTATACAATTGTTACTGACCTTCATTCCAACAGCTGAGGAGTGTTGGCCATTCGAACCAGGGTAGCATATACATTCTAATTTTCTTAACGCCGCATGAAAGTAGAAAAAATTATACTGCAATATATTTCATGTCACCCTACAAAAATGTAAAACGTAGTCTAAAGGTGA
Organism: Pelosia muscerda; assembly: GCA_963691645.1. NCBI lineage: Eukaryota > Metazoa > Arthropoda > Insecta > Lepidoptera > Erebidae > Pelosia > Pelosia muscerda. The sequence goes on from OY829123.1 coordinate 6,181,755, forward strand.
GTCCAGACACACTTTTAAAGTTTCTCGTTGCATGATAATATGGATAGCGAAACTCTGGTATCACCACGATCATCTCTGTCCCTTTGTCCCTTTGTATGCTTAAATCTTTAAAACTACTCAACGAATTTTGATGCGGTTTTTTAAATAGATAGAATGGTTAAAGAGGAAGGTTTATATGTATACAACATCATGCTACGACCAACAAGTACGGAGCAGGAATGAAAAATGTTGCAAAAACGGGGTAACGCAGACGAAGTTGCGCGGGTCAGCTAGTATGGTATATGAAATAATTTAGCTTGTTGCTTGACGTTTCGGCCAGGTTCCACTAACTATGGTCACCAGCTTGTGGTTCATCAAACGGTAAATTATAGTATTTACATATGATCACGTTAATACCCATTTTCGCTAACCATGAATCCAAACTATATTACAAAACATGTTATAAAGATATTTAACATGTTTTATTAGTGTAAACTATAGGTGATAATAAATCAAACTATTTAACATTGTTATATAGCCATATATGCAACGTCACTAAATCTGGACTCGCCTTAACGATTAAGTAGTAATTGATTCGATTTAATTTTGATATCTATTTCACTTATTTCATTTCATGTAATTAAGTGTGTTATAATTTAGATTTTAGAACCCTGTTTATATATGGCTGATTGAAACAAAAAATAAGAAAGAAATGAATAAATAAGGAAATCAAAGAAAACAGAAGCAAAAGAAATAATAATTGTAATGAAGTAATTTATATTCTATTGATGATATCGTAACAGAAAAATGATGTCATTATTGTCTTTTAGTTGCACAGAAAATTTTGTTATGTTAGATTAATAGGTAATATGTATTTTTTGTATTGTTATGATATATCTAGAGTTAGCCAATATTTATCTAATGCAATATTGCTAAACTGGTGCTTTTTTATATATCTAATAGGTATATTAAATTTCAATGTCACAATGTTAGTTACCGTATTCCTTCGAAACGGCTTTACCGATTTTTACCAAATTTTATATGCGTATTCAGAAGGTCTGAGAATTGGCTACTATATATTTTCCATACCTCTAAATTTTAAGGGTGAAAAACCCCTATGGTTTTTCACCCTTAAAATTTATAAGACAAAACAAAGTTTGCCGGGTCAGCTAGTTTAAATATAATATCATCTCCGAACCCGATCTAACGATTGATTGAATATTTGTATTTGCAAATGGTAAATAAATAACTTATTAAGCTTTTTATATCTAGCTATCATCTATATTTTATTATACCACACCATTTGTTTATTTAAGATATTAACATTCAAATGCTGGTACCTCAATAAAAAACCGAAGCAAAGTATGATCTCTCGAAGCGGTGCCCGAAGTACCTAAACAATCGCTCTTTGCTTCGCATTTTTTTTTATTAACGATGAATGAACGTTGTCCCTTTTATCGCTACTCAGATTAATATCATGCAAATCGAAAGCCGCATCGCCATTACAAACGTCAAAAGTGTTTAATGGTTTTATTTGTGTTTTGCGATAACTCTGATATCAATGATACGTATCGGCATAATTTCCTTTATGAAGGACATTTTTATCCGCCATTTTCGGATATAAATAAAGTAGGTACCTAACTATCGAGTGGAATTATAATTTCTTTTTTGGAAAGTAAATATTCGTTACGTGTCGAAATTAATGTTATACCTATATAAGGTTTATTTAGTTTAAATCTCTGTATTGACTACGTCTCATAGGGTTGGGTGTTCAGGCGGTAGTCACTTCTGGAAAAGACTACATACCGACACTCAAATTGAAATTTAGGGCCCAGGGTGTCTCCTACAAGTCCTCCGCCTGAAACGGCTTATATAGACTTTTACAAGAGCAGCTGCCCTCAGAACCCCTAACCCAGAATGGAAAGACTGCACCAGAAGCTCATTTTTTAATTACTCATTTTATACTCGTAGTATAAAACAAAGTCGCTTTCTCCGTCCCTATATAGGGATTTAAGATTTAAGCATACATAGGGATGTATGCTTAGATGTTTAAAACTACGCAACGGATTTTGATGCGTTTTTTTTAGATAGAGTGATTGAAGTTTGTTTGTTTGTTTTTATATGTGCTAGAACTAACTGGTGCAGAAGTGAAAACTGTTGCAAAAACGGGGTAACGCAGACAAAGTTGCGCGGGTTGGCTAGTCCTTTCTAATTTTTTTTGTTTAATGAATATATTCTCGAAAAAACATACATTAGTCTTCCATGAAAACGTAATATAATAACGCCCTTTCCAATGATACTAAAAACGACATATTTAACTCAAATGAATGCGTTTCAATGATCTTTTATATTATAGCCTATAACCAGTAGATAATCAAATCGCTTCTAACGATACCTTATTTGTCTAATTTTAACTAGCAGTTGAGCAGCTTTGAGGGAACAGATGAAACTATATAGGTACATAACCATCAGACAAAATCATATTATAAGCCTCTTTTGGCTTAGCCGTAGTCTGGTAAATAGGTACGTAACCAAGTAGGTAATGGTCACTGAAAATTCAGAGAATTTGATTTAGAATTTGAAAATTGAGATTGACGCTGTCAAATTCCATTTGGCAATGTCTATGTATAAATATGTTCATCTAATGATGTTGACTTAATATTTAGTTTAATAGTTGATACTTAAAAGCACGAAACGAGTCAACATTTTTTTATTTCAATGTTTTTAATGTATTTAAAATTCCATTCTTGGTCAAATTAACAACAAAATGTCCGGCAGAATCACTAAATCTCCTAACTTTATACTAAGATTGTAATAAAAAAGAGAAATAGCGATAATAAATTTTAAATGGTTCCGTATAAAACCTAATTTACTGTGTGTATATACAGTTGTAAGTTCAGACATGGCGGCGCCATAGACATTAGTATAAAATTTTGATGCCGTAACACAGTAGTGAGTAGTTTTGCTATTACAGTAATCACATAAATAAACCTGCATAAAAAACTAATGTTCAATATATGATATGTTCGTTAGTTATTTTCGTATTATCCGTGAGCTGACGAAGAAAGAATATGACTTCTCTATCTAGAGAAGCCGCCTTTTTATGCCTAACGAGAGCTTCTGTACCTCAAGGGCAGGAGACAAGCTGGTCTTTGCTGACAGCACAAAAATCCTTCAGTGAGTTCTGGCTACCCTAATCACCACTGGGGTACAGTCACCTGCAATAATATGTATACACTTTGGAACCTTGTCACAATAATAAATGACAAGTCAACATTATGACATGAAACGGTAAAATTCAACAAGTTTAATGTGAAAAAGTTCTAAAACGTATACATATTATTGCAGGTGATCGTACACATCGTAAGGTTATTAGCCACGGTATTCTGTAGAGCGGCCATTACTGAACGAATTTCGATGCGGTTTGTTCTTGAAGGGGTTTGGTCCAACTTAAAATCTTACGTTTGTTTGATTGCAATCGGGCAAGTAGAACCAGAGTTATGCTTAGTAATGTAGAATTTAAGTTGCACAGATGGCGCTTAGGTCGCGATAAACAACAGCCAAGCGGGTGGAGCTTAACGTTTCCCTTCATGGAGTTATTGGATTTTGGAGAACTTGTGGTATTTCGGTCAATGAATATTGGTAGATCCCACGCACGGTAATAAAATACTTGAATTAAACATGACAGGAATGTATACAAGATATTCGTGAGGCCCTAAAGCCTGTGGAGAAAAGCCTTGAAAGTTTAGGACTACGATTATTCAAGAATTTATTATAAAATATTACTTTCTTTTGAATATATCACAACTTTTGTGTATGTAAGTCTAGCTGATGTCTGCGTGGAATTTTAATCCCATTCCCGCCATCCATGGGAACCTTCTCAATCAATCGATGGAATCGTTGCACGCCATGCACCATGGGAGGGGTACTGCGATGAAACTATTCTTACAACTCTATGACGCAAAGTAGAAGACATAGTTATTTATTTTTGAAGCAAAAATTTGAAAAATCAATAACTGTAACAATTTCAAGTTGCTTTGTGCAAATTTGCACACAGGCAAAGTGCCAAGGGATCAAGAAGCCGGTTGTGCAACTTGATGTAGTTTAGAAAATGTTCGTGTGTATTACTGAAAAGTAGTATAGAATATGCAAATAATATGAATTGTCAGTAGCTTTGTAGTTAAGGAGTCGGCCTTACGAGGGAGAGGATCTGGGTTCGAATCCTGGCCTGTACCCTATTGATGTGAACCCACTCCTAACACAAGCTATTGAGCTTAACTGGAGGGGAAGAGGTTATATTAATAATTTCTGTAGCTAATATTCTTTGTTAGGACTTAAGTTCACATGAATTCTGAAACAATACATTCCTTTTTCTGCAGTCGGTAAAGCAATGTTATAGTTTCCATTCTATTCCTAAAATAAAATCAAAATACTCCATTGTTCCAATTCACTGACTACATTGAACATTTAGCTAACGGAGCAATTGAAATCCGATAACAGGCGCTTGATATTGTACACACAATATCACACATTTTGATTTATTTCGATAGATATTACCAACAATATAGAACGCCCTTCCCGAATCTGTATTTCCAGAAAGATATAACTTGGAAGTCTTCAAGACTAGAGTGAATAGGTTATTTCTAGGCAAACGTCGACCGACGACCTCATCCCTTACCACCAGCTGAGATAGTGGACAAATGCGAGCCCATCGATCTTTAAAAAAAGGCTTACGTTTGATCACTATCTTACCTGATGGTATTTGACGATGTGGTCTATCTTGTGTGATGGTGTGGTGGGATGATATGGTATATGAGGTCTATTATTTAGATGCGCACGACCCGTGGACCCAATGTCTATTAAAAAAAACGTTATTGAATTATTTTTATCTTTTTTTACCTACTCAACAAATATAAAAAATAAAATTACTCGAGGAAAATAAAAATGGGACACGAACCCGACGGATATCCGAAATACTCGCATTTTCGCGAATATTTCAGTTAGCATTTGTTGCGAAGTACATTTCACCCTCACGCAAATACAATTGAGCAAATATCGTTCGTTTGTATTTCATCGGATACATTTTATTTTTAATTTCTGACCGAAACTGCTCGTTTGTATTGAATATCTCATCTCGGTGGCCTGCGGGCGATTGTAATTTGCAAAATGTTTGCATTATTTTTGTCGCATCAATTTTATTTTTACATAGATCGTTTAGAAATCATCAATACTAGCACGAAAAGCTATAACTATCTATTTTGTAATGTAAACGTATCGAGACAATGGAATATTATCATAGGCATATTATGATTTACCCTGTGTATGTGTGAAGTTCATCAACCTCATAGTTTTTGAAATCATATTTTTGGTTTGACATAAATTCATAGACCCTCATAATGTTCATAATAATAAAGAAAGTTCAAAACGAAAGGCGGAAAGTGGAACCTGGACTCCAAGGAAACCAGGTTGAGATGGGTTAGTCAACGAATTGAAAGTCGCGCAGCGAGATATTCTTGGAGTCGTTTTAAAGGATAGAATTTGTAACGAGATTATCCGACTAAGAACTAAAGTTCCTGACATAGCTAGCAGAATAAACTGAAATGGCAAAGAGGTGGCCACATCTATCGAAGAACGGAAGGCCGTTGGAGCAAACGAGTCATAAAGTGCAGACCGCGAGAAGGCAAATGTATGGCAGGATGCCTCCAGGCAGATGGACTGACGACCTGAAAAGGGTGGTTGGGATAGACTGGATGGGGAAAGCGGAAAATCGGGAGAAATGGCGCATATTGGGAGTGGTCATTACCCAGCAGTGGACTGCGATAGTCTAATGGATTGATTGATTCAGATCTTGCGTCTATCGCAAACAAAAAATGGGTTTAATATCGTTATAGCATAACCCAAGTATTTTTTTTAAATATTCTATGTATAGCCATGACCATGACAATTTACAGCTTTATATAATAGTCGTTGTATGCACATATAGTCGTCGTATATGAATTGTTGTGATATATATTAATGTTTGTATACTCAGACTGGTTTGTATTCACAAAGAGAATGGTTTCATACTGCACTTTAACATATTAGACAGAATTCATAAAGGGATTAAACACCACATCAGTAACATGGTGAATCGCTAATTATCACTGGATTTGAACGGAGGAGTGAATTGGAGAAGTCCTTTACTAATTGCGTTAATTAAATAATGATTTTATAATATATTTGCGATTTTTGTGGAGAAACGTGTAAAACATGATTTTCTTGGATAGTTCAAGGTAATATACACTGAACTATTAAATAAAAACACATTTTAAGCTGGCCGTAAAAAAGCATCTCCTAAGTCCGTCAAGCTGAGCGCCACCATTGTAACACTGTAAGTGTACGTGTTTGTAATGGTGACCCTCTTATCTGAGACTTTACCTTCAGCTTCAGGCGAGGGGAAGGTAAATTGACATGACCTAAATAAAAAAAGTAAATGCTTTAATGTATTTTGTTCATCCCGATGATATCACCAGGTGAACAAGGTACAATTTACGGTCTTATTATTTCACCTTGAGATGATTACAGCTAAATGATATCACCCAGGTGAAAAGATTCAACTTTTTCCGTTTTTATTTCAATCTAAAAAAGTGATTTTATCCGAAAAAGATGATAAAGATTGTCTAACCTATTGAAAACTTACGAATAAATTTTCTATATCATTTTCCTAAAAGAGCAGAATCAATGCTTTTGAACTATTAACACACAATGACCAGGCAATGAAATTTATTAAGTACACTTAAAGGTTATTGTGGCCATCCGTTATCTATACATTCAGGTTGTATGCTTTCAGTTAATATTACATTTAATACGAGTACACTAACATTTAGTTATTTTCGAGCTGTAACATATTTTTAGTCATGACATTTTTAACAAAATACTGTTTCATCAATAAATTTATGAAGTAATTTTGTAACTACAAATATATTACGGTGTTCATTAATTCCTTTCAATAAATAAAGAAGTATAATAAAAATATCGAAATTCGACATCAAATTTGATGCCCGTATTTTAGGAGAAAATTAACCTGAAAATAAATCAGAAATAAAATCATACACGTAAGTAATTATAACTCCTGGTTGCCAACCATATAGCTACTAGAATAACTAAATCACTCACACGTAGACTCTATAAATATAAACAAGAGAAGAGAAACCCTCCCTTACTAATTAGTTCTAACCTAATTAGCGTGCCCTTCTTCGACCGACCTTTAAGTATGACCAACAACGCTCCAATGGTTCGCCGATATCAAATATTAATAATTATAATCCAAAAATATTGATTGGTGATCCATACTAGACTAAATAAAACTATATATATAATTTGAAATTCGTTAACAAAAAAAAATCATAAATAAAGTTCAAAAAAGCACTTACCTGGTTTTTAATCAGCAGACGCGCGATCCAAATTCAAAATTCACAAATTCGATTTGCCCGACGGTCGGGTAGTAGTCGGAAATTAATAAGGGTGTAAGTGCGATCGTTCACTTAGACGCGTGCGGCCACCTGGGCTGCCCGTAGGACTGTGACGCGCGGCGCGAGGTATAGCGGCGTACTTCACGGTATTCAGAACTGAAATGTACTGCCTTTGTAGATGCTCGCGTTATATCAATAAGTTGTAAAGATTTATTACATCTTCGTCCGCTCGTCATTACTTTAAGTTTCTATATCATCACTATCACTACATAGTATAAAATAAAGTCGCGTTCTCTGTCCCTATTTTTCTTGTCCCTTTGTATGCTTAAATCTTCAAAACTATGCAACAGATTTTGATGTGGTTTATTTTAATAGATAGAATGGTTAAAGAGGAAGGTTTATATGTATATAACATCATGCTACGACCAACAGGTGCGGAGCAGGAGTAAAAAATGTTGCAAAAACGGGGTGACGCAGACGAAGTCGCGCGGGTCAGCTAGTCTTAAATAATAGTTAGCTAAAACAGAGGACTGCGTGCGTACTTATTTAGATTTGGGAAATGATAGCTGGTAATTACATACTTCCAAGAAAAAAAAAGTTTCTTGTTCTATCCAATTCGTCTCAAATATATTGTTCTTTTTTCTCTGTAACTGTATAGATTGTTATCTATCAATGTCTATCATAATAAAGTCCATCATTTCTCAATGTTATTTCTGATTTCTTTCTCAGAAGTAGAGGGTCGAATATTATTAGTAGATAGGTACTCACGTATTTTCATTCTTGTTATTTGCTAAGATTATACATTATGTTTATATATGTTCTTCATAAACAAAAACGATAAGCACATAACTGGAGAACGGCTTAAGCGTCGAGAACACGGAAGGTTTAAAAAAAGGGTTCAGGGACGCAAGTAAATCCATGGATATCAACTAGTCATCAATATGATCAAATCGATATTGTTAATAAGGAAACTAGAACCTTCAACCACTGGATTTAGAATTCAATACTTGGACTAAGAAACTCCTGGAACCGTAGGTTATTTTAATTGTATCCGTAGTTACAAGCCGCGGTAGCCTAGTAGTATGGGTAAAGGACTACTAAGACGATGTCTCGGGTTCAATCCCAGGTTTTGCCATGGCGCACACCAATGACTATTCGATGCTTTTTGAAGTTATGTGTGTATTTATCGCAGGTTTATAAGTGCCCGGTTAATGGCAATAGGTTCGCCGACCTATGACATTGGGATCTAAAACATAAACTGGCGAAATGTGGGTGCTAGCACCGCTGCCTACCCCTTCGGAGATATAGGCGTGAGTTTATGTTCCATGTATTTATAGTTAGTATACTTTCAATTAATGTTTAAAGCAGCGGAAACTGCTATATTCCGGCGCAATGGGTAAAGGAAACCATTCTGTGACTGAGATTATACAATGAACCAAAAACAAAAGTATAACATAATGTTACTAAGTATAGGTATATTAATTTTATATTATGTATAATGACTTACATGATACTTTCGTACCCGTACCGGGTTTGATTTCCGCTTGTTGTAAATATTTGTATGCTAGAATATGGCTATTTGCACTGTTCTGGTCATGCTTCAAAGAACACGTTAAGCCATCGCTCCCGGCTGTCATACAAACGTCTATGGCAATCGTTACGAATAGTTGAAGCCCTAAAAAGTTCTACAACTAGTCTAACTACAGTACTTCAATATCATTTATAGGTTATGAATACCAAATAACAGTCGGTTAGCGGTTTTGGAATTAAATCGCGTCTCAATTAGACTGGAAAAGGCTGACACTGGACTCCGAAACTTCGGATTCGATCGGGATTAACGCTTTACGATGGTGAAACAAACTCACGGGTAAACCTACAGGGCATAAAGGAATGCGCCAATGCCAATATAAAATAGTTATACACACAAGTCGCTGCCAAAATAAAAACTGCATTCTCAAGCCAAGTCTACGGAAATATGAGACAAGGAAGGATTTTCCGAGAGAATTTATTGTTATGTTCGTGATGAGAACTTAACCGTGAGTGTTCCATGGAGTACACACACAGATTTAATTTTTGTACTACTGAGATTGCAGTGCAGGGTTAAGTAATACTAGCAAAGTCTGGCTTAGGATGTTTTTGACACAGTGAGACCACTCCAAGCTTTGGTGAGGATACTTCCTAAATATATTTAGGCATACGCACGAAACTTGCTGCTGAAGACTCAAAATGTGCTCAGAATAACGGATAAAACAGGGTGTAACGGTGGAAGACGACCTCAAATTTATGCACCATGGCCTCGTTCTAACATCAGGGAAAAGGGGCCATCTTGAAAAAGTCAGCCCCCTTCCCAAGGCGCGGTGCGAGAGATTCGTTTTGTATAACCTCACCTCCAACAATCGAATACCTGAAAACCGTGTCAGTTTTAGACGGTTCAAATCTGACAGAATGACTCTCACCGGCAGAGGTAGTATCCATGGAGATTAAAACGATAAAAAAGGGCCTCGTTTGTCCCCCGACTTAGGTCCAAGACCCATGCCGATAAGTATGTATGTAAGTAATCATTTATTGCTCGAAATACGGTATATTACAATGGTGTTACAAATCAAATAAATGCCGACATGTTTCTCAGATTCTCTGCATGCAAATTTACCACATATAATGCATGTAATACATTCATACATTACTTATAAAGGAATAAACAGATACATTGTACAACCTCAGACAGGTGTAAACAATCACAACTCTTTCTATCAAACTATAAACTACATATTTCAATCACAAATCCAACTGAAGCTAAAAAAAGCCAGTCAATGCTTAGTCAACTCTGTCAGCAGAGCGGTGCAGTTGACAAATGGTTCTATCGGTGAGTTAATTATTAAATATCAACGGCTGCCGTTCAGTGGAGCGTACGGACACAATCACTATAGATATAGATCTGAGGCTAACGACACACATTCAATAATATCCTACTATCCTATCCATCCGACTAACATATACTACTTCTTTTTAAACTTTCACGTTGCATGACATATGGACCATATGGTTAGCGAAACTCAGGTGTTAACCCGGACCACGGCTAGTGCAACCTGGCCGAAATGTCAAACGAATCAAAAGATAAACTGTTGTATTTTTGTATGATTGTTTTGCTTACCATATATCCTACTTCCTACTAATGTTCAAAGAACCAAAGAATCAATTTCGTTTATTCAGTTTAGGCACATAAAGTGCACATACATGTAAATTTATTACAATTTTATTTATAAAAATCATTTAAGTAAAACAATTGAAACATTTCAAAATGATTCTTTCGCTAGCTCAGTATTTGGCTCTGCTGAGATTGGAGCAAAAAAATTACGTAAAATATCGGTATCCTTTCTTTTTAAAAATATATTTTTTTTATTTATAATATTGAGATATTTGTCTACTTTATAATAACTAACCTTTTTTCATCAAACATTTTATTTATGAGATATTCGCATGTTTGATCCTCAATGACGCTTTAACGGTTTTATAGATCTGGCCGAAATATGGTACAGGAAAAGATTATAATCTGGAATAATACATAGGCTGCTTTTAATTCCGGGAATAGCGTCTTATATTATGTGGGAAAGGGATCATAACCCCGCACGGGCGGGAAGGAAAGCAATGGAATACCTACATACTAAATTGATAACACACTTGTACTTCTCTACTTTATTTATTACTGTACCTAACCGGATTCATTCAATTCCTATTCAGGAGAATCAACTTTAGGAATTGAAATGTTCATAACTTGACAGTTATGAACATTTCAATCATTTACATGTAAGCCTTTGAAAATACCGCAGTGGAGAATTACAAGTGTTGTTGAAGTTGTTATCAATTATGTATAACAATAAGTTCCACCAAGTGCCGTCAATCAACAGTATAAATAATCTAAACACATATTGTAAGGACGTAGTAAGCCTTTCCGAAGAGCGAAACCTATGCTCGGGCCTTCTCTGTGAGTAGCGGAATTGTCGTAAAACAAATTACTACACCACGATGGCAACTCAAAAATGCTGTCGATTCGACAGAAGAAGAAGAAGAAGATCTGTTAGTATTTTTGTATTACATTATGTTCGCTATTCCAGTGCTATTCAATAAAATAATATTTCCAACTTCGAAACAAGTTTAATTTTGATATTTAGTTAACAATATCTCCACTCAAATCTCCAGTCACATGTATTTAATAATTTTGTCAGTGCAACGCTATGGTTTTGCTTGCTTTCGCCGCGGTCGAATGTCTCCGAGTGAAATGATTACCCCGCGCCGGTCCCTTCCCCTCGGTCGTCCTAGAGAGGCGTAGACACATTACTTGTTTTTCAGAATTAGTAGGTTATATGGTGGTCGTTCCGAAAAAGCCGACATACCAATCAAATGTAATAATCGGACTTCAGCCTCCAAGGCCTAGATGACAGCCGTAAATGAGAGATCCTTTTTTTTCTGGCTCTAACAACAGGTGCCCCATTAAGAAACACACTAATAACAATTACAATTCTACCAAGTAGCCATAGCCCGCAGTAAACATAATGCTTCCTGCTATATAATCCTTTCAAATAATTTCCAACAACGCCTTTAATATCTTGAGCTTTAACGATCAAACGTAATGCCTGCGATCCCAAAGCTAATGAGATAATTAAGGTGATGTTGTGTTCCCCAAATGGTTCCTGAATTTCAACACTCTGTATCAGAATATAGCTGAATTATTAATATCGTAAAATCAATTATGATAAGCCGCGGAAGCCTAGTGGTATGGGTAATGGACTGCTGAGACGAGGTCTCGGGTTCGATCCCAGATTTCACTATGGCACACACCAATGACTTTTTGATGCTTTTCGAAGTTATGTGTGTATTTATCGCAGGTTTATAAGTGCCCGGTTAAAGGCAATAGGCTCGCCACCTATTACATTGGGACCTAAACATAAGCTAGCGAAATGTGGGTGCTAGCACCTCTGTCTACGCCTTCGGGGATATAGGCGTGAGTTTATGTTATGTTGTTATGCAATTATGATTGCAGTGTTCATTTTGTGTCAAAATAAGACAACCACATCCAATGAATATTATATCTGCGTCGGCGTAAGAAAGGCTTTTTCTTTTTTATGAAGGCCTATGCTAATATGATATCTAAATTATAGCTTTATCAAAACTGATCTAGTGTATACAATAAAATAAAATAAAATAAAAGTAAGTATTTCAAAACTAGGTGATATTGGCTGCTTTCCCCGCCTAAAATTCTAATTACATTTCCGCAACTTTTAAGAACCTATTCCAGAGATAAGAAATAGCCCATTTGTTTCTTTTTTATTCCTGACTCTAATATATCCCTGTACAATATTTGAGTCGGATCCGTTCAGCTGTTAATTTATGATTGAATAACATAAGTCCAAATAATATCTTCACAAACTTTCACAATTGTAATATTTATAGGACGAACAGCTTTTCGCAATCACAATAACTGCTAAAATTAGTTTCATCTAATATGAACGAGGAATATTCTCCATTAGTGCGATCTATTACTAAACTATTTTAATATACTCAGCGAACGTGTGGGCTGATATATTTCTGGACTGAGAGTTAATTGAATTCGCTATTATTGACATTTCTATATTATTGTACACGAGGGCCTCTTTTTTATATTTTTATTTATGGCACGTCAATTTGACTTCACCTCGCCTGATGTTAAGCTGAAGGCAAAGTCTCATGAAAGAGGGTCACCATTGCAAACACGTTCAGTGCTACAAGGTGGCGCTCAGCTTGACGGCCTCATCAGATGCTTTTTCACGCCCCACGTAAAGGACCCGGGACTGTAGGAAGAAGGAAACACGTGCGCCGGCAAGGAATACCAGGACTTAATGGTGCGGCAGAGAAAAGACTCACCGAACCGCTTGGTTCTTGATGGAATATTCTGCACCTACCGTATGCGAGTGACATCTAAGCCCTGCAAGTGTTGTCCTGAGTAAGAAAGGGGGGGGGGGTCCGTGACGTAGCGGTAGTAAATGCGACTGATACGCAAGTGGCGCGGGTTCGATCTCCACTCAGTGCAAATATCTGTATGCATGCGGACGGCTATGTGCACTGGTGTGATCGTACCTCAGAGAACACGCTGAGCAGCATACATCTATGGCAATCGTTAAGGGCAGTTTGAGCTCTAAAAAATTTAACAACTGATCTGTCATTTATTCATTTAATATGTTAGAGTTTACACTTACACTTACAATATATAGTACTCAAATTGTGACGTCACTGGTCAATTAGTAGGTTAAACGAAATTTTGTATTCAATAATAATTTAGAAAGAAATATACCCTAAAGAATGAAAACCACACGAAAATAAAATTTGGGTTCAACCCAAGGGAATGTTTCTGACTATAACTAACATACTTAAAGAAAATAATACGAAAGACTACAACCGTGGACTTCCCAATAGTCCGGTCAAATTAGACCAAAAAATAAGAGTAAAGTTACATAAATTCCCACCAAGCTGAAAATCGGTAAGATTGCTTAAAATATCATTAAAAACAAAATTTGAAAGTTCCCCATCTTTCCCCTGTAAGGAAAAAATGTTATTCAAGGTCAAAGGTCAAAAAAATGAGTTTTTTGCGATTTTCAGCAAAACGGTAAGTTTTATCATAAAAATACCTTAGACAAAAATTGTAGATTATAAAATTATCTACAAAAACTAAATTCATACTTTCTTTTCTACGAGCCACCGTTTTTGAGATATAACGATTCAAAAAGTTGTAAAAGTTGTAATCGTCATAATATGCACGAGTACGCCACGTATATATCCATCTCTGTAGTTGTAATATATGTTAAAATATTCTTCTATCGGTCATTGTAACTTACACTACTAATATAAAATATACATAACTTATAACTATAAGAATATCAGGTAAAATGAAACCCAGTCCCAACAAAATTTAATTGAATGTGCTGAAGTTTTTAGAAATAGTAATTCTACTCGACAAGAAATTATCACCAACGGCATTCGCTTTCTTCTTTCTATGTACGGAGCTCCTAAAAAAACTACCTGCTTAGATAAGTTTAGATATGCATGTTTCGTTAGAAACACCAAAAGTAAAAAACAAGTACAATTAGCTTGTCTTCCTCCAACCTCAGTTGCTGCTCATCAACATCTTTTTAGAGTATATTACCAAGTTCAAGTGTGGCTTGGTTATCAGCTAGACCTTACAGACTGGGGTTGGAAGTTGGTCAACAATTCATTGGAACCAGTGCATACTTTACTTCCACCTGCGCCAGAAAAACTTTTGAACTCGATTTTTTGCAACTGCAAAAAGGGATGCAGTGCTAAATGTGGTTGCAAAAAAGTCGGATTGTTTTGTTCTCCCGCATGTACGCATTGTCAAGGCCGGTCGTGTCCTAATATTGAATCACCAACAGAATAGGATCGGTTTGATTCCAACGAGGCAACATGAGATACATCGCTATTGACGCAGTTTACATGCACTCAGGATGAAGATGAAGAAGAACAAGAAGAACAAGAACAAGACGAACAAGAACAAGTATATCAAGAAGAAGAACAAGAAAAAGAATTTGACAGTTACGACTCGGACGATTAAATTTCACTACATTTTTTTTAACTTAAATTGCCTTTATTTTTTCAATCTCTGCTAATATCCATTATTTTTCAATAGTTTCAAATAAAACAGGATTAAAACTGACCGGTGGAATAGGCCTACTGGGGAAACCACGTAAAAATAAAACGCACCAAGTACACTACCTCATAGGTGGCGAGGAAACGTGTGCATATTATGACGATTACAACTTCTACAACTTTTTGAATCGTTATATCTCAAAAACGGTGGCTCGTAGAAAAAAAAGTATAAATTTAGTTTTTGTACATAATTTTATAATCTACAATTTTTGTCTGAGGTATTTTTATGATAAAACTTACCGTTTTGCTGAAAATCGCGAAAAACTCATTTTTTTGACCTTTGACCTTGAATAACATTTTTTCCTTACAGGGGAAAGATGGGGAACTTTCAAATTTTGTTTTTAATGATATTTTAAGCAATCTTACCGATTTTCAGCTTGGTGGGAATTTATGTAACTTCGAATGTCTAAATTGACCGGACTACAAGGTAAGTTTATAAAATAAAACTATAGCTACGGGCCTACGAGTGCACGTAGCATGTGCTACGAAATATGTAGGCATACAGCTACGTAGTACCATCATAGTACAGATAAAACCAGTAGTACAATATCGATAAACCATTAGTCGTTGGAGGAAGCGGGTTCTTGAATGGATACTGTGGATTAGGAAATGGAAGATGAGACACCTCCAGCCAAATTAGAGAGAGTGAGAGATAGTTGAGGTGATAAGCTTCTCCAACGCAAAGGGAAGACTCTCCAACCACGCAGGATTACACCTGCCGGGCCTTCACCCAATAGCTATTGTTGGGATGGATGCGATGCAGAAATAATTCTGTTTACTGTCAATAGATGGCGCTATGTGAATGGAAGTTGAACCCATGACCCCTGAAAGAACATTCAACCAACCGAAACCGGTCAATAACTTAAATTAAAACAAATAGCGGGTTGTTTACATTTAATTAATACAATGTGCAAGTGGTCCCGCTATTTGCTTTTACTTAAACAAGCTTAAACAAGCTTGCTTCTATAACATTATTTATTAGATTTACTATCTTAATTTACCGATGTTGTTTTGAAACAGTCTTGTTATTACTTTTATGTTTAAGTTGTAAATAGTAATATAACAACTACGTCAGCATCATCATCCTTGCATTAGTCCCGGTTCTTCACCTCGGAGTCCGGTGTCCATTTTAATATGATGTGGCTTTGTTTTTTCAGCTATATAAGCCATGACTGTCATGCTTCCTGCTAGCCAGGACTGGGGGAGTTTCTATAACTTAAAATATATTATTTTATTTATTATTATCATCATATTACAGTATAACAAGCTAAGAGCGGTACGCTTCGACGCGGTGTCATCAATAAAAGGTCACTTGTTCTTGTACGGTTTAACTGGGGCTTTTCGATAATCCCCGTGAAGCGTCATCGTCATCGTGCCTTCTGACCTGAACAGTTGTTGAACTTTTTAGACCTGTAATTACGTAAAAACTGCCATAGATATTTGTTTGATAACCAAGACCGAAGGTTTTACGTGCTCTCCAAAGTATGTCAAGACAAATACAAATAGCCATATTTAAGCATACAAATATTTGCACTGAGCAGGGACCAAATGCGCGCCCCATGCGCAGCGATCGCGTTCACTACCTCCACACAACAAAGGTTGTCCAAGCTTATTCTATCACAAACGAATATATTAAGTGTATGCGTACCGAACCTACTGTATTTTCTTGTATGTGGTCACATACCATAATGAGATGTATTGTATTTGCATACGCTGGAGGAAATTTATAGCGAAAAGCATTTGAATATTTCGCATACACAATACCCATAGAATTAAACGGGATTTATATGATATGCGTGATAAATTGCGTGTATATATTGAGGCACGCTATAATATATTTTTAATAATTTTAGTTTCTCTTGTGCCGATACCACATGTTCCCAGCGCCATCTAGCGATAGCAAGAGTAACTACTACGTCACTTTGAATCCTGCATCGCGAAAGCGAAGTTCTCATACTGGTACAACATACATTCAACAAACCAACGACAACCGTTAGGCCGCGACCAGGCGTGATCACCTCGCCTGGTGGGATGATCCTCCCTTTGTGTTGAAGGGACATCAAATCCCGTTCCTCTACAATCTTTTTGGTCCCTACCATTATGTTTTTATGCAGTACAAGCAGATAGACATGGCTCCACTCGCATGGATATTGATTATTGCGTTCCTCAGTCAAATTATTATTTCTACTCAAACAATCGAAGTCATACATACTCTATAACTAGTTGTGGCCCGTGGCTCCGTCCGCGCGACTGTTGGTCATAGCTTACGAGTATTAACTTTGTCTTTTCCAAAGCTCTGATATATCTTGGTACCACATTTCATCTTGTATCTTCGAAAATGACGAACTTTTATTCCATATTTTGAGCCTATTGTTTTGGCGACAAAAGGTGTCCGCGCCCTTTCTGAATATCTGGACCCAATTTGATTATATTATACCAATTCAGTAGTTTACATGTAAAAGCGTAACAGACAGACAGACCGAGATACTTTTGCGTTTGTAATTTGAAGTAATGTTAATAATAAATAAATAGACATAATATTATTATGAAATTCAGTCGACTAATTAAAAATAATATGTTTACTAGTTTTTGATAAGTTTTAGTGTGCATTGTCAATACCCTGAATAGGCACTAAAATTTATTGCATATTAATATTTTAGTCCAGCAAAGCTAATTTCATCACAACCCTAGTGGATTTATTACAGTCATTACAAGTTTAATGGTTTAAGTGGTCAGCTGGCCAAGTGCCACCATATCGACTGTGGCGGGGGAATCCCACATGTCTGATTCACAAATAGTTACATGGACGGTAATTTATAATACTTCATACTAGTTTTATTTTTAAGTGCACATCAATTTGACTTCTGACTGATGGTAAGCTGAAGGCAAAGTCTTAGGAAAGTGTATCCAAGACTTCGAGTCCGTGCGGCCCGCGATGAGCGAAGGTGACTCGGGCGTCGGAGGTCGCAGAATGACCTCCGTCCTCGATGAGCGCGTTCCTGGGGGTGACGGGTGGCCGCCTGTTCCCTAGCAGAAGCAGGCCGCTGTAGAGGCGCAAAAATGTGCCTCCCCACGGGTTAGACTGGGACACCGTGGTCCCTACACCTGATTATCTCGTAAGAGATGGCCGGGGTGCGAGGGATAAGTTGGTTATTATCTCACCTCCGGCAACTAAGGACCCAAAGACGGCGTGCGTTTTAGTCTTTTCGAGTTCGTTGTTGAGTTGCACTATAAAAAAAAAGGTAAGAGTACCTCACCGTAAAATTCCAAAATAAAACATTTCATTGAATTCTAAACCCACGATATCGCATTTGTTTATTGAAACTGGTTAAGCGCCGAAACGCAATTGCGTACTAAGGCTTATTTTTATCGAGCTACCTCTTTTTAGACCTACCGGGTCCAAAGTGAAACACTTTTATTTTTTAACCAGATTTATAGGTTTTATTCATTCAGTGAATATACGGAGCCCAAAAAAAGAACAGGAAAACGTCAAGTCTCAAATACCAAAGCAGGCATAGCGAATTATTCATGTTGATATTATTTATGGAGGGGCGGGGAAGCCCCGAGTTTCTCGCTTCGAACAACTTGTTTGTACATATTTTATCATCAGAATAGGACAGGAACACCGAAATTTATTTAAGGTGTGTAAAGGTTATTGAAAAACTTTATAATAGATTGGTTCGATTCTCGCTCAGTACTGCATATTTTAGTATATTTATCCGTATTCTAGAACCCATATTACAAAATATCTGATACTCTCCAAGACGTTAATTAGCACGTAATTAGTTTCCTTGCGATTTACACCGCAAAGCAAGGAATCGGGTCAATTTTTTTTTCCAAATTCATTTGGCTGCCACTTTTTCGGTTAGGAATTTATTTTCAGCATACCCATCTTTTGTACAAAGTGCCCGATTGGTGGCAAGAAGCTCACCCCCTAATACGTGGGACCAAAAATCATAGTTGGTGAAATGTGGGTGCATATGTATGCATGTATGAATATAATAAACTAATTTAGTTATGCTAGGTGTTGATGACGCTACTTGCAGTGTGGTATATCTCTCCAAGATGCTTAAAAACCAAAAATAATATACAAAATACGTTTATTTTAAGATTTGAATTCATTTTTATTAAGTACACAATTATTACAGAAACCCTTCCCACTCTAAACAAAAAATAAATAAATGTACATTACAAAATACACACTGTACACAACTGTATTTACTAAAATAACTTACTTTAAACATACACATAAAATACCATGACACAGTACGGCTACGATGCACTACGATGTTCTACGATATTCTACGATATCCGTAGGCATTTCGTAGCAGTGAAATTATGGTCACCATTCATGCAACACTAATTATACAACCCGTAAAATAATAACTTTTGAGAATAAACGCGGTTGACGATATGTGACACGTATTGTTGTTAATACTTAAGTAAGATTATGTACCTAAGTATGGTTTATTTTATTTTATTTTATGTACCTGGGTGTATAGAGGATTTTAAGGTGTTTTATTTTACTTTAGAATTATCGCATCAAATTAATGTTACTAAGTATAGATTAATACTACTTAGTAGTTCTATGATAAAGTTCTGTAAAATGTTTTTCTAAGCAAAATATTTCAACAGTTCCTGAAACTGTTCAGAGCGCCATCTATTCGATAATACACTACATAGACTTTAACCTAACAGAGTAACTTTGAACTATTATAGTAGTACTGGGAAAATCGAATAGATGGCGCTAAACTCAATTTTGTTTTGATAACTTTTTCATAGATAAATGTAGTAGACTGGCGGCGAACTGATTACTGCCTACTCCGGAGGGGAAAAACGTGAGAGTATCATGAAAGTATTTAAAACAATATAAAAAATACATATAGAACTGACATTATCCATCCCAACGAAACTATCTAAGCGTTAACATGCCGACTTTTTCATCATAAGAACACTTAACACAACATGACTCCTATAGGTTTGTAACATACTAATTTCACTTCATATCTAGATGTGTTTTGTATCATTTTTTTAACTATTAAAAAATGGTCACTACACGAGCCTTTACTCACTCCGTGGCTTTGACCACCTCATAGAGTGATTCGCGTGGCTGTTATCCGCATGAAAATATTCTGGGGAAACTCCACCAAGACTGCTGGCAATAAGGTAATATATATTCACGCCTATAAATCCCCTAAGGTATTGGCAGAGGTATAATAACTATCACATTGAATTTCGCTGACGTAATAGGGGGCGGTCATATGATTTATAGTTGGCTGATAAAAAACGCTATTTCTTAGCCGTCGGCTCCTCTGACACCCTACGGGAAGACATGGAAAAGCCCTATTATACTCCTCTGAAAACTACAGCATGATGCAATACACTATATTACCGTAATATTAATGATTAAACGAACTTACCTGTACGTGAAGTTCTATCATAATTATACGAAGTGCTTCGTTCGAAGAGATGAGTAACCTATAAGATAATATTATTAATTCATTCAATTTGTAGTAGAACCAGATGTCTCGTCACTCCACTGTATTTGAGAGTAGTTGCATTTTTTTTTTTTTTCTTCTACCTACATACCCCTGTCGATGTCGGCCCGACGCCTCGGCGAGTTCGTCATTTCGTTTAGAGCAAACGATCACTCCCAATGATATGATATTTCCGAAAGAAAAATAGGGGGAGGATCTCTGCAGTATATCGGGAATGGGTGGGCGTTTGTTACTCATCTCTTCGAACGAAGCACTTCGTATAATTATGATAGAACTTCACGTACAGGTAAGTTCGTTTAATCATTAATTATACTCGTGCTTCGTTCTCGAGATGAGTAACCTATAAGATAATATTATTAATTCATTTAATTTGTAGACTTTGAGAGCGTGATTTGAGGAAATATCAATGAAACTCAAAAGTCAACAAAACTAATATTGTTTCTTTTGCTTTATTTATAAATAATTTTACTATACCTAGTAAATAGTAACACAAGGAATTATTCAAAACGTACAATCATTAATAACAACGTGTTAGACGTAACCTCTTTCGACATATTAATTGCATTAGGTATTTATGTTGGAACTGTAAACATAAATTTAAGGATTCTTCTGATTTGTAAATAACGTAAGATTTTTGTTAATCGTTCAAAATCAGCCTAGCCAGAGAATCATTTTGATTAGTCACGATAGTCCTATCGTAGAACCTAGCGAATGTGGAAGACGTTCCGCTCCAACCCGCGGTTCTGCGAATCGTATCAACACTGAGTCCGAGCCGACGCGCGCGCGATGTGCTCGCGTGCCGCGTGCTGTGCGCGCTAAAGATCGATACATCTATTCCACATGCTTCTAAAGTAGACTTTATCCAACGGCTTAGTGATTGCGATGTGACAACCGAGTGAGGTTTTCTATGGCTAATGAAGACATAATTATGATTACCTCTTAGCTCTCTAGTTCTGTCTAAGTAGGCGAGTAACGTAAGCGCGGGACAAATTTCTGGCTTGTGCCTGAAAATGGGTAAGAAAAGGTTGGTTGATTATTACCAGCGCGTGACGTCTTAATGAGTTCCGGAATTTTAATAGTAATTTGCGAATCAGTTTCCACTATATTTCGAATGTCTATCTTGGACAACGTCTGCACCCTATGGGCTGTTGTCAGAGCCAGCAGCACTGCGCATTTTTTGGTCAATTTCTCCAGACACAGAGATTCATTTGGGTACCACTTAGCAAGTTCTTCTAAAACGACAGACGTATCCCAGGTAACGTCATACTTGGGAGCAGGAGCTTGGAGGCAGGGGCCGAAACACTCCTTTAAAAAAACGTTTTACTCTATCGTCAATCGATATGTATGAACCCATTAGCATTGATAATGCGGACCTATATGTATTAAGAGATCCGTACTGGGAACCAGAATTAAAAAGGTGTGTGAAAAATGATAAAATTGTAGGAATAGATGCATCATAAAAGTTTAAATCGTTGTCCTTCGTATGGGCAAACCAGCGCTTGAGGCAAACATCATATTGTTTGATCGAATTATCGGACAGAGATGCCAGAGATATATCTACGGAATCTGCTGGGACATCTCGTCGCAGTAGCGCCGTCCGCAGAGCACCCCGGCAACCAGGGTAAGACTCGACTTGATGTTGCCTCGGCTGGAATGAGAAATTAGCACGTTTTCATGTGGAGTAAACGTAATAGTATTGCTAACAAGCAGTCGTAGAAAAAGTGGAAACCAAGGCTGTGTCTCCCATAAGGGGACTACAATAATTCCAGTGGCTTTATCCTGAATAATTTTCCTCAAGCATTTTAAAATAACTGATAAGGGCGGAAAAGAATAGAAGAAGAATTTTGACCAATCAAGAGTAAATGCGTTTATAGCAAAGGCATCTGGGTCTTTGTGCCACGAAACGTACTTTGCGCATTTCCTATTTATTCTGCTAGCAAACAAGTCTACTTGTGGATGACCGAAAGTAGCAGCTATTTTGTAGAATGCGGAATCCATTAGTTCCCACTCAATATCTGGGTGGTTACGTCTCGATTCTGCGTCTGCCATGACATTATCTTCAGATCGGATATAGGAAGCGTAAATAAATACTTTTCTCAGTTCACACCATTGCCAGATGCTTTTGGTAATATCGGTAAGGTGTGGAAACTGTACTCCTCCCATCCTGTTAATGTACGACACAGCCGTCAAATTGTCGACTCGAATAAGTATTTGGCAATTTGAGTGATTTTTAGCAAAAAATTTTATCGCAATGAACGCGGCCAACAACTCTAAATAATTTATGTGTTGTTTTGCTTCCGTATTGGACCACTGACCATTAGCTGTCTCATTTCCACACGCTGCCCCCCATCCCGTCGTTGAGGCATCAGAAAATATTTCGATTTCGTACCTATCCTCTAAAATTCTGTGTGTTGAATTCTCGATAGAATTAAGCCACCATATTAAATCATCATGTAAATGGTTTGGAATATTCATAATACTTTCATAATTTTGATCCTGACCTAAGTTTAGATATTTACATCTTTCCAAATTTTTGGTGTAGAGCCATCCATATTCGATGGCAGGACAGGCCGAGATCAGCAGTCCAATGAGGTGCGCAAACTGTCTAATTGTACAAGTTTTGGTGCCAATAAACTTAACTAAGTCCTCTTTTATGCGTTTTCTTTTTTCGTTTGGAAGAGAAACTTCAAATTTTTGAGAGTCGAGAATGTAGCCCAAATATTTACATCTATTTGATGGTGTAAGTACACTTTTATCGTGATTAATAATAAAACCGAGAGAGCATAATAGATTTTTAGTAATTTCAATGTTTTCCATACATTCTTCATGAGAGTATCCTATTAAATTTATGTCATCTAAGTAAATTGTGGATAAAAAACCACCAGATCTTAGAAGTTTTACAATAGGCTTTGTGATTTTTGTAAAAACGTATGGAGCCGTACTCAAACCAAAGGGTAAAACGTTGCACTCATATAATTTATTATTCCATTCAAACCTTAGATACTTTTTGCTCTCCGGATGAATTCTGATAAAGTGGTATGCGTCTTTAATGTCTATTGTTGCCATATAGCAGTCACGTGCCATTAGTTTCAAAGTTGTACGAAAGTCTTCTATTTTAAAGTGTGGGGTATCTATGAATTTATTTAGTTGTTTAAGATTAAGTATAAATCTCATTTTACCATTTGGTTTGGGTCGTAAGAAAACACTTGAAAGGAATTGATCTTTACAAGGCTTACAAACTGAAATCGCCCCGTATGACTCTAATTTAGCTATGGATTCATTTAACAGCAATTTTTCGGATTCCGAATATCTACGGGGCGGGGGCGGGGATACTTGTCGTACAGGGCAAGAAAATGTTATTTTATAGCCTGGGTTGATCCAAGAGAGTAACTTAAGATCGTCCGTAATTATTGCCCATGATTTGTAAAAAAACGACAATTGTCCGGCATATTTCACCTGGTCTAGTAACGCCTGCGAGCGGACCTCGGTGGCGGCGGTGGCGGCCTGCGAGACAAGGGTGCGCGTGCTGTGCGCGGCTCTGCTGGCGGTGGCGGAGGCGGTGGCTGCGCTGACGTCGTCGGCGTTGCAGGCGCGTTCCGCCGGAGCGTCGCTGGTCGCCTGCGACCTGCGACAGGCGGCTTCCAGTTTTTTGGCGGATTTGTTTGGGTTTTCAAGTCAGTACCTGACTTTGAAACAGCCTTGGCGGCTTTCAGGGCCTCTGTTAAGTTGTCCCCGAATAGGGACTTATCTATTTTGGTATTGATCAGAGGCTCCTTCATTTCCTTTTTTAAGGAATAAACAGCCAGATTCCTTCTTGACACCGATTCATTATGTTGTGCATCACAAATAAGTCGTGCCGTATCCATGAGGCGCTTTATTTGTTCATTGTCCTTCTGTTTGGCCTCAAGGGCATGAGAAAGCGCTTCCCCCAGGCAGGATATTGCTGCAGCCATTCGCTTCTGGCGATATTCTATTAGTTTGTCACGCTTCAGCGTGGTTTCATTAAGGGCAGCTTTAACTTCGGCGTTCAGAGCTGGCGCCCCAATCATCGTGCAATTTTCGGGTAACAGGTATTTTTCGCACAGCTCTTTTCTAATATCTTTGCTCAAGCCGTTGGTGGCGATATGATTAAAGCGCGAAGCTAGCTCCGGACGGATATCTTTTCCGTACTTCACTTTTTCCGTAGGGTCGTCGCCTAAAATCTCTAGGATGTCGTTATCGAGCTGAGATTCCTCTAAGAGGCCGTCTAATGGCTGTATAGCATCGTCTTGTGACTTTGGTTGATTTTTCTGCGAAGGCGAAGGCACTAAGCCCGACAATGCCGGCGTCGGCGGAACAGGTGACAATGGTGGTGGCATAACTAGATTTTCACCTTGTTGGTGGTCATCAGATAGGAGCATGGAGTCTACTTCTGCATTGTCTCTCGAGTAGTTCTGATTCTCCTCGCCTAAAAATAGCAAGAAGGCTATTTTAATTCTTACAGCTTACTTTGGGGGTAGAAATGAAATAAGAATTTTCTATCTAAGATAGTCGTAGATATTACGTAAAACGAAGAAAAAATAACGTTTATTTATTTGCTGTTTTAGATATATTCTACATACTTTTAGATTTTTATTTGTCAACTCTAGAATGGTTCCGCAGACGTCCTTGTGCGTGAATATGATACTAGGTATATGTATGTGGCAGCGGTCACCGTAGCCTGTTTAATTGTAGGCAGTATGCAATGTGGTGACTATTGGTTTCCGCTCGGATAGTCCCGCAGACGTCCTTGTGCGCTACCAATATGTCGGGTAAATACCCGGAATTAGCCAAGCGATATTGACATCATGATAGGTTTTACGCGCGGATAGTCCTGCCGACGTCCTTGTGCGTTCACCTTTTTATGAGTCAGGCGCTTTTAACACGAAATATAGCACTTTATCACTTATCATTTTATATAAATTGTGTGGGTACATACCGTTTTGGTTGTGCGTGGATTGTGAAGAACCTTCCGAAGACGTAGAACTAATTCTTTTTCGGCGCCTTTTACACTTCTTCAGCATTCTTTCTATTTTTCTTAACTTTTTTGCAACATCACCCTCTTCGTTGTGTTTCCTTTTGGGCATTTCGAAGTTCAACAACGCGACCGAATTGTAAATTAAGGAGCACACTAGCGGAGTGATCGACACTGAGAACACGAATGGCGAACTCGCCGAGGCGTCGGGCCGACATCGACAGGGGTATGTAGGTAGAAGAAAAAAAAAAAAATGCAACTACTCTCAAATACAGTGGAGTGACGAGACATCTGGTTCTACTACAAATTGAATGAATTAATAATATTATCTTATAGGTTACTCATCTCGAGAACGAAGCACGAGTATAATACTGTATATATCGTAACATACCGTATATGCCGTAAGAACAAGGTTGCCTGGAAGAGATTGCTTCCAGCGATAAGGCCACCCATTGTACATACAATGGTTTACGTGTACTTATTACTATGTATTGTATGTATATACTGTGATTTCTTTTTTGATATACAATATAGCGTTATCTATTATATCTGCCTACCCCATCGGGCATATAGGCGTGAGTTTATGTATGTATGTGTGTATAAAATATCTATCTATAACATAGTCTCACGTACCTTTGCTCTGATTATCTTTCTTCTGTCCTTTCTCTTTCGCTGGTTTGGCCTCGGAGCTGGTGTTGCAACCCATTTTTACACTTATAAGTACACTAATAAACTATACACTAGAGCCTGAATAGTATATTCCAAGAGGAACACTACGCCACTAAAGTTTTGGAGAAATATGGACTTATACCATAGTTATTGTTAAGTTCGGGTTGTCTTAGGAACACCTGGAACAAGGGAAAACATGTTTTATTATTTTTTACAGGCAGCTGGCTTTGCAAAGGTTTGATATAGAAGGCAGTTTTGATAGGCATGGAGCGCACAAAGAGAAAATTCATCTCCATATAGCCAAGATCAGATTAGTAATTTTGAATACAAATATTATCAAAACTAATTTATACACTTCGAAGTATATACTATAGTTATGCATAAAATACAAAAGGAATCTGTCGGATTGTTAACAAAAATAGTAAATCTAGATATATATAGTGTACTGGAATTGAACCCGCGACCGGTAAATAAACAGATGAACGTTCTACCGCATGTCTAGTCTAGCATAGACCAGACATTTGGTAAAAAATTAAAATTCGTATTATAGCGCCATCTGTTTCATATAAAAGTAAGCTTTACAACTCCATCTATTAAATGTTGCAAGAACTAAAGTACTGCAAAGATTGTTGCCAAACCTTCGTAGAACCATCGAGTTCTACGAAAGTTTCTGAAAGCAGCACTGGATATTATAACGGTAATTTCTTTAGCGAAATTATGATTCTATAGGTAAAAGTAATAGGTAAAAACAAGTATGATTTTTAAGCTAATAAAAACAACAATGATTTAATATTATTTTCATCGAGGCTGTCACTTTGGAGTTCATTATCTATTACTAGTACTATATCTCCTCCTTGATATGGCTTACACAGGTTTTATAGGAGTGACTGCCACCTGATCTCCCAACTTCAAGAAGAATGCCTGCACCAGAAACTCATCCGTCTTAGAGCTGAACAGGTGTGAACCGGCTTACAGATGGAGCTATTTTTTCCCCAAAGGTCTCGAGGGGATTCACCAATGGTATACAGATGTATAATATACAAACCCTCGCAGTAAGCACAACGCTTGCTTTCAATTAGACGCACAAATAACCTGCTTCGACAAATCTGCATGAAATCAAATATCTTTAGGGCACTGTCATAGAAAAGCATAGCGGAGTGACCAGCGGAGCGACAAGCGGAATAATTCCATAAAGGTTTTGGGAACTCTTCCTAAACCTAATGTTCTTTTGGTTTTTGAGTAACTTGCGGATAAGAAATAAATATAACTATGAGGTTATTAGCCGTTTGTTCCTAACGGACCACTCAATCTATCCACCAAGGTGGTCAGTTAGGAATCAGCCCCGAAGATGACTGCTACCGAAGAAAATGTGTTGTGATAAGCAATTTACATATTATTACAGGGAGCAAAAGGGAGAAGAGGAGATAGTTAAGAGAGTCTCTGTGCTGTCAGTGTGAAGACAAAGAAAGGTTTCTAGATCTTCCCACTTACAACACAAAACATCCCCAGTGAGCTCTGGCCACCAACTCACCGCCGGAAACACAACACAAAGTTATTATTAGCCGTGGTATTCTCGGTATTCTGTAAGGTGGAGGTACTTCCCCAGTCGGACTGCTCAATTAGGACGGGCGATACCGTCATGTCCTACCTCCGTTCTTGTAGCCACAAATATCCCGCCCCGCTATACGCTCCGCCCATCCAAATCCTACGCCTAACCATTGAATTTCTAACATTCGCTGTAAGGGATGAGCATCGAACAATAGTCTGACGGCGAAGTACTAATGAATCCTATTCAAGAGGAAACAGGGGACAGAAGGGAGTGTCTGTTGTATGTATGATGATTCTTTTCAATATATATATGTGTATGTTTCGTCTCATGAAAACGATTTTGCGATTACTAAGGGTGTGAATAAAAGGCTGTAAATGACATTCTATTATCAGTGGATTATGTAACTTTCTTTTTTTATATCACTTAGGTGGCGGGTAAGCACACGGCACATCTGATGGAAAGTGGTTACCTTGACTTAGGACAACACAAGAGCCGTCACAGTGGTTCTGCTGAGCATGTAGAGGTTGAGAGAGTTTCTATGCCACTCCAGTGAGTTCTAACTACCATACTGTCTACCGGAAATATAACACAAGGTTATTATTTACCGCGGTAATCTGTAGGGTACTTCCCTAGTTGGACTGCTCAATTGAAATAGGGGATACCGTCATATCCTACCACCTTCTAGCAATTTAATTATATAATTATTTTCCACAATGACTTAAATTTTTCACTAGACGAGGCAATACAAGAATGGTAACAGACTTCCAAACAAAATATTTCTGTATACAGTATCGTCAATATGACATAAATCCAAGGTTATTTATTCAATCCCCAATAAATAGATATGACTACTTTACAGATAAAACCATTACACTTATTTTTTGCGTACCTAATCTAGTATCATTCTCTGAACAAAGGTTTTTTTCCCAGGAAAAGTCCCAACTCAGTTGGGGTTGACTTTCCAGTCTAACTATGATGAAGCTGAACTTCGATATTTTCTGTGAAGCGACTGCAATCGGACCTAAATGGAGATATCAAAGTTCTAAGTTAGACTGGCTGAACTTTTGAAGGCTCCAACTACTAGTAACGACTGCCATAGATGTTTGTATGGCAACCGGGATCGACGGCTTAACGTGCTCTCCGAGGCAGGGCCAGACCAGTACAAACAGCCATATTCATGCATACAACATTTTGCACTGAGCTGGGATCGAACCCGCACCCCGTGCGTAGTTT
Organism: Pelosia muscerda; assembly: GCA_963691645.1. Lineage (NCBI taxonomy): Eukaryota > Metazoa > Arthropoda > Insecta > Lepidoptera > Erebidae > Pelosia > Pelosia muscerda. The sequence continues at coordinate 6,210,822 of OY829123.1, forward strand.
GTTCTAGAATTATTTGTGGATGTTCAAAGAAGATTTAAAAGGTGAATAAATATGAAAATCCTAATAAAGGAGCAGCAGGAACGTGATCAGAAATCCACGTGGGCGGAGCCGCGGGCAGCAGCTAGCCGTGTAATAAAATTATCTCTACAAAGCTTGTGGAAGTACAAGTGCGTGAATAACTTTTTTAATTTAATGGTTTTATTTGCCCGGGGTCAAAAATATTTGGGATCCTTTGCAATGATGTAGTTGGAAGGTATCTTAATAGATTGAGAGTCGTGTTTGGACTTCAGTTCCGTGTTTTAATTTTAATTCTTTGTTTTGTTTATGTGTTATTTCATTTTTAGCTGTATTAAATAATAATTAGACGGTTCGGACAAAATGTTTTTGAGCACAGTTTTGATAGGAAAATCGTCTGAAATTTTTAATTGGAAACAATTTCTTTTATATACTTTACTAGCTGACCCGCGCGACTTCGTCTGCGTCACCCCGTTTTTGCAACATTTTTCATTCCTGCTCCACACCAGTTAGTCGCAGCATGATGTTATATACATATAAACTTTTCTCTTTAACCATTCTATCTATTGAAACAAACCGCATCAAAATCCGTTGCGTAGTTCTAAAGATTTAAGCATACAAAAGGACAAGAAAAATAGGGACAGAAATCGCGTCTTTATTTTATAATATGTAGTGATGTATAGGAATAATGTACAGGTGAACAGAAAAATGTATGGGGCGTGTGAAAAAAAAGGGTTTTTATACCAAATTAGTACTGCTAGACGATTTTACTATCAAAACCGTTAAAAATTACTACACCACGATGGCAACTCAAAAATTCCGTCGATTTGACAGAAGAAGAACGCGGCATAAGGACGTTTAAAAGACCAGGGGCGTCACACTTGTGCTGTCAACCCTATAGGAGGGAAGGAGGAGGAGGAATAATGGTTGAATATTAACAAAATTTCTGTGCCGTCAGTGCAAAAGACACTCAATTAATTATTTGCGATAGGACTTGTTATAAAAAGTATATTTCAATGTGTAACACTTAATAATAAAATCGATATAATTGAACTAGGCGTTATGTTCGTATGTCAATCAAACTGAGGACGTTTTAAATAAAAGTTAGGTCAAGAATACCCTCAGCCGACGACAATTTTTTTTTTTTTATACTACGTAGGTGGCAGATAAGCACGCGGCCCTCCTGATGGTAAGTGGTTACCGTGGCCTATGGGCGAGTGTAACACCAGAGGAATAACACTCGTGCCTCAACCCCTGTAAGAACAGAGACATTCTGTGTCGTCAGCACAAAAGATGTAGGATAAGCCTTTGGTTTCCCACGGACAACACAACACAGGATCGTAGGAAACCATAAGCCATTGGAAAGAAGTCTCTGCTTACTCCAATAGGAAAGACATAACATAACGTAAAGTTACGCTTATATCCCCAAAGGGGTAGGCAGAGGTGCTAGCGCCAACATTTCGTCAGTTTATGTTTTAGGTCCTAATGTAATAGTTGGCGAGCCATTAACCGGACACTTATAAACCTGCGATAAATACACACATAACTTCGAAAAGCATCGAAAAGTAATTAGTGTGGGCTATGGTTAAACCTGGGATCGAATTCGAGACCTCGTCTCAGCAGTCCATTACCCATACCACTAGGTTACCGCGCCAAAAATTATACAAATTCACATAATAATTCATGCATGCAGCAAATTCCGCTAACTTTATTAAAAAGTTGAATGGTAGTCCTAAGTAAATCTCTTTGATGCATTTTAGTGATGGAAGAACTAATTATATACAGTTTACAAAGTCATTACCATTTGCAATAGACTTGGAAAAGCTATGTACTAGTCACCTACAGAGCTAAATTCAAATCGTGACCTTTATGAAACGGAGACTACGCACGCGATGGCCGCATCAAGATAATGACGGATTGACTTCTTAAACAGAATTGGAGAAGGTTGACTTCAATGCAGTTAGAATAAGCATAATGATATTGATTCCAAATTCCCGAAGGGATGGGCAGAAGTGTATTAAACACCCACATTTCGCCAACTATTATTATACTATATTCGACCGTTCTCAGTTCCAGTTGCTAAACGAACATCCAAAACTTTTTTTCACAGAATTCTATGGCGTCATAGCATTTTATTTTATTATTACAGAACTTCTGTTTTGACATTTAGTAAAATGAAATAGAGATTTTATATATGTGAAATAAAGTTTCTATTACCCTGTTAACGGACACAAAGGCACTAAATGAAGTTATCGTTAGTGAATACAATTAAATACGTCCATTACTGGCAACTCTTATATTAAGGTGACAACAATATAAGTATATTTTATTTACTAATGACTTACAAATAGCATTAACACACACTTACTTAACATTAAGACTGTACCATACCACAACTCGACTTTGTAAACTATTTAAAAATCACAAGAATTTAGATCAGAAATCATCGCAACAAGATGGTTGGATAAGAAAAATTTCGAATGCTTAGCTCAGTGGCTAGAGTACAGCTGTAAGAAACTGGACGTGGATTCGAATTCCATCAGAACATTCGCTTTTTTAGATCTAAATCGCTTTAAACAGTTAGCATACAAATAGCTTAAAAATTCATTACAATCACATAAATAATCATCAAATAATCACTTAAAGTCACACATAAACGAAAACCATATTTTCAAACTTTAAATTTCGGTTCTGAAACAGTAATTACAAAAACCGGACCATTGTAAAATTTTCGAGGTAAAAGCCATCATTACGTATTCATGTCTGTTCCCTGGCGCTCTCCCCTGGCCGTCTCCCCTGGCCGCTAATTTTAATAATCAAATTTGTATGTATATTACTTTTCTTTTTTCATTAAAATGTGTTATATCATGGTAGCATTATTTCAACAAATGTTTCAGGAATTATGGCGTTGTTTGATTACTTTTAATAATGAAATCATGTTGAATGTTGTGCACGATTGTATTTCTAAAAGGGCTGTGGTTTAGTTAGTCTGAATAGGCTGGGTCGACAGGGGAATTACCATCATGTTAATATATCAATGTTGAAGAATTTTAAAATATGAAGTATTGATTGACTACTAGTCTCAGAAGCTATTGGATGATGGACTGCGGAGAGAGGGTCGGAATCCGCGCTCGGGCCAATATTTAACTCAAAATATTTCTCTGGCCATACAGAGGGGAAATGCTGCCAGCCTTATAGGCACCTTCGGACGAGGGGACCTAAATTGACTAAAATTTTTAGTAAAAAAAAAAAGAATGTATTTAATGTAATGTTATAATGTGATAATGTAATGAATGTATCCTTTGACTATAAATCAATTAATAAACTTATAAATGCAGTTAGTTTAGGCTACAACTGAGTATACTTATTTTCTTATGAAGAAACAAAGTATCGATCTATTTTTTTATTTGGTTAAATTAGACTTAAACTGTTAAAGGACTATACACCTAAGGATGTCTAGGAACTTTAAAAGCCCACTGTGGAGTCGTTTCATTGAGAATTTTTTTTTCTTTTATACCATTTAGGTGGCAGACAAGCACACGGCCCACCTGATGTGAAGCGGTCACCATGGCCTATGGACGTTTGCAACACCAGAGGCGTCAAACATACTGCCTACCCTGAAGAAACCTTCTAATGCCCTTATTGAAGAACTCCATATTGTAGTCTAGTGTTCATCTATTTGTCTCGAAACTAAATATTTCCATTAAAATATCGTTCATTATGTTGAACAAAGACTCCACTTTATCAGGAGTCGCAGCTGATGGAGATTTATTCGTAGTGCGTGTCTCCAAATGCTTTCGACTCGTAATTCTGAGGAGTGCCACGAATTATAGCTTCAGTATATTGGAGTTGAATGTGCTATTAATGAAAATAATGTTAAGTGACAATAATAATTCGATCCCACGTTTTAACATGGCACATACCAAAGACTGTTCGATGCTTTTCGAAGTTATGTGTGTATTTATCGCAGGTTTATAAGTGCCCGGTTAATGGCAATAGGCTCGCCACCCATTACATACATATAAACTGGCGAAATGTGGGTGCTAGCACCTTTGCCTACCCCTAAGGGGATATAGGCGTGAATTTATGAGATGAGATGAGATAATAATATATTACCTTTTTTTGAAAACACCGTAATGATCGCGTTATCATCTTCAAAGACTTTGTTCCTCTAATGATAAAATTGTGTAAACTACTTTTTTATGACACGTCAATTTGACTTCACCTCGCCTGATGTTAAGCTGAAGGCAAAGTCTCATGAAAGAGGGTCACCATTGCAAACATTTACAGTGCTACAATAGTAGCGCTCAGATTGACGGCCTCATCAGATGCTTTCTTTCTTCTATAACGTGGAGAAAAATTCAATGATTAAACTTCGACATTCAGTAGCGGAGTCATCTAAATGAAACCAACGCATACCACATTTCCTTTTATTTATTTTTTTAATCAAATAATTAAAATAAACAAACAGTGGATGTTCCTCCCACCTGGCCGACCCCTTATTTCAAGAGCTTGTTCACTAAGAACAACGTTCTAAATTCAAATAACCACGGAGATCAGCGGTAAATAAATAAAGAGGAATCGAACCAATCAATGAATAAAAGCTCAATACTTTACCTTTTCATGTAACGAAGTTTACTTAAAGGTCTTCTCACATTATAATGTAACTAACGAATGGTATTGCTTCTGGCAATTATGTCGTTCTGTAGCGGTAACACGAAAAACTATCAAATTCGTAATGTAAAGGTATCGAGAGAACGGAGCATTGCGAGCAGTCTGCCTCCTGTGAACCTGTGTGCGTATAATATAGCCCGCAAATCGCAATGCGCATATGTCAGGTCCGAAATATCAGGTAACTAAATGCGTCGTTCTATCATTTGAATAAATATAAATATTCTACACCAATGCAATTTACAACCTTTAATCGAATTCTATTTCACTGCAAGGAACTTAAAATGTTGCAAATCGATTACATTTTTCTTTAAATTTCGCCAAACAAGATAGGAAATGCGAACTCATTTTTCATTCGTACCTTGCTTTATTTATTGAAGGTAGATGGGTGAAATATGGCTAAACGTGCCTGGCTGAGATTTTTCGTAAATACAGGACAAATATTTAAACCATAATAATATTTTATTAGCTGATAAGTAGAATTGCATTATTCACAATATAATTGTTAAAAGAATAATAATTATCATCTTAAATTTGATTTGTAGATGTTTGTTACTTAATCATCCATAAACTACTAAACAAATTGACTGAACAATGGAAAACTACATGCCGAATACATAGAATAAGCACCTATGTGTTCTAGGATCAGCGTCCGTTTTAGTCGGTTCGAGACCGACATAACCTCCCCAACTGTCACCAGGGCTGGCATTTTCATTTTGGTGGCATTCACATTGGTGTGCATTTTCCACGCGATAAAAAAGTTCTAAGCATTCGGCGTAACTGCTATTTTTTAGTATACGTTACATGTCAGTGTTCAACAACCCTAATTTTCCTACCTGAGATAAATGTTCTCGAATATTCCACCTTTGTAAATAAAATCCGACTGTAATGGGTAGTGCAGGGTCGCGGTTACCCACCCTTCCGGGTACGGCCGGTTTTTAAACGCCTCTCTACATAGGTCAAAGGGAATGTGATAATTACCAAGCATGTTCTACATGTTTACCCTTGTTCAGATGTTGTTTTGCAAAGTCTTGAGTATGATGTCACCTCGCCTAATGGTAAGCTAAAGAGGCAGTTTCAGGAACAATTTTTACTCTGATTCATCATTATCATCATCATCAATTCAATGCGCGCCTCCAAATACCCGGGGACACAATGGTCCCCACACCCGAAGGGAGCCATCCCCAAATAAAAGTCGCGAGGCCGAACCGGTCGAGGGATACATATGTTTAAAGAGAATTTTCTGGAGTCTACTTCCACAGACAACGAGATTATTTTTGTGTCTGGTATTTACGTTATGCCTAATTCTTGGAAAGTTTGTAATATTTTTTTTGTAATAAGTTTTCTAATATATTATTGTAAGATATCTAGATTCTATATTTCTAATATATATATCTTTGTCTAGCAGTGGACTGTAATAGCCTAATTGATTGATACACAACCTAACCTATCCTAACACAAACTAAACTGATATGCGAGTACAATATTATGCATAGGAACGACCAGAGCTATGCAAATACACATAATATATGCATACTCATGCATACCAATATTTGCAGTGAGCCGTAGCAATCAAACGCTCGCGCTTGACTGCCACATTACAAGTATCTTGTATAGTGTGGCGCTATTTGTGACCTACTATACAGGGTATAAGGGGAACGATCATGAAGCCGAAGGCCCCTGGTAGTACTCATGGTACACAACATATTGGCATGATAAAAAATTACGGCAAAGCAATTTTTTTTTACATTGTTCACTCTCCATCATATCGGTAAAGCTAAATGAAACGAAAATTTCACAAAAAAACTTCACTGCAAAAAAGAACAAGTAGCGCCATCTTTCGAGGTCATGTTTTTTCATGAAATTTTTATTTCATTCAGCTATACTAACACGATTGAGAGTGAATAACGCAAATTAAACGGTTCAAAAAAAATGGAAAAATAAAATAAAATTGCGTTGCCGTAATTTTTTTTAGTACCAATATGTTGTGTACCATGAGTACTACCAGGGGTCTTCGGCTTCGGGAGCGTTCCCCTTACACCCTGTATACTGAGAAAAAAAAAATTACCATCCCATCTCGTCAGAAGAGAGTCTACTTCTTCTTTTTTCAATATGGCTTCTGCAGCAGGATAGCCGCAATTTTGCCAGTCTCTAGTAAATGTAAACGTTTTATAAAATTAATGGCGAGCAGAAGAGAGTCGTAAAAGGGGATAAAGAGAAAAATACACAGATGATATCACTGCGAGAGAAGGAAAACTCCATGAAAAACAAAAACAATTGCAAGTTTGCTCTAATCGGTGCACGCGTGTCATTGGTGTGCGTATTTACACGTATTTAAACTTTCTGTAAGAATACGAATCCACAGTATGAAACGTCAAAATACTTTTTTTATCTATAGCAAAGTAGGTAATCACTATTTTGAACGGTTGGTAAAAAAGGTGGTAGCAATATAGTCGCTACTACCTTAAAAAGGGTCAAGTGTAAGGTTAAGTAACTTTTTTTATCTATAACCACCACCGCTGGGCGGAGCCAGCTCGAAAGGATGGGGGGGGGGGGGATTGGTATCCGTGGTGATGTATGCACGTGAAAAAAGGCTAGTGCGGTGGTCTTCCAAAGAGTTCCTTTACAAAAACTGGTTTATTTTGACCTTTATAATAACCGACTTTCATCCCTTGATGGTCGCCCTGGCAAAGCCATAGGCTACAGCTATTACTCAATAGGTTTACGAGGATTGTCCCACAACTATTAAGTATGATTAATTATAATTATATTCTCATTAATTAGTAGTTACGAAATACCATACATCACTTTGGTTAATTAATTTATTTTCAGTGGTAGTTACTCATGGTTATCGTGACCATTTATTTAGTCTTATGATGGGATAATAGTTTTTTTATGTTGGACAGGTCAGTATGACTTCACCTCGCCTGATTGTAACTGTGTTAACTCTCAGGAAAGAGGGTTACCCTTACAAATCAACAATTACAAATGTTATAATGCGGGCGTTCAGCTTGACGGCTTCATCAGAGTTATTTATTTTTATTTTTTTACCTTTTTTACATATTATTGTGATACATATACACCATAAAACGGGTCAGTTGCGAGTGTTCTAAACCTGCCTGCATCCTAGCCAGTCCCTTGTCGGTTGCTTGCTTGTTATTGCTAATAAGCAATTTTTTTTTTTTTTTTTTTTTTTTTTTCTATGGCACGTCAATTTGACTTTACCTCGCCTGATGTTAAGCTGAAGGCAAAGTCCCATGAAAGAGGGTCACCATTGCAAACTCGTTCAGTGCTACAATGGTGGCGCTCAGCTTGACGGCCTCATCAGATGCTTTTTCACGCCCCGCTTAAAGGACCCGGGACTGTAGGAAGAAGGAAACACGTGCGCCGGCAAGGAATTCCAGGACTTAATGGTACGGCAGAGAAAAGACTCACCGAACCGCTTGGTTCTTGATGGAATATTCTGTACCGTATGCGAGTGACACCTAAGCCCTGCACGCGTTGTCCTGTGTAGGAAAGGGGAGGGTGGGATTAGTTGGTAGAGCTCATCGGAACATTCACCATGGTAGAGACGGTAAAATACTGCCAAGGACGCAACATCTCTACGCATCTGCAAAGGCTCGAGGGACTCTGTGACCTCAGGACTCCCAATAATGCGGACCGCACGTCGCTGCAACCTGTCGAGAGCATCTAATAAGTACTTTGCGGAGCCATCCCAGAGATGCGAGCAGTATTCCACGCAGGAGCGAATTTGTGTCTTATAAAGAAGACACCGCTGCTCCGGCGTGAAAAAACGTCTCACTCTGTTCAGGACTCCGAGTTTACGCGAAGCTGTTTTGATGATGCTCTCGATATAGTTCTTGTTGTTCAGTTTGCAGCGCACGTCCATACCGAGTATAATGAGGTTATCCTGTAATGGCAGTGGTGTGCTCTGAAGAGTGGGAGGAGGAAGGAAAGGAGATGTCTTTGCTGAAAACGCGCATGCCTGCGTCTTCTTGGCATTGAACTCGACCAGGTTCTCAGATCCCCATTGGGAAACGTGATTGAGGATCCGGTCAAGCCCAGTGACAAGAAGTCGCCTCTTTTCCGCTATATCGGACTGCTTGGCCGCAGAATGTCCGTGGTAGCTCCCGTGTACAGTGCTATCGTCTGCATAGCAGTGGATGCTGCCGGTGGACAGCATGTCATTGATATGCAGAAGAAAGAGAGTGGGTGATAAGACGGACCCCTGCGGCACACCAGCATTTACCTGCAGGAACTCCGATGCTCGTCCATCACAGAGAACGCGAATACGGCGCCCCTGCAGGAAGCTAGCAACCCAATTGCACAGTCTAAGAGGCAGACCGAAGGCTGGTAGTTTGGAAAGAAGCGATTTGTGCCAGACTCTATCGAACGCTTTGGCGATGTCTAGGCTAATAGCCAGTGACTCACCATGCTTGTCCATAGCCTCACCCCAAAGATGGGTAACATACGCCAGAAGATCACCCGTTGACCGTTTCGGCCTAAAACCATATTGTCGGTCATTAATTAGGGAGTGATCCTCTAGGTGGCGCATGAGCTGTGTATTGATAAGGTGCTCGAAGACCTTGCACAGCACTGAGGTGACGGCTATGGGCCGATAGTTGGCTGGGTCTGAGCGATCTCCCTTCTTGGGAATCGGCTGTACATTCGCCTCTTTCCACGCCGTCGGCACTGTACCCGAAATGTAGGAAAGTCGGTACAGCCGCGTGAGTATTGGAGACAACTCCGCTGCACATTTTTGAAGAACCACCGCTGGTATACCATCCGGACCACTGGCTTTCCGGACATCGACAAAATAAATACAAGAAAACACCATGGACAAGTAGTGAGAGTTACAGTTTGTTCTAATGTACAATGGGCGGCCTTATCGCTGGAAGCGATCTCTTCCAGGCAACCTTGGGATGGACAGTAGCGTGATATAACAATATATTGTTGGGTCTGGTGTAGTTTATGATAATATAATACAATTAATAATATATAAGATAATTTGCACAAGCAGTATTGTACAAAACTATAAGAGAAGTAGGAAGCATAAAATAAAAAGCATAAAATAATAAGTACAATAAGTATGCATGACCTATATAGGTAATAACCTAAGTCGAAGTTATAAAAAGAGGATTATGTATTTGACCTGTGTATATACAGTTGACCTATCCATCACTCCCCCCTATCGAAGGCTGAAAGGGCCTTCGAAGGCCCTGGGTTAGCCAGGAATATGCTATAGGATGGCCCAAGGCAGCCGTGAGATTTTGGTCGCTTCGAGTCCCACACAACTAACCGTGTTGACTTCGTCGAGAGTCGAGAGTGAAGATTTTGGCGCGAAACAAAAGAAAAGAAAAAGGGCAGCTCAATGACTAAGTAAATGTGCGTTTCTTGTTGGAATCTCCTTAGGACGGAGTCGCGTTTAGAAAGCGGTGGTTCATTTTGCTTAAATAAGCAATAATATATTTTTCCAAATTTATATAGCTGCAACATTTTCGGTTAAGAAGTCGATTTTTGGAATACCGATTTTGTTACATAGTGCCCGATTGGCGGCAATATCATATTACGTGGGACCGAAAATTATTGTTGGCAAAATATGAGTGTTCAATACACCTCTGCCTGCCCCTTCGGGCATTACGGGCGTGAGCATATGTAAGTATATATTTTTAATTTTGATATTTTATAGGTTCCATTTAATGGTGTATTTTGAATATAAATTGTTTATTTTTTTAAACATAGGTATATAACCAATTTCATCCATAGTAATGAGCTCTAAAAATACCATCCAATATAATCTTATAGGAATCGCTCCAACAAAACAATTTCGGATCCCACACTAAATCGAATGAACACAATAAAAATTCAGCTGTTCCGTTTAAGTAGCTTTTAGACCATCGATACTCCGTTACTTTATTGATTGGACCCTCTCCTAATTAAATACAGACCCCAATCCGTAAATTTCGGTATAATTGATATATATCTTGATCGAAACTCCGTCGGGATGTTCCAATTATACGCTAACCTTCTTTAATTCAATCGTGGTAATAACAAAAGCGTCTCATAAGATTTCTTTTGATAGTTTCGTTCATGAAAGAAGAAATAAAGAAATATATTGCAACTGAGACCGCGGTAGCCTAGTGGTATGGGCAATGGACTGCTGAGACGAGGTCTCGGGTTCGATCCCAGGTTTACCATGGCACACACCAATGACTGCGATGCTTTTCGAAGTTATGTGTTTATTTATCGCAGGTTTATAAGTGCCCGGTTAATGGCAATAGGCTCGCCACCTATTACATTGGGACCTAAACATAAACTGGCGAAATGTGGGTGCTAGCACCTCTGCCTACCCCTTCGGGAATAAAGGCGTGAGTTCATGTTATACTATGTTACGATTTTAGAAGCACTTCACAAAAGTGGGCCATATTAGGAACCATTTTTTTGACATACAAAAGTCACCATATTACCAAGTATAAGTAAATCTATAGTTCCCGTACCTACGTAGTAAGATGGCTGCTTAACTCAATTTCCGCAGAAAAATTAACCGGCTCACATTTCGCGTTTGGTCATATGATAGCATGTAACCAAGACCCATAGTGTCATGTTAGAACCGGGTCAAACTAGTTAAAACTGGTTGTTTCTGTGGTTTATCGAACAAACAGAGTAACAGGTGGGTAACCTTGGATCTGGTGGAAAGTTAGCATGCAAATACCGATTTATAAATAGGTATTTTTGACTCCACCAGTAAAATATTCAAGGATTTAAGGATAGTTGGTTGTCAAAGCGAATTACTTTTTTTTTATTAAACGGCAGAAGGGTAAGCTTCGTGAAAACTTTGTACGAATAACATGTTATGACGTCATAGTTTACTGTTTTGCGTGTGGCTGAATATCATGGTTGGCAAAATGTAGGTTAATAATACAACTCTATCTACCCTTTCGGGACTATACAAACGCTACACAGGGGGCGCGGGTTCATCCCCGTTGTGCCCAAATATTGACGAGAGACATGCGGAGCTAAAGAGTAAGGATATGGCCACTAATCCAGTGCAGCTTCGTCTTCTCATCTGGACCCTGTATGTGTACCCTAGTTATTAGTGCCTACCACCCGGGCATGAACTGAAATGGACCACCTGGAAGTCCCTAAATAGGTCGAGGTGTCAAGTCGGCTGCTGTAAAGCGAACCAGGTAAAATGAGATTAGGCGCCTCCCCATACCCGGGGGCTAGACGGGGACGCCGTGGTCCCTACACCCGACGGGGTTCTTCTCGAAGAAAAGGTACAGGTCTGCCGGGGTGCGAGCTTGCTATGCGGTGTAATTAATTACGTGCTTAGTCGCACAAGCACTACTAACTAACGTCTTGGAGAGTATCAGACCACGAAACAACACAAATAATTTGCCACAATATATTTACCTAACAAGATGTCAACATTTGATGATAACTTCTCACATGTCAGATCATTCTACATCATTATGAGTGAACCCCATACAATAGTACTCAGATGTCGGTAACAGGTGGGACACACGCGTTACGTAGCTAACAACTAACCATTTGAGGTACTTATAAGGGCTTGGGTGTAACCCTTAACGGTTAACAGTTATGTCTGACGATAGTGATGAGGAATGGATATTGGGATGAGATCTCTGAAGGGAATTTGAGTTGCTAGATAGGTTTAAATAGGTACAGCGAATATTTTATGAGTGGCAATTGAATAGAACACATATTTTTGTAGGTCTAAAACGTACCAAAAATGAGGTCGAATAAGGTCATTTTTAGTAAATATAATTTGTTGATGTCGAAGACGTACAGTGAACTCCAAAGGTTCTTGAAGATTTATAACCTTTTGACAACCTACGTCTTATTTAAATGAAAGTTACCTAGATAGCGTTAATAAAATATACTAGATCGATGTCTTGTTTTTTACCCGACTGCACGACTCAAAGGTGGGTATTATTTTGTAAAAAAATAAGTAAACTCAGTAGAGTAGAAGCCTACACTTAATTATTTAAATAAGTTGATATATTATCTACTAGCTTCTAAGACTAGTAGTTTTGTAGTGGCATCACTACAATTTTAGTTTCAAATTGTTCAGGAACTTTTAGAGTCCACTGTTGATAAAATGAGGTCGTACAAAGATTATTTTCTAAAGGTAGACACAACAACAATATATAATATCGACGTCCCCGAGGAATAAACCGGTAATCGCAAAAATCAAATTTTACAGGAGAAAAGATTTAGTGTTTTTCGGCTCTAACTTTTCTATAAAAGACTATTAGGATAACATTTTAATACGCCGGGAAAGCTAATTTTTGCCCAAATAGATCACAGTTAGCCTTGTAACTATTGATTAAACACAGAATTAGATATTCACCAAAGTTCAAATTACCGAAAATAATTTCTAACAGTTTTTAGGGTATTGATATATTACCACCATGAACTATCAATAATATTCCAGCAACGTCTACTTACCGAATTATTCTTGTAATATAAAAATATTTTCTTAAAAATCATAGACATAACACTTCTTTACGGAGTTCTCCAACGATGTATATGTTCAATAGTAAATAAATGTAATGTTCAGTTACCGACTTATTACGGTAAACTTTTTAATAACCTTATAATGGTAAATTATAGAAACTGGAATATTATAGATCTTTCGGGTAATTATATTTTAATGTAATCGTTGTAACCAGATTTCGTAAATAAATTTGTCATCGGTATCTCTAAGGGAAAATTAAAGAAAATTCATAAAATTTAAAAAATATTGTTATAAATGGGCAAAATGTCCATAATGAGATCACAATTGTAATATAAAAAATATAAAAAAATAAAAACATCTAACGCAGTACTCAATCACTAAGTTCATTGTTATCATCATTATTATCTTGTTCTCTCTACGCTCCGACCTAAAGCTTCCCATATACAGTACCCCGAGAGATTTCAACTCGAACTTTCGAATCGTTTCTCTTGCCTAGAAGAATGCAGTAAAGTGGACGAGATAAATAACAGGTTGGTTGAAGCATTCAGTGCGCTCCAAATTCTTCAGGCCCCGTCGAAGAGATAGACCACAGAAGCTCACCGATCACACCCTTAAACTCATGGCCGAACGACGCTCTGTGAGGCTGCAGTCTACCAATGACGCTGAAGCACATCGGCAGCTCAATAAACGTATCCAGCAGTCTTTGCGACACGACATCCGTGCCTTTAATACCCAGTGTATTAAGGAAACGATTAAGCGAAATAAAGGCTCCAAAGTGTTCGCAAAATACTTGTCTATTGGGCAGAGCTAGTCGACAAAGCTGAAGAGGAAGGACGGCAGTGTCGCGTCGACTAAGGCAGATGTTTTGAGGGAAATCGAGGGGTTTTATGGACAGCTTTATACCTCAGTCACCAAGCCTGCTACTGATACGGTTAAAGATCCAAGAGCCAAGCTAACCTGACACTACACCGAGGATATCCCAGACATCAGCCTGTACGAGATTAGGGTGGCCCTCAAGCAGCTTAAAAATAGCAAGGCCAGGAGAAGACGGAATCACTTCGGAACTTCTGAAAGCGGGTGGAACACCGATACTCAAAGTCCTTCAGAAGCTCTTCAATTCCGTCTTATTCGAAGGTACTACGCCGGAAGCATGGAACAGAAGCGTGGTGATCTTGTTCCTCAAGAAAGGTGACAAAGGCTCTCTTAAGAACTACAGACCCATCTCGCTTCTGAGTTATGTTTATAAGCTGTTTTCGAGTGTTATCACGAATCGTCTCGAACACAGGTTTGATGACTTTCGATCACCCGAACAAGCCGGTTTCCGAAAAGGTTATAGTACCGCAGACCACATTCATACGCTGCGGCAAGTCATACAGAAGACTCAGGAGTATAACTAGCCACTATGTTTAGCGTTTGTGTACTACGAGAAAGCCTTTGGTTCGATCGAGACATGGACAGTGCTACAATCTCTCCAGCGGTGTCATATAGACTACCGATTCATCAAAGTGCTGAAGTGTTTGTATAGAAATGCCACCATGTCAGTACAAGTACAAGATCAGAGAACAGCGGCGATACTGTTGCAGAGGGGAGTGAGACAAGGAGATGTAATATCCCCGAAGCTCTTCACCAATGCAATGGAGGATGCCTTTATGCTACTGGAATGGAAAGGTCTTGGTATTAATATTTATGGCGAATACATCACTCACCTTCGTTTTGCCGACGATATCGTGCTTATGGCAGGATCGCTGGAGGATCTTAACACAATGCTCGACGACTTCAGCCGAGTCTCTCAACAGGTGGGCCTCAAGATGAATATGGACAAGACCCAGGTTATGGCGAATGCTCATATTCTAAGGCCCTCCCCAGTGTCAGTTGGAGGCTCGACCTTCGAAGTTGTAGACAAGTTCGTCTACCTTGGACAGATGGTCCGATTAGACGGATCAAACTTCGAGGTGGAGGTCAATCGTCGAATCCAAATCAACAGGTCTATTATTGTGCTTACCTCTTAAGTCTGTAACGCGGTCATCTGTTTTAAATTTTACTATTGCTGTGTATACCATTTGTTCATTAATTTGTAAAGTAGGTATTTAGAAAAAAACTTCTTACAAATCAAAACATCCACCATTTCTTGAAGAAAATAATTATTTAATAGTCTGTGTGCGATTATTTTTTCGTTGTAGAGTCATTCGTTTGATGTTTTCTGTTTTAGTATGTTTAGCAAAGTATATCTATTGCAGTTTTCGATCAGCTAGTTTATAAAATTTATCAAATAATGCCTATCTGAAGAGGTTAATTGGCTACCACAGTTCAATTTACAATTCGCAACAGGTCCTATAGACTTTTGTGGATATTTCAGTAATTTATTTTTCTTGCTAGACCATAGACCTTCATTAGTTTTACGTTTTCTGGTGTATTCATTTTCATTTAGGGAAGTGGAAGGTACCTCCAAATTATTTGGTTCAACTCTATTGAATGTTGTATTAATTCAGTTCTAACACCAGGTTGCTCATTTTAACAACTATTTAATTCAGTTCCAATATCAGGTTGCTTATTTTGACAACTATTGGTCAATGTGGTACCTATAATAAGTGTTATTAATTACGGGGGAGCTTTCAGGTTGCAATGTTTCCTCGAAATGCGAAGCAGTTAACGCCAATACCTATATCACGATCCCAAATGATTACTGTAACTGAGTATTACCGAAAATGTCAATCTCATAAATCACGAGAATAAACCTGTAATCGGTTCAACCAGTAATTAATAGGAAATATTTTGCAGTAATATTACTTTACCGAAATGTAGCCACACAAATGAATTTGTAATAATGTATTATGATATTCTTCTCGTACATAAAAATTAACACTTTTTCCGAAGAACAAAGGTGTCATAGGGTAAATAGTTGGATATTATCGCTAGAAAAATTTGAAAAAAATTACATAGGTGCATTCCGACCCATAGATACCGAAAATGCAATAACAGTAATAACCCAGTAATAGTACAATACAGGTTTATTCCTCGGGGGCGTCGATATATACCTAATGACTATAAAATAAATGTTTTCGAAATTAAAAACCACGTTTAGTCTTTAAAAACGATTTCGTTGTTAGTTTTTAGACACAAAAGCTCCCTTTTCGTGCTAGAGAGATGAAAAGAAACACACTTAGGTTCATAAAAATAAATGTCTGTGTGAGGTAAAATAAAACAGGTAAGTATTTGTTTTACGACTTATTTCGTGCGGAAAATAAAATTTGTTTCAGTGTGGAAAGTGACGTTTATTCTTTCAAAAGTAATGTATCCTAGAGGGGTCGGCGGCTAGCAGAGTTCAATGGTATCAGGGTTGTCAAAAGATGTTTTAAAAACGCCTTAATTAAACTTGGTGTGTTGGTGTGATTCACTTGGTACAAAGAAAGTTAGTACAAGTAATCTGTTTACATAAATTTATGCTCGAATTGTGAACCCAAAATGTGCTTTAAATGCGTTCTATAATAGGCGTAGTACTCGTTTTTAGGCTGTCAAGGCAGCACGGGGTGCAACGGTGATGAACGACCTCAAATCTACCAATCATAGATTATATCAAACCCGATTCGCTCCCGAGCCTCGTTCCTCTCACGTTCGTCTAAGGTATATCTCATTTTGTCTACCTCAATACAGCTACGTTGTCATACGACCCTCTAGTTTCGACCCACAGCCGCGTTCGACCCACTACATACAGATTAGAACCAACAAAACATTTTAACGGGTAATAAACTGAACGGGAAGATAATTATATTCTCTCTAATAGTCGTTTGTGTTCATTAATAGTATTTGTACTGTCCCCTGTATTTCCCAATGGAGTGCTGACCTCTCCTGAATTTAATTGAATTAAAACATACGGTCACCCGTAAATTTCTAACGGGAAATATAGATAGAATAACCTCTCTCAAAATGACTTCAGTAATTTAATTATAAACGTTCGAATATCATGTTTAGGTATATAAACATCTCATAATGAGGTAGCTTTTTTTTATTAAAAATGGAATATTATGATAATAGGAAAGGCCATTACACTACTGATGGGGACCCACTCGCATCACAAGCCATTGAGCTTAGTTGAAGGGGTTAAAGGGTTAAGGGTTAAGTTTTTATTAATATATACTAAATTGACGTGATGTTAAGCTGAAGGCAAAGTCTCAGGACAGAGTATCACCATTACAAACACATACAGTATTACAATGGTGGTGCTCAGCTTGGCGGCATCATCAGATGCTTTTTGAGATGACCCGGGACTGTAGGAAGAAGGAAATACGTGTGTCGGTAAGGAATTCCAGAACTTAGTGGTGCGGCAGAGGAAAGATTTACCGAACCGCTTGGTTCTTGTTGGAATATTCTGCACCGTATGCGGGTGACGTAAGGGGTAAGCCGCGGTAGCCTAGTGGTATGGGTAATGGACTGTTGAGACGAGGTCTCGAGTTCGATCCCAGGTTTACCATGGCACACACCAATGACTTTTCGATGCTTTTCGAAGTTATGTGTGTATTTATCGCAGGTTTATAAGTGCCTCGGAGAGCACGTTAAGCCGTCGGTCCCGGTTGCCATACAAACATCTATGGCAGTCGTTACGGATAGTTGAAGCCCTCAAAAGTCCAACCAGCCTAACTTGGAACTTCGATATCGCCAGTGGTCATTAGACCATTGGTTGTGGAGGTCAGATGGCAGTCGCTTCACGGAAAATATCGAAGTTCAGCCGCATCACAGTTAGACTGGAAAGCCGACCCCAACTGAGTTGGGAAAAAGGTTCAGGGAATGGTGGTATGCGGGTGACATCTAAATACAATAAATGATTTATCATCATTCTCTGATCTTATTCTCAGCTGAGTTGGCGTCAGTTTTCTAGTCTAACTAAGATGTGCCTGAACTTCGATATTTTCCGTGAAGAGACTGCCAACGGACTTCCACAACTAAATTGGCGATATCGAAGTTCTGTGGTTAGGCTAGTCGGACTTTTGAGGGCTCCAACTACCCGTAACGACTGCCATAGATTCGTATGACAACCGCGATCGACGGCTTAACGTGCTCTCCGAGGCACGCCTAGACCAGTGCAAATAGTCATATTCATGGATAGAAATATTTGCACTGAACGAGAATCGAAACCGCACCTCCTGCGTAGCAGTTGCGTTCACTACCACCAGGCCCGTCGTTTCTTGGTGGTCATACTGGCGCCGCAGAGTACCATAAGGGATAGGAAATAAACATTAAAGTACTATTTCGCCCAGCCCACTTTTAGCCTAAAATACCAGTTCGTATCGTATGCAATATATATTAATCACAGGTATATTGAAGTATATATATAGTAATATTTTCCTAACTTGGCAACCCTAAGTCACTGTAATAAACTACCACAGTACCACGTGCAATGCGTCCCTGGAGACGCAGAAAGAATTTTGTAATTCATGCCTAAATTGAACCAGTTTTGTTGTGAATATTTTCTTCACTAACAGCTCCGAGCTAAAATACACGACTTAAATTAATTATTTATTATTAATTGAAAATTAAAGAGTGGTTTTCGTTAACTTTGATGTCTATTACTTAAATAAAAATGAATCTTGAAATATATTGCTAGCCGCATAACTCGGCTGGACCAATTCGAGTACCTACTTTTTTATATATTACTTGAATTCTAAGAGAGATATTTATGTAATAGTGCGAATGTGATCCGAAATGCACGCGAGCGGAGCAGCAGGCAACGCTAGTTTAATATATAAAAAAAGAATTGCCCCTCTCAATTTTTTTATGCGCCATATTGAATTTAGAATGACATTCGGTAGGCACGTATTCAATACATGCATTGCAAATTGAAACTTAAACTATTTTCAACGAATTTTGTCACAAATCATGTGATATACTTTTATTATTCATAGCTTCAAGACATTTCGGTTGCTTT
This sequence comes from Pelosia muscerda, assembly GCA_963691645.1. Lineage (NCBI taxonomy): Eukaryota > Metazoa > Arthropoda > Insecta > Lepidoptera > Erebidae > Pelosia > Pelosia muscerda. Next base: position 6,229,907 of record OY829123.1, read on the forward strand.
TCAGCAGTTGTGAACAACCACATAATGTACTTAATTATATTTTCGTAAACTTTCGATAATATCATGAAGTAGGTATAAAAAAGATTTGTTGTTCGTTAGTCTCGCTAAAACTCGAGAACGTCTGGACCTATTTGCCTAATTTTTTATTTAATTATTCGTGGAAGTCCAGACAAGGTTTAAAAGGTGAACAAATATGAAAATGCTGGGAATGGAGCAGCGGGATTTTACATTTTTAAAACAAGAAACGTCATCAAAATGAAAGCTTGTAAAATATGCCAACCCTAATTTAGTACAGACATATCAAACGCTCGTTGAAAAGGCGCGACATATATCATTGAAGAAATATCGCTCGACAGTAATCAAAATGTCTATTGATTGTGTATAACATTATTCTCGGGGTATCCCCTTGGTTCGTATACAGTGAGGAGTCTGCATACTGATTGTTATACCTAGATATCATTGAAGAAATATCGCTCGACAGTAATCAAAAAATGTATATTGATTGTGTATAACATTATTCTCGGGGTATCCCCTTGGTTCGCATGAAGTCTAGAGTCTGGAGTTGTAATAAAATATTTGTATAAAAGTTTTTTGTTATTATATCTAAGTATTTCAGTCTGATACTATCCTAGACGGTAATTGGTAGTGCTTATTCACGCCCCGTTAATCGTATTTTTTTTTCTAAATTTATTTAGCTGCAACATTTTCGATTAGAATTTTTTATTTTTTTTTATTTTGATAGGTAGTTTAACTTATGCTTCGCCGTTGTGGGGTAATGAAATGATTTGGTTTTTATATGTTTGAACATTTTGAATGCAGTCACAAATAAAAATGCAACTACATTGTAAGCGACAGTTCATTTGATTTATCTATTATGTTACGGCTATACAACGACATACTTAATTATATAATAATACTAGCTGACCCGCGCAACTTCGTCTGCGTCACCCCGTTATTGCAACATTTTTCATTCCTGCTCCGCACCTGTTGGTCGTAGCATGATGTTATATACATATAAACCTTCCTCTTTAACCATTCTATCTATTAAAAAACCGCATCAAAATCCGTTGCGTAGTTAAAAAAAAATAAGCATACAAAGGGACCTAAGGACATGAAAAATAGGGACAGAGAACGCGACTTTGTTTTAAACTATATGTAGTGATACGAAGTTCGCGCATGTGTGTGTAGCTGCGTGTTCGTGACTGTGTTGAAAGAAACATGTTGCGGCACACGTCATTTATCGTTTAAATCACGCGGCGTCGCCAGACCGCCTGCTACAGTTTGGCAACGTCGCACGACCTCGGCGTGTCCCCACTCCGCACTCAGTCGACTATTGTAAGTTATCCAGTATAGGCGTTGTGAGTTTATTTAATTTTAATCTGTGATATTGTGTTCCAATGTGGACGAACAGTACTGTGTTACGACTGATTGAACTCTATCGATCGTATGAGTGCTTATGGGATACTACAAACGATGGATATAAGAATAAAAAGCGAAAAAATGAATTATGGGAGGAGCTTGCTGCCAAAATGGAGATGTCGCGAAACGAAGTCGAAATGAAGATACATGGTGTGCGTTCCCAGTATCTCAGAGAGAGAAAAAAGAGAAAGCAGGCTGGGGGGAAAGCGCCGCAGTCATTGTGGTTCGCGTATGAGCCATTGTCGTTCTTAATGAAGTTAGAAACTGGGACTGACACATTTGACAACAGTAAAAACGTGAGTTTATTTTTAAAATTTTGTTTTAAATGTGGAGAAAGTTTTGATATTGAAACATTTATTTTTTAAATTATGTTCAGGGGCGGTACCTAACTATTTAATCTTTATAATATATCATATACCCATCTAGTTAGGTATATCTATCGGCACAGATCTTGGACCCTAGTCGCTAAAGAAGCCCATGGCGCGCGCGGATTATTTTGATATATGATTGGTAGATTTGACTTCGTTTACCACGCCAACATAGGGAGAGGCCTATATCCAGCTGTGGATGGTGATAGGTTAATTGATTAATTGATATGGATGTAACGCCAACCTCACAGCGCAAGCAATAAAAAAGTGGTTTCATTATCGCTGTTATCAGTATCATGCTCATACACATGTAATTAATTCAATTAAAGATGAGTTGATGCCAAGAACTCAACTAGCAAATTGGGCGCAGGTTCAAAACAAAATAGGCAACAAAACCAGTGACACCCGCTCTGTCTCATACCTACCTGGGGCAAAGATTGCCCGTTGCTATTAAGCGGGGCAATCGTGCAATGCCGCTAGTATCATGAACACCTTTGCCCCTGGCACGGTGAGGGACGGGTTAATTGATTAATATTGAAAACTTATTTAAATTTAAGATTCATGTCTGTCAATTGTCGTTATCTATTATTATAAATTGAAATAAATTCAATTAATTTATTAAAATGCTGTTATAGTATCATTATACCTATACAGTCACTTGAATTTTATTTTATTCGTAAACATTATATTAATAACTTTTACAATTTTCCAGGACACCTCACAAGATTCTCAAACCTACGACTCCGAATCACAAAGTAATCAAACCATAGAAATACCTATAGAGGAACAAAATTACCGACCAAAACCTACCCGAAAAAGGGCGAATGAAGACGAAATATTACCTCCTCGGAGATATAAGACAGATTCGGACGAATTTGATGTCTATGGCCAATATATAGCGTCGGAATTACGAAACGTGAAAACGGAACATGAAGTATTGATGGCGAAATATCACATAAATAATGTAATATTGGATGCCAGAATGGGAAAATTTAATGTGAATCTTACAACGGAATCTGCAAGCCAGTCTTACAGTCAAACAGTTACACCATTAATTCCTTATAGAATATCGTCAAGACCTTATAATTTGGAAGTGAATGAGTCTAATAGTGACGTTGAGTTGTTTGTGAAAACTGAGACTGGTCTAGAAGAAAACTGACTGATTAATTGTTTGACCTTGACCCTACAAAGAGAAGGTCAAGGTCACTAATCTTATATGCTGATTAACTAAGGAGGTGTAGGTTTTACACGGAATTGGAGGGTCAGACTGCAGTCGATGCCGGAAAGAATAGGGGAGTGGATATCGGGTTCTGAAGCACCAAGCTCGGAAGGATCAATTTTTTTTGTATGGTCGTCAAATTGACTACGTCTCGCCTAATGGTAAGCAAGGGACCGTACAGTCCGAAGCATAGTGACTGCCGTTACTAGTGTTGACCCTGGAACGGCGGTCATTACCTTGATGGCCTCGACATACCAGGTCTTGATGGTGGGACAAAGAATTAAATGTTGAATTATTGACAAGATATTTTAATTTTTCCCTAATATTGTATACCTTATAATGGAGGGCCCTACAATAGCTTTGGGACAATTTTAACTGCCAATTGTTACCAATTTTAAAGAAAAATCCAAATCGAATTTTTTATGCCAACATGTAGTTCTCCTGGTTCTCCTTATATGAATAACTAGCTGACCCGCGCAACTTCGTCTGCGTCATCCCGTTTTTGCAACATTTTTCCATTCTTGCTCCGCACCTGTTTGTTGTAGCATGATGGTATATACTATAAACCTTCCTCTTTAACCATTCTATCTATTAACCGCATCAAAATCCGTTGCATAGTTTTGAAGATTTAAGCATACAAAGGGACAAGAAAAATAGGGACAGAGAACGCGACTTTATTTTATACTATGTAGTGATAGTGATAAAGTCTAAAATTCATTTTTTTGTAATTTCAGTGGTTCCACAATAACAGTTAGTAGAATCCTGTAAGAGACAGATCGCGGGTTCAAGTCCCACCGAGACATTCACTTTTTATAAGATAGAAAAGATGATGGTATGTGTAATGGACTGCTGAGACAAGGTCTCGGGTTCGATCCCAGGTTACCATGGCACACACCAATGACTTTTCGATGCTTTTCGAAGTTATTAGTGTGTATTTATCACAGGTTTATAAGTGCCCGGTTAAGGGCAATAGGCTCGCCACTTATTACATTGAGACCTAAACATAAACTGGCGAAATTTAGGTGCTAGCACCTCTGCCTACCCTTCGTATAATTATATGAATAAGATAGATAATTTACCTATGTCTCAATAAGAAGACTTCTTGAGAGACAATCTCGACAAACAAAAAAAATCTCGGTCTCGGTTTGTTTTTGTTCGCTCTTTCTCTGTTACTTGCATGTAGTATTGATCTCGTCTGACTGCCAGCTAAGTGTAATTTTCTATTTAAACAAAAGAGCTGAGTCTAGACCAGACAGTAGACAGTTATTGCTAGTAGAATTTACGTATGTTTTTCACACAGATATCTAAAACTAGAAGAAAAAGAGCCTTTTCTCTATATTATTATTGTTTATGTGCATCACTACCATAAAACATAGTCGCTTTTTCTGTCCCTATATCCCTATGTATGCTTAAATCTTTAAAACTACGCAACGGATTTTGATGCGGTTTCTTTTAATAGATAGAGTGATTGAAGAGGAAGGTTTATATGTATAAAACATCATGCTACATCCAACTGGTGAGGAGCAAAAGTGAAAAATGTTGCAAAAACGGGGTGTCGCAGACGAAGTTGCGCGTGTCAGCTGGTTAAATATATTAATGAAATTAATAAAGATAAACTTATCCGAGTCAAACCAAGTCTACATTTACGTAACAACCGTTATTCTTCTTTTGAGTCTACGGCATTTCTACTCCTATCAGATAGGAATGGATTTGAGTTGCCATCGTGGTGTAGTAATTTGTTTCACGGCAGCGCCGCTACTCAACAAGAGGGCCCGAGCATAGGTTTCGCTCTTCGGGAAGACTTACTACGTCCCCTCTGTGATACCGTGACAGTGTCAGAACTGCGTGTCCATCGCGTATTTAACTGCATGATAACTGAACTTAATTGAAATCATCGATCGACTAGTGGCCGTGTCAGCACAACTCTATTTTATGTTCCACAAGTTGTTACGTCCACACTCAACGTCATGTATTGATGCCACGCTGTCCGTTGTTCATGTCTCCAATCTGGATGCACCTTTAGGTAAGGCCTACTTGATGGAAAGTGGTTACCGTGTCCTATGAAAGTTTGCAACACCAGAGGCATCATACTGCCAACACTGTATAAACCTTCTAATGCACTTCTTGGAGACCCCATATTGCAGTTGCTTAAAAAAACCACGACAGGGAGTTCATTTCACAGCTTGAGCGTGCGCGGGATGAAATTCCTTGCTAACGCACAGTGCGCACCGTTACCGGTCGTAATGTGTAAGGATGAGTTGCCTGTCCTTATCGACTCCACCGATTTTAAATAGTTTATTGACATTTAGTAAGACACTTTTATCATATAAATTGCAGATTACAACACAATTTTATGACAAAACCGTATAACCTTGCGGATATGAGCATGTCAAGATCAATTTATTAGGTCGTCCGTCAAGGTTTAGGATGTATTCTCAGTATACAAAGAGTTTGCTAGCGAACTATTGCATCGTCATCGACCGGTTGCATGCATAGTGTCAGCTTTGGAAGCAACTTAAACTAGTTAGTCATTTCCTTATTCTCAGATTCAGCTATTTTAGCTTTTGTGTTAAAGCTTTTCCTCTGACTGAGACACAAAACTAAGGTCCCAAAGAGTTTGGTAGTACCACGTTATACCAACTTACAGTCGCTTTCCAAAAGCTACCATTGCTACATTGCTAACTTATTCTATTACAATTAGATCGCTTTTCTCATTTAACTTCCTATAAAAGACTGACCGTGGTTTTAGCTCAAATTCTTTCTTGATTTTTCTTTAATTTATGGCACGTCAATTTGACTTCAGCTCGGCTGATGTTAAGCTGAAGGCAAAGTCTCATGAAAGAGGGTCACCAATGCACACACGTTCAGTAAAGTCGTTTAAAATAAACCCCATTAAAAGGACAGAGTCTTGTAAGTACAACTTTTAGATGCAACTGGAACTACTCTATGATGATGACAACAATATGCCACTAACATTTAGCCTAATACGCACATTCTGCATGCCTCTGTGTGTTAGTAAACAGAACATAACCTGTTTATCGATACGCTGATTGATGTGCCACCAATGTCGAAAATAATAGCGATTATCGATGTACGCACGCGATGGGACATGGTATTGATTCATCTTTATATTTTGCTACAAGCACAGAGTAAATATGCGATAGAGATATAATGTATCACGGTCTGAGTAAAAGATAAAAGATATGAGGAAAAGATAATATTTAGATGGTAAAAGGCAACTTTTCTTTCGTGTGGAAGTTCTCACCCCGGGCGGTTATGTTAGAATCATCTCGTGCAATTCTCTAGTTGGTTAAATAACACTTATTTCACATTATAAAAAAGCCGCGGTAACCCAGTGGTATGGGTTATGGACTGCTGTGACGGTCTCGGGTTCGATGCCAGGTTTACCATGGCACACACCAATGACTTTTCGATGCTTTTCGAAGTTATGTGTGTATTTTACGCAGGTTTATAAGTGCCCGGTTAATGGGAATAGGCTCGCCACCTATTACATTGGGACCTAAACATAAACTGCCGAAATGGGGGTGCTAGCACCTCTGCCTACCCCGGAGGTATTCGCAGATATAGGTGTATACAAATGCTGAACTCAAAGTTTACAAATCCATAGTTATAAATAACATTAATTTGTGGTTATCAGATAAGCAGGTGATATCGATTTACGATATCTAAAGCTTGCAAAGTGGATTATCTAGAGACGTGTAACGAATATGAAACTTTGCCGTGATCCCAGGCAAGATTTAATGGGAGCGACTACCACTGACCCCCAACTCCAAAAAATAGCCGGTGCCAAAGCCTCGTACACAAGTATACCAGTAAGCAAGTGAGGTTGAATTGGCCCCAAAGGTTTTGGTAGGGTTCACGGGCATTGCAGACGTACATATAGGTACAAAGAAAAAAAAGACAAGCCAAGGTATTTTTTTTTATTTATGGCACGTCAATTTGTCTTCACCTCGCCTGATGTTAAGCTGAAGGTAAAGTCTCATGAAAGAGGGTCACCATTGCAAACACGTTCAGTGCTACAATGGTGGCGCTCAGCTTGACGATCTCATCAGATGCTTTTACACGCCCCGCTTAAAGGACCCGGGACTGTAAGAAGAAGGTATCAATCAAATAAATCCTAAAATCTTTGCGTAATAAAATTTTAAAAAAATGAGACTGCGCGTTGATGAGTTTCTGTGCTGTCAGTGCAGAAGACTTAACAAGGTTACATATCAGCACAGAACAGTGTCAATTCAAACCCTCGGTCTTCCCACTGACAACACAAAGCCTCTGCAGTGAGCTGGCTAGCCTACTCACCGCCGAAAACACAACACAAGGCTATTATTAGCTATGGCTTTCTTTATTTTACAGCGTCTGGTCGGTCAGCGGTCAGGAGGCGCGGATTCGATTCCCGCTCAGTGTAAATATTTGTAATCATAAATATGGGCTATTTGCACTCGGCTGGGTGAGCCTCTGAGAGCACGTTAAGTCGTCGGTCCCGGTTGCTATACGAACATCTATGGCAGTCGTTGCGGGTTGTTAGAGCCTCAAAAGTGCAACTAGCCTATCTATAGAACTTCGATATCGCCAATTTAGTTGTGTAAGTCCGTTGGCAGTCGCTTTACAGAAAATATTGAAGTTCAGTCGCATCTTAGTTAGACTAGAAAGCCAACCCCAATTGAGTTGGGAATAGGCTCAGAGAATGATGATTGTTTATTTTACAGACAAACAATCAAAAAGCTTTCCAGTATAAGAATATAAGTATAGAATATAAGTAGCGCAGCGGTAGCCTAGTGTTATGGGTAATGGACTGCTGAGACCAGGTCTCGGGTTCGATCCCAGGTTTTAATATGGCACACACCAATGACTTTTCGAAGCTTTGCGAAGTTATGTGTGTATTCATCGCAGTTGTATAAGTCTCCAGTTAATGGCAATAAGCTTGCCACCTATTACATTGAGACGTAAACATAAACTGGCGAAATGTGGGTGCTAGCACCTCTGCCTACCCCTTCGGGGACGTAGGCGTGAGTTTAAAAAAAATATAATTGTGAAAATCAAACAGTTTATTTGAAGTGCCAACCCTAAGTCATAGAGAGTGAGGAATACTTCATACACAGATATTTATCTTCACCATTTCTCTATATTTTTGGGAGCAATTTTACGTGCCCTGAATAATAATGTCTTATATGTTTGACATCTTTTACCTGTAGAAAATATAACAAAAGACAAGGTATATGTGAGTTCATATTAGTATATGTATTTTTATATTCAGGACATGTCAATTTAACTTAACTCCGCCTGATGGTAAGCTCAAGGCAAAGTCTCAGGAAAGAGGATTACATTACAAACACTTAAAGTGTTACAATGGTGGCGGTCAGCTTGACGGCCTCGTCAGATGCTTTTTCACGCCCCGCTTAAAGGAACCGAGACTGTAGGAAGAAGGAAACATGTGCGCTGGTAAGGAATTCCAAGACTTAATGGTGTGGCAGAGGAAAGACTCAACGAACTGCTTGGTTCTTGATGGAATATTCCGCACCGTATGTGGGTGACATCTAAGTCTTGCACGTGTTGGCCCGTGTAGGAAAGGAGAGGGTGGGATTATTCGGAAGAGCTCATCAGACTATACACACACACACACACACACACACACACACATACACACACACACACACACACACACACACACACACACACACACACACACACACACACACACACACACACACACGTGAAACTTAAAACACCCTCTCGTTTTTACGTCGGGTGTTAAAAAATGAATGCTTTTAAAATGGAAAGTTAAGTCAATTTATTAACTTTTAAATGGCCTATTCCACATCACGTTATTAAATAAAGCTTCAGCCTGTACAGCGTATGTGTAACAGGATTGACTGAGCCAGTAATGCGATTGAGATTTTTTGCTGACCAATCGAAAGGGATCATGAATTAAGTAGTTTACACACACACAAACACATACGATATACATACTCTGTGAGAAAATAAATGGAGATTGCGAAGGATGACTTTGCATCACATGTCTGAATGACAAAGGACATTTTTAGAATAAGAAATTGAAGTAAGCGTTACATGGCAGATATCCATTGCAAGAAAATAAGAATTACCATGGCACATACCAATGACTTTTCTATGCTTTTCGAAGTTATGTGTGTATTTATCGCAGGTTTATAAGTGCCTGGTTAATGGCAATAGGCTACCCACCTATTACATTGGGACCTAAACATAAACTGGCCAAATGTGGGTGCTAGCAACCTACCCCTTCGGGAATATAGACGTGAGTTTATGTTATGTTATGCTATGTAAAATATATTGAGAGGTACCCAGCAACCACTCACCTACGGTTTAACAATCAAAACGATAGTAGTAGATAGCATTAGTAAAATATTACTAATTGTCATAGAAAGGAAAACCAAAACGTACTCCTCAAAGCAAATGAGTTTATGTGGCATTTGAATTAGAATGTATCTGTGTACTATTCCTTACTGAATAATAAAAAATAATAAAAAAAAGACTTCTTACCCAAGGACATATGAAATCTTAATTTGCAATATTCTGCAAGTGCGAAGAACAAACCTCGACACGTGTTTCGCTTCTACGTAAGGCATTTTCAGGAGCGCTAGATAGAGACAGGTATAGAACGTTAGAGGTATTAGGTTCGCGCTCCGGCAACGCAACACATCTCCAGAGCTCACTGGAGAGGTTTTGTGTTATCAGTGGGTAGATCAAAAAAATTGCTTTGTCTTCTGCACTGACAGCACAGATACTCTCTTAACCTTCACCCTCCGACCCCTCCCCCCTCAACATGAACACCAAACGACGCCTCTGGTGTTGCAAACGTCCATAGGCCACGGTAACCACTTTCCAACAGGTAGGCCGTATACTTTTATGCAACATAAGCGGTATAAAAAAAACTTGGAATAGGTTTCACGTTTTCGTTTTAAACGAGAACCTGTTTTTGAGATGAAAAGTGGTCTCAAAATTATTCCGTTCGGAAACATTTACACAAAGGAGTTGTCCAAAAATGGTTTTTTATTCTTGAAAAAATCCAATAGCGATGAACTAAATATTTTTGGATAGTGTTACATAGAAGTAATATAATAATTTATAAAATGGAATTTTAAGTTGCTGCAATTTTGAGAAAACATCGTTTTTACTTTGGTATATTTTTTAGGCTGAATACAAACAAAAGTTTTGCTGCCTGTGCCCATCATAAAAATAAGTTTGACAAATTGTCACTGACCATAGTGCATGACATTGTGATGACAGTTTGTGCTTATACTTTTTGTGTTGTTTACTGTTTTGTTATGGTTTAATTTGATTTTTTGATTACTTTGAGTATGCAATGATAGGAGATTTATGATTTATAAAGAGAAATTGATAGATTATGTTATGTTTACACGAAAAGTGTTATCTACTATTGATTCACCTATGAATGAAGTGCCATATTTCGCAACATAACAATATCGTTCAAGTGTTCTGTGTTTTGAAACTATTAGACATAAACGGCATCATTTTAATTTTATGAATAATAATTATGTAATTTATGTAATATGTTGACTGCTTGTATACTATTGTATGATATTTGGTAGTAACAAACAACCGTTGTGAGTAAACCAATTCATTAGAATTATAATATAAGTCCATACAATATCAACATCCAATGCATGTACATAATCAAAAAATCCGTTGCGATAAGTCAGGTAGCCAGAATAAGTGGAAAAATAAATGAAACCAGTGAATATGTTAACATCAAAGAGACACGAAAGTGCGCGAAAAGTGACAGTTAGCAGTGGTGACAGCGATAATTGCTATCTAAAAAATAATATGTAGTATTGCCATCCTCCAATTAAAATATCTACTAATGTAAAATAACTGTAGTTTTTCTTTTAAATGCAGGGTTCAAAAATTATTATCTAACTAATCCCCGATTTCTTATTTTTGCATTTATATATCCGTGTAATTTGAGACATAATGAAATTTTTTGGAATAAAAAACCAACGTCCATACAAAAAGTGGACATGTCCATATAAGATAAACACACCCCGAAGGGTAGGCAGAGGTACTACACCCATATTTCAGTTTATGTTTAGGTCCCAATGTAATAGGTGGCGAGCCTATTGCCATTAACCGGGCACTTTTAAACAATATTTTACATAGTACAATATTTGTTACCGCAATTAAAATCACATCATGTTTGCAAATATGGCTGCAATATAGAACAGAAGTAAACCTTGCACTTCACAATTTCTGAATATATTCCGCACAAAGTAAAATGCACTCAGACTACGACGATAAAAAAGTAACAAGTATTTTTTCAAGACGAAAAATCGGAGACAGAAGCCAGTTCTTTTTGATTTATTTCTTGTTCTCTCATGGCGAACATTTTTACGTCTGTTTGAACAGACTGTTTGCGTACCGACTCTAGCTTGCTATTACTAAATCTTCTGATGGTGCTACAGAATACAGGGTACAAATAAACATGACTGAATTTTCTGATATAGTCTCATGTCTTTACTGTAAAATAATCATAATCATAATCATAATCAATCTTTATTTGCGAATACAGGTATAAATCAGGGTATTACATTTTATTTGAAATTTCCTCATTCCGTATTCCTTCTAAATGGCATGCTTTGCTTATTATAACCTACTACATACAAAATAAATATCTTGATGTACAAATAAAGAGTTAAATATGTGTTGCGGTTCTTTCGTGACGCGGGAATTTTGAATGTCGAATGTGGCACGGGACACAAACTAGTAAACTAGATAAAACCATAGAGTTATCCTTGAATGAACAAGTATGCGAATGACATGCTGTTTATGAAGTTTATGAATCGTGATATATTACGAATTTTTATAAACTTTGACAGAAATATGTATTGCAGTGATGTCAATTCAAGTCACTGCCACTTTGAGGGCTCCAACTACCCGTAACGACTGCCATAGATGTTCGTATAGCGAAGCGGGTCCGACGGCTTAGCGCGTTTTTTGAAACACGACTAGACCAGTGCAAATAGCCATATTCATGCATACAAATACTTGCACTGAGCGGTGATCGAACCCACGCCTCCTCAGTAGCATTCGCGTTCACTACCGCCACGCTACAGAGGCAATTTTACAATTTTTATTTATTACTTATAAAGCATCCTACAAGATTCCCCTTGCATTGCTATTAACACGAAATGATACACATACATGTGTACATTCTATGTTTTGTCATGGGTTTCGTGAAATAATCCCATTACGGAGATAATGTCGTAAATATGATATATAGTGAAGTTACCTGCTTGTATGTCTGTGTGTGATTTATAGACTTTACCGTATCCTGTATGATAAATTACTGAAGATAGCAACATAAGAAGGAATACGGAATTTGTGCAGTAATGGTGGTTAGTTGTATGTGATAATAAATAAAAATAAATATTTTAGGAAAATCTATACAACGCTATTTAGACTCATGGTATGCATAGCTTGTGTTATAGGTTCTAGAAAATTATTTACGAGTTTATTTGATACTAAAATTTATAAATTACTAATTGACCCGCGCAACTTCGTATGCGTCCCGTTTTTGCAACCTTATTCAGTTCTGCTCCGCACCAGTTGGTTGTAGCATGATGTTATATATATATAAACCTATCTCTTCAATCACTATCGATTAAAAAACCGCATCAAAATCCGTTGCGTAGTTTTAAAGATTTAATCATACAAAGGGACATAAGGACTTAGGGATATAGGGACGGAGAATGCGACTTTGTTTTATACTATGTAGTGATACTATAGAAACACCTAGACCAATGTTTATATTCGTATTCATGCACACAAATATACTTCTTCAATGTATGTGGTAGTAGGCATTCGGTACATAAGCACCTAGTACTATTATTTACTCTGTGACATAAGTAGATGATTTAAACATTATCTTTGTGGCAGACTCTAGTATAGCCGAGCTGAGCCATTGTAGCACTGAACGTGTTTGCAATAGTGACCCTCTTTCATGAGACTTTGACTTCAGCTTAACATCAGGCGAGGTGAAGTCAAATTGACATGTCATAAATAAAAAAAATAAAAAATAGCCGAATCACACTACCATCCAAGGGAGCCGAGCAATAATCATAAATCTCAATAGATCCGGTAGATTTCCATACATTGACGCTAATATCTCTAACTATTTCATGACAGCTAGAAGAGTAGTATAGAGAGGCAAGTAAAGAATCGAAATGAAAGAAAGAAAGAAAAAAAGAAAAGAAAAGAACATTTATTAAACACACACACCAACAATGGCTCTAAACATTTACCAATAAAAAAAATAAATAAAATAAAATCAAGTAAAAAAAAAGTAAAAAGAAATGGACACCCTAAGCTATACCCCGGTAGACTCTTTCAAGGATTCATATCGAAGGAGAGGGCCCTGGGTCTGCGAGGGATATGTACGCTACTATCTCACCTCCGCCAACCCAAAGACGGCGTGCGTTTTAATCTCTTCGAGTCCGACATAACCACTCTCAAGGGCTCCGGTAAGAATTTTGCGCACGAACGAAAAAGGCCCTAGTATACCTATCGGCACGGATATTGGACCTAAGTCGCGTAACACAACACAAAAGTATTATTAGCTGCGGTATTCCGTAGAGCGGAGGTATTACAGGGTAGGCAGCACGTGTGTGACGCCTCTGGTGTTGCAAACGTCCATAGGCCACGGTGACCGCTTTCCATCAGGTGGGCCGTGCGCTTGTCTGCCACCTAAGTGGTTTTCAACTCAGATTTGGAACAAATAATCATCATGCATATTACATCCAGCAACCAGATATTTCCTTTGTCATTGAAATTGATTGATTGTACCCATTGATTGTACATAGACACATAGATTCAACCTTGTACCAATCGATTCAACTCCAAATTGATTGTACCTATGGCGACGTGTTGGGTCGTCAGCGAAGTGTTCCAATTTCTTAGAGCTGGTCTCAAAAGCAACCAACAGAATTTTACCACAGCCAAAACAATTGAGTTTTGAAAAGGCTAGGATGAACTATCATATCAAAACTACATTATTGCATGACGTTATAGCGATATGGTTAATTATAATATAGCACGGCAGTAAATGCAGCGAGGCTTTCAATGTTAATCATGTTAATTTTATCAATTTTAATTATGTAAATTTTAATGAAGTCGGCTACGTTGACTGGCACTTGTTAATTACATTTCAGTGACAGAATACTACTTGTATATAACCACTATGTTCACATATTATGAACCTTATGTACAACCTAGTATATAAAATATTATTTGATTTTATTTTATAAGGTATTTAGTTTCATAGGGTTTTTGGTTTATGATTTCGTCTTAGTGCTGCAGCTGATTTAAAAATAAACGCATTTTTCTTTCTTTCTTTCTTTCTTTTCTTAACATATAATCTAACAATGCAGGATGTAAGAGGAACACTCCCGAAGCTGAGGGCCCTTGATAGTAATTCCGGCAATGTTTTTTTATACCGTCTTCTAACTTGCGTTATTCACTCTCCATCATCGTGTTAGTAAAGCTAAATGACATAAAAATTGAGTTCATGAAAAAACATGAACTCACAAAATGGCGCCGCATGTTTTTTTTTGCAGTGACATCTTTTTATGAAATTTTCGTTTCATTTAGCTTTACTGATACGATGGAGAGCAAATAATGCGCAAACTACTCCATTCATTTCTTATTTCGGAATGGCGAATCGGACTAAAAGTCTGAATAGTCCGATTATTTAGAATCATCTGCATCATCGGACTACTAAGCCGAAAAAGTCTCAGTAGTTCGAAAATCGAACTTTTTAATCCGACTACTGATACAACGTCGAAAAACCAACTAAAGACCCAAATACGACGTGCGTTTTAATCGGATCGTCCTACATAACCTCTCTCATCGGCTCCGATGGGATTAGTATCACTGAGGATTTTTTAGAAAAAAAAGGTTCCGGTATATTTTATGACTAAAGAAAGTCAAAGTCTCTGAGTTCTACGCGAGTGAAGTCGCAGACATCAGGTAATTTACGATAAAAGCTTTTCTTGGCCAAGTGACAATTACACCCGCGTTAAAATATCACATCAGTCAAACACACACCCAAACACAAAAGCAGCCATTTCAGCGGTCCGTAAAACATGTGCACAATGGACAGGGGCTGTCATAGTGCGCGATGACCCTTACGGTGTGCATTGTTTCACGCAAGAATAGCTCTCAATGTAATGTGTGGGATGAGGTAAATGAGCTATGGGGGTGTTTTGACAGAATGGAAATTGAGTTGAGCAGCCATCTTACTACGTACGGGAACTATAGAATTACTTATAGTATGGTAACTTTCGTATGTCACAGTCCCTAATATGGCCCACCGTAATATATCCCCGAAAGGGTTGGAAGAGGTGCTAGCACCCACATTTCGCCAGTTTATGTTTAAGTCCCAATGTAATAGGTGGCGAGCCTATTGCCATTAACCAGGCACTTAAAACCCTGCGATAAATACACGCATAACTTCGAAAAGCATCGAAAAGTCATTGCTGTGAGCCATGGTAAGACTTGGGATCGAACCCGAGACCTCGTCTCAGCAGTCACCCATACCACTAGGCTACTGCGGCTAAAATTATAGATATGTAGATTAAGCATGCTTGCTCCAACTTTAAATCTTACGCTTGTTTGATTGTAAGTAATCGGTAAGTAGAACCGGAGTTATGATTAGTAATATAGAATTTAAGTTGGACAGATGGCGCTTAGGTCGTAATAACCGACAGACGCGCAGGCGGAGCCGTGGGCATAGACTATTATCATTATAAAATGATAAAGTATCATGTATTGTATTGTATATATAAAATGATAACAAATAACACGATTTCTGTGACCCATTAACTATCGTGAAAATTTTATGAATATCAAAGAAATATAGTTTTCTATAAGGTCTTCATTATAATCAGCTATTGTTTACACAGGACTATACGTGTATTGAGCACGTAACTCTGCACCCTCTACTCCGAAACAATGGGGTACGATATAATACGAACCTTAAAATAGATCACGGTGTTATATCCGCATATCAGGCGGGCCCATGGTGGGCCCATGTGTTTCAGCGGTTTATTATGGCATATAGTTTAACAAGCGTATGTCATTTATTGTGACCTTTAATCATATCTCTGGTACTATTGGAAATCTCTCTCTCATAAACTATATCACAGGGTAGGCAGAGGTGCTAGCATTCACATTCCGTTAGTAAAAAATTACTGTTTTTTACATACCTATTGTAGGCTAATATTTGACCCTAATCTCACCTGATGGTAAGTGACGATATGTTCTAGCGAAGCATGTTTCTCTGAAAGGAACCTATACACTGGAAACTTGAAGACTCGTAAGTTATATATTCATCAGGAAACATAGAATTAGCAAAGAATACACAGAAAAGAACTCCTTAGCAGTACCTACGCATAAAAAATGTTTTGACAAAGCGATGAAAATAGTTTGATGAAAATAGTAAACAGGTGCTAGAAAGTCTGGCCAGCGATCCATTACAAGGTAAGCACCCGGTACTCCATCATAATGACGTCAGCTGCGCCGGAGAGTCTGACACTAATTATAATTGAGCTTACTCTCATTAGAGTGTTAGTGAGAAATTGTATTCCTACTGTAATATTTGTATTTTTTTTCACCTTGGGCGAGAAATTCTCTTAATTATACAGTTGTGTTGGATACTAATTAAATACTAAGGCAGCTAGCGCTTACTGAAGAACTTTAGAAATACCGTAATGTCCTACCTACACAACACCTTTCCCCCTTGCTCCCCTCCCCCCCTCCTTTTCTACATAATCTGCGGAATATCCATAGGCCACGGTAACCACTTCCCATCGAGACGGCCGTGAGTTTATCTGCTACCCAAGTAGTGTAAGAAAATGGTTGGTCTGGCTGTTTTTATGTATGAATATGTACATCATTAATTAATCGGAAAAAGTATAATGTTGCTCACATGTGCGGTGCTACCGTGAAACGAATTACTACACCGCGATGGCAATTCAAAAACTCAAAAAAAAGACGACCTTAAAATCATTATAAATGTCTAGTATTTTTTTCTTTACTACACTTTGTGCACAAGTTTATAGACGGACGTACTTAAAAGTGCCAACAACTGGACCAATGATAGGATATTTTACCCTGTACACATTGAGTAATCCCCTCAATTTTTGTAGATAAAATCATATTCATCGCGCACTTACAATCACAATCACATCACACAATATTTATACGTCGCAAGCAACGAAACCCAATCCATTAAGATTTCGTCTCATTCCTTTAATTGCGAAAACTTGCAATAAACATTTTTATTTCTTTCAGAACGGAATTTGTAAAAGTGTTTTGATAACTAACACACTTATACTTCTCCACTAAGTATATGTTTTATATTTTTTTATTTATGGCACGTCAATTTGACTTCACCTCGCCTGATGTTAAGCTGAAGGCAAAGTCTCATGAAAGAGGGTCACCATTGCAAATACGTTCAGTGCTACAATGGCGGCGCTCAGCTTGACGGCCTCATCAGATGCTTTTTCACGCCCCGCTTAAAGGACCCGGGACTGTAGGAAGAAGGAAACACGTGCGCTGGCAAGGAATTCCAGGACTTAATGGTGTGGCAGAGAAAAGACTCACCGAAACGCTGTAACTATGTCGCATAACATTGACAGTTAAAAGTTTACATTGACAGTTAAGTTAACTGACAATGTATACTTTTCAGATTATAGTGGATAAGTACAAGTGTGATCAATAATTTATAAAAGTGTTTTATCAGAAGCTGCGCAGATCAGATGAACACGGAATATACTTAACTACTTATTCCTAATTCTAAGCTTATTCCATAGGTGCGGCTGGTGTAAAGATCATGACTTCTAGCCAAGATGTTTCTTTAGAACAAAAATGTGTCACGATTCAGGGTGGAAGGCAGTATGAATTTTGAATTTGGAACGGGAAGCAGAAATTCAATAAATTCGTTAGTGAATTTTTGCACCTGTTTATATTTAAGTAGCGAATGGGAGAGTGGTAGAATTTATTTTAATTTATTTTTATACTAAATTCATAAGTCTAACACCTAATTTATTTTAATGAAATTTCTTGAGAACAACCCGTAAAACCCTACTTGCCTGCTCCTTTACATTCCATTTACCTACGTAGGTACTGGTTCGAATGATTGCTTGATGTCAATGATGACGATGACGGATAATAGTTGTCTCAGCAAAGTAGTAGTAGCAGCTAAAAGATTTTCTTAAGGAGTTTGGCGCCAATACGAAAAATCACAATTCACGATAATATTTCACTTTCCTATATTTGTGCGCTTTGCCTAAACCGGTATGTCTGAAATTTCACCATTTTCCACATAAAATGTTGAAATTACCCGAAATTTAGGAAATTACAACAATTCACAAATATTTATATACACTAATATACAATTTGATCATTTTCAATCATAAAAAAATTTGAACATCGAAAATAATCTCAAGAAAAAATGGCCGCCGACTTCCTTAATAAATTCTTAATGATGTTTTAAATTGCAAACTCATCGATTTACATCGTTAGGCCTTAATTACACCATCGTGTAATTCTATCACAAGTAAAAAGAAATATTTTACTAAATTCTTCCGTTTAAAATCTTGAAAAAATTATGGTAAGTACCGGTAATAATTTCTATGTAGGTATAAATATTAGAATAAGCTGTTTAGTATAAAAAATGTCTCCATTTCTGGGTTAAGTGTAATAAATATGAGTGTTTATGGGTGTTATATATGGTATCGGTGTACCATTTACAAAATAAAAGCGCTATGAGTTGAACCCAAGCTAAAAAAACAAACAAGTGTGGTCTCCTATTAAAAAAAGAAAATAATACAAAAGATATATAAATAATAATCGGGCGCCTTGGAGACACACAATAAAATAATGCTAGGATAGTCAACGGTAGTTTGGAACTTTTAATCTGCCGGCCATCCAAAGAAACAGGCAATGCAAGACAGAAAAAGAAAAGTAGAAAAAGGGTTATTAAAAGGTGATTAAAAGGCGGCCCTTTCGGAAACCTGAAACAAATATAGGTTATCAATTTACGATTCGAATCCACGAGGCCCTAAGTTCTTATTCTTTGAATAAATATATAACTTACCGCCTTAATCCCGTGAAATAATCATCTTGATAATAAGATTTATCAAAAGATACAAATATAGGTACTGTAACAATAAAATTTAAATTCAAAGTCAACGTGTGACGCATTCCATCGAAGAGAATCCCAATGAAAAACAACGACTTACCAAAAATATTGAATTATATCATCATAATTCCTTGAGGGGAACATAATCCACTATCCCTCAGATAAAAATACTCTCATATTGATGAGATTAAACCAAATAATTCTAAGCAGACATTATGAACCTCCGACCGCTTAGAGCAATAGGGAGAAAAGTGACAACTTACGTCAAAATGACAATCACCTCCCGCTCCGATCACAGTCGTTCAGAAACTTGAAATGAAAAATCGACTAAAAACTCGAAATAAAAACCGATGTAACGAACGTTCTAAAACGCGACGTTACATAAGGCGGGAATGAATTTTGAATTTCTCGATGCCAATAAATTACTAATAAAACAAATGTGCACATTAGCCTATGCACATTAATAAAAAAAAAATATATGATATAAGAATGTCCGTATGTAAAATAGTACTTAGCAAAACTTTAGAGTTCTGTTCCCACAGTCAAACCGTGGAAACGGTTTTATGGGGCCATGTTTAATATTAAGTTTTTCATCATCATTCCCTGAACCTTTTTCCCAACTCAGTTGGGGTCGGCTTTCCAGTCTAACTGTGATGCGGCTGAACTTCGATATTTTCCGTGAAGCGACTGCCATCTGACCTCCACAACCAATGGTCTAATGACCAATGGCGATATCGAAGTTCCAAGTTAGGCTGGTTGGACTTTTGAGGGCTCCAACTACCCGTAACGACTGCCATAGATGTTTGTATGGCAACCGGGACCGACGGCTTAACGTGCTCTCCGAGGCACTTATAAACCTGCGATAAATACACACATAACTTCGAAAAGCATCGAAAAGTCATTGGTGTGTGCCATGGTAACCTGAGATCGAACTCGAGACCACGTCTCAGCAATCCATTACCCATACCACTAGGCTACCGCGGGTACTTTTAATATTAAGTTTTTATATAATTTTATTTAATAAAGATACATACATACACACATACTCGTATATCTCTTAAAAGCTGAAAGTAAATAAGAAATAAAACAAGTAAGTGCCTACACAGATGTTATTCCAACTTAGCGAACAATCTAATCTTCTCAGGTAAGAAGTTAGGTACATAAATAAGTAATTTATTACACTGAAGGAATAGCCTATAAGACTTGAACGTTAGATATAATACTAAATATAATATATATATACACCCCGCAAGTTTATTCACTTAGTTCTATGTGTGTAGTATATACATACATACATACATACATACATACATACATATGCTCACGCCCGTAATCCCTGAAGGGGTAGGCAGATGTGAATTAAACACCCACATTTCGGCAATTATGATTTTCGGTCCCATGTGATAGGGGGCGAGCCTATTGCCGCCAATCGGCGTAGGAAGCAGCGTCTTCTCTGCGAAAGAAAGACACTAGCCGTCCTAACTGCCCAGGATGCACCTCGTGGAAGTTCTGAACCAAGCACCTACAAGTACCTATATAGTTAGGTAAACAACAATTTTGGTGAAATTTTTCATTCCAGAAAATCTGAGTGGAGCCAACCTCATTAAAATTGTGTGTTTTTGAAGTACTCTAGACGCTTTACGGAATAAATGAAGTAGTAAGGTGATAAAGAAAGGATTTATGACCGCGATAAAGTACATAAAAAGTTAATTTTTAGGAAGCGATGTTTGTCCGCAGTAATAACATCTTTTACTTGTATACTTAAGGTCTATCGCGTGCAAAGTTATTCCACATCTCACGTTTCCATCAATACCAACTGATATTACAAAAAATGCCATTAAATTTTATACTTTATTTTCATAACGTTAAAGTCTAAAATTAAATGAAAAACATTTCGCTACATTGACTCATTCACTCTAAATTATACCTTAATATTGGCAGACTTAGGTTTAGAGTAGATCATAGGTATCATGTAAGTTGAACTGTGTACCTATGTCTTCACGGGGCGATGTGGTCGCAAAGCTACAAGGCAAAGCAATATAATAAAATGAAACTTAATATTAGACTTTAACTGTATAACAATAAAGTCTAATATTTTATGGCATTTTTTATAATCTCAGTGTCTTGCTAACAATAGCAGAATTGTAGTGTGTGGTAAGGCTAGGTCAAGAATATTTACAATCTTCGAGCATGTATGATTATAGAGAAAGCGAAAGGCGCGTACTAAAATTGTATTAAGTGGAAACATGATCTTTGCCTACCCCATTGGCTAACAGGTATATACTTGAGTGCCATCGAACAAGCAGGCTTCACGCGTATAAAATAACATCTCAACATAATTACTTTTATATTATACAGTCTCATTAAACAGTCGTTAGTGAAAGTTTTAGCAAAAAAAAGTTACTTACTTAAGCTTTTTCTTCGTGATTCCTAATGAAATTCACCTTGAAAGTTTCTAAAACAAACAGTTTGTTTTCATCAAAAGGTCGACCTTCTTTTAATCTTGTTACTGAGAATAAAGAAAATAGGAGTAAGTTTTTATTATTATAATAGTGTTACCTCGCAAGTCTTGATAGCAATTATAAAATATGTAAATGAATCTCCTTTTGACTTTTCACTTCACTACATAGTATAAAACAAAGTCGCGTTCTCTGTCCCTATTTTTCATGTACTTATGTCCCTTTGTATGCTTAAATCTTTTAAACTAAGCGACGGATTTTGATGCAGTTTTTATAATACATAAAATGGTTAAAGACGAAGGTTTATATGTTTATAACATCATGCTACGACCAACAGGTGCGGAGCAGGAATGAAAAATGTTGCAAATACGGAGTGACGCAGACGAAGTTGCGCGGGTCAGCTAGTCATTATTTAATATTGTCTATGAAGACTACAATTATTTTAAAAAAACTTCTCTTTAGTGTTATAAAAGAAAAGTGACAATATTTTTTATGTAATTAGATGTTTAAAAGAGATTAAAATTATAATGAAACTGAACATTACACTAAAATCAATGCACATCTTCATAATAGAGTTAACGGTGTGACAGTCGCCTATAAAAAACATCAAAGGTCCAACATTGAGGGTTGAAATGATGTCGTCACCAAAATTTTCCTAATTGAATCATTTGCACCCTATGTAACTTGAAATTATACTCCAAATCGAACTTTATGCTTAACGTAATAAGACTGAAAAGTTTAAAAGTTATTCTTTATTTATGTAGTTTTGATGTAAGCATATTTTAAAATAAATATGCGATAAACGCGTGCTTTATCTATCTATGTATATAAATAATAATGAATCACGAAATAAGTTGCTAAGCATAACTCGAAGACGGCTGTACCAATATCGAATAATTTTTTATATATTCCTTGAACTCTAAGGATGGTTATATGGAGCAGCGGAAACGGGATCAGATTTCCACGCTAGCGGAGCCGCTGGAAACCGCTAGTATGAGTATATTTTCAATCATATCTCCAGTTCTACTCATCCAAATACGATCGAACATACAAGTAAAAAAAACAAAATAAAACAATAAGAATTGAAATATTTATTATTATTTTATGACAAGCTTGACTAAGAATGTTATAATAAAAAAACCTCATCATGCAAAATCTGTGCGTTTTTGCTTTCATCGTGGACAAACAGACAAGAATTTATATTTATTTTTTGTGTTTATAATCGTTATTTTGATATAACATAAAAAAACCGTTGAAAATAATTTAATTTTCAATATGTTATCAGCATAAAAATTGCAATATACAAATTTTGTCTACACCTCAACTTTTTTTTAAATTATTTTTAAGAAAGATTTCTGCGAAGTAATATTGTAAGTAAGTATTTTCTAAGCGAAAATACGTTTGTGATCCTTATGTTAACGAAAGAAAATTAGAAAAACAACATACCTATTACCTACGAATAATAGTGGTTTACCTACTGCGAAGACTCTAAGACTAAAGCTACCAATTTTAATTAAAATACAGAGTGAAATAATTAATAGCCCTTTGTCAATAAAGGTAAAAACAAAGCTCCCTCACACGCCAACGAACAGAACCTACAAAGCACTCCCTCCCAGACAGAGGGATTAATAGTCACTCACCGAGTTGTTTGCCCGAAGAGGGACGGCTCTATTTTTTACATAATCCATGTTACTATATTTTTTAATACATGCAAGGTAACAGATACTTTTCTATTTATTGACAGTCCGACTGAGGTAGTACCTCCACCCTACAGAATACCCCGACTAATAATAACCTTGTGTTGTGTTTTCGGAGGTGAGTAGGGTAGCCAGAGCTCACTGGAGAGGTTTCATGTTGTCAGTGGGGAGATCTAGAAACTTCTTTGTCTTCTGCACTGACAGCACAGAGACTCTCTTAACTTTCTCCCACCCCCTTCTCCTTCCTTCCTCTTCTCTATATAGTCGGCAGCACGAATGTGACGCCCCTGGTGTGGCAAACGTCCATAGGCCACGGTAACCACTTTCCAGCAGGTGAGCCGCGTGCTCGTCTGTCACCTGTAGCTCTGGCTACCCTACTCACCTCCGAAAACACAACACAAGGATAACCTTGTGTTGTATTTCCCTTAATAATCATATTAGTTGACGTATTCTATAGGGCGGAGTTCCTTCCCCAGTCGGATTGCTCAATTAGGACGGGATATACCGTCATGTCCTACCTCCGTCAATACCTACTACTCATATTTATTTTGATATAGCCATTCAAATTACCATTTATAACAGTACTAAATATCTACAAATTAGGCTGTTTACCATGTTTGTGCGTTTACGAATTTCCAATATTCCGGCACTGTTACAATAACAAACACAAAATACATAAACATAGGCAATTTTCTTATCATAATAACGATGATTTGAATCAGCATTTAACAAACAAACAAACTCATCTAATAGCGTGCCTTATAACCCGAATCCCAGTGCCTCACCCTTCAGTTCCCTCAATTTGCACCCTCTGACGACTAAAGGGTTAAATATCAAACATTGTCTATACTTATTTGTACGCTGTGGGGTTTGCTAACAGATTTTCAAGTCCCTTCAGCCCTTAAAAGTACGAAACAGTCCCTTTTGAGTTAACTTGAATATTGTGTTCGTCAGATTTCGTAAATAAGTTTTGGGATGTTATGTCCATGTATTTCATATCTAGTGAAGATGTTTAGCAAGTAAATAACTTTCAAAACGCGTTGTATAGTTTTCATAGAAATTTTCTTCGTAATAATTCTGGGTGTGGAAAAGTACAAGTGTGTTATTAATAATGTACACAACTTTGCACTTAAACTCATCATTCTCTGAACCTTTTTCCCATCTTAGTTGGGGATCGGCTTTCCAGTGTAACTGTGATGCAGCTGAACTTCGATATTTTCCGTGAAGCGACTGCCATCTGACCTCCACAACCAATGGTCCAATGACCAATGGCGATATCGAAATTCCAAGTTAGACTGGTTGCACTTTTGAGGACTCCAACTACCCGTAACGACTGCCATAGATGTTTGTATGTCAACCGGGACAGACAGCTTAACGTGCTCTCCGAGGTACGACCAAACTAGTACAAACAGCCATATTCATGCATACAACTATTTGCAGTGAGTGAGATCTAAGCCGCGCCCCGTGCGTAGCAGTTAAACTGTTTACTTGCACTTTAAACTTTGCACTATATTATTAAATTGTTACAAGAATTGGCTATAATTCTCTCTTAGATAATTTTTTTTATATTTATTTAATTAATATCATACAAAACACAAATAATATTAAATGTAGCACACCAAAAACCACAAAGGGTTTGTGTTAAGTAGCTAGATAGTTACCTAGTAGCTAAATAGTTAGCTGCCCTTGGAAGTTAATTCTACACTGACTCATAATATCATGTTAGTCGTTTTATTAATTAATTGTGTTAATGACGCCCTCCCAGTGGAATCGCGGTGTCAGTAAAAATGTATGTTGTGTCCTATTTTAACGTTAAAATTTTGGCTTCTATGCGCTCTGACTTTGTGCTTGTATATGAAAAAGATATCAAACTCGCATTACGAGCCAATACGATATTTTTTTGAGATACCTTAGGTATAGGCATCAGATCTTTATTTCGTGCGGCCGACTGTCAGTTGATAAACATTTCTTGAAGAAAGAAGCATGCAACAGGGTCTCGTCCGATCAATGACAAGTCCGCTGATTTGTAGGTCGACTTGACCCAGAAGTTGCGCGAAAATTGTGCATCTGCGGCAGTGCCGACAGAAGGTAAAACAGTTTGCTTCAAAAGTAAAAAAAATATACTTCACAAAAAGGTTTTCAACGAAACTAAAAAGTTTTCACTTCATATGAATTATCTCAATTTTACCAGTCAATCCAAATTTCGGATCCGACCCAAATTTTAAGTATAATGGTTTCATAGTTCACGAGTTACCTGGTGACAAACCAACAGACAAAGAGGTTCGTGTAACAGATCATGACATCCATGACATTCGTGAGGTAAAGGAGAAAGAATACAAGTATTACATCACCCTATCATCCGAATGGTTTGCTAGGAACCAGCTAAAGAATAACGCAGACGATATACCTTCCTACAGTCCCGTGTCCTTTAAAACGGGGCGTGAAAAAGCATCTGATGAGGCCGTCAAGCTGAGCGACACCATTGTAGCACTAAGCGTGTTTGCAATGATGACCCTCTTTCATGAGACTTTGCCTTCAGCTTAACATCAGACGAGGTGAAGTCAAACTGACGTGCCATAAATAAAAAAAGATATCACTATGAGAGAAGTAAAACCCGACATAAAACCCTGTACCAACCCGTCTGGCCAGCGTAGAAACAGTAAGCCATTGGTCTTTTGTCTCTCAAAAAAAAAATGTCCGACAGTGTAAATGGTAATTAATTTATTGATTGACACAAAACATGACAAGTCAATTTAATTCACAATTACTGTCAAAGGAACAATCTACCCTAAGGTGCTTATTGCTAATTTGAACCAAAATGCAAATGAGTTCTTGAATTAATTAAATACATTCAACTTTCGTACTCAAACAAACTGTAGATATTAAGAGAAATATGAACAAAACAGCTAAGTATAATATTTTATCTCAACTTATTACTCAAACTTGGCTCTTTGCTTTCACTTAGGGTTATATCATACTGTGTTTAGGGTACATTCTTGCTAGCGAAGGGTTGAGCGAAATTATTTGCAGTGAAAATTCAACCCAAAAGTCAGTTACGTCGACCAATAACTCGAAGTTGTGCGTTTTCATTCGAATGCGCGCGAATTCGCAATTGTTTTTGAAATTGGAACTATTTGAAGCATGTTGAGCACTTGTATTAAGAGTATTGAGTTATTTTTGAGTAAACAAATTTTCTATTTCTTTTTTTTTCACAAGTGATCTATTTTCACTTCTATAGACAGTCCCCGAAGACTAACTCGCAAGTTTTATTTATCTTAAAAGAGATAATGAGCATTGTATACTTTATACACTTATACCTATAGTCAATTACTTACTTATAAACAATCTTAGCGTGTCTTCGCGGTGTCTGGAAATCTGCTGCTGTTTTTCTATTTTAACGTTTAAATTAAAACTTCTATACGCTCCGACATTGTGCTAGTTTGAATTGATCCTTACAACTTAGTTTCACCGCAAAACTTAACCGCTTCGTAAGCATGTACTTAGTTCGGCTATTGTGGTAACGAAATACCTTCTCGTATTACTTGAAACTGACTTGTTTGGTAACGAGTTTCGTATATACGACATACGATCCACCAAACTATGTAGTTCGGTACAACTCAATAGATGTGTTGTGTGTGTGTGTGTGTTGGAGGGGACGTAGTAAGCCTTCCTGAAGAGCAAAACCTATGCTCGGGCCATCTCCGTGAGTAGCGGCGCTGCCGTGAAACAAATTACTACTTAAATGCCTTTCTAAGTCTAAAATAGATGTGTTCAAGACCTCTTAAGCTATGTACTTGTTCCAAATATTACTAATACAGATGCTAGATTATCTGTAGAGTAACGGAGAAAGAATATTATCACCCTATCTTCTGAAGAAGATCGTAAGAGACGATTAACGGAAAAATATGCAGAAGATATCATGGCAAAAGAAGCAAAACCTGAGAGGATGAGGATGATGACGATGGTAAATTGGAGCTACTGCATCGTCATATCACCATGTGCTATCCTCAAAAGACAATCAAAAAACGCGCACCTATTAGGCATATGGAGCACATTCTGGGGGCAAAATATAATGTTCTGATGAGCTCTTCCAATTAATCCCACCCTCCCCTTTCCTACACAGGACAACACGTGCAGGGCTTAGGTGTCACTCGCATACGGTACAGAATATTCCATCAAGAACCAAGCGGTTCGGTGAGTCTTTTCTCTGCCGCACCATTAAGTCCTGGAATTCCTTGCCGGCGCACGTGTTTCCTTCTTCCTACAGTTCCGGGTCCTTTAAGCGGGGCGTGAAAAAGCATCTGATGAGACCGCCAAGCTGAGCGCCACCATTGTAGCACTGAACGTGTTTGCAATGGTGACCCTCTTTCATTCTTCAGCTTAACATCAGGCGAGGTGAAGTCAAATTGACGTGCCATAGATGAAAAAAAATAAAAAAATAGTTATAATCTTTAAAGTCATTACAAAGTGTCTCCGATATTCATCAAAAAATAGACGTCGAGATGAATAATAAATGGACGTAAATCTAATTACTTCTTTACAGAATTAGCTTCACGTGATGTGTCCATCTCAATCAAAGCCACACCTCCCCCAGCTCATTACGGACTGCTATTTCAGTTAGGGAGTGCCCAGTGCGGACGCACGAGGGGGCTGTATTCTAGTGTTTTAGTGCCAGAGCCTAATAATGACTATGATGTAATGATATGACTACTAATATGAACAAGTAATTATATCTAGGTGTAATTGTTTGATACTGTCATTTGCAATGCTAGGGGTGTCACACTCCTACTGTAAATCCTGATAAACTTCTAATGCCCTTCTTAAAGAGTTGATGGCAGAGTGTTTAAGGTTAAGACAGCTTCCCTTCCGTGCCGCCAGCGCAAAGTGACTATACAATAACTCTCCAGTGAGCTCTGGCTACTTTACTCAGCGTCGGGCGCACAACACAAGGTTGTTATTATTATTATTATTAAATATTAACACTTAGGTGGGAAAGTGAAAGGGGGAAGGTAGAAGGTTAAGAGAGTCTGTGTGATGTCAGAAAGAAGGGTTTTTCGGACTTCCCACGAATTTAGGTTTTTATGGGTTGAAGCCGTAGCTCCGTAACGTGGCGGTAGTGCACGCGACTGCTGCGGACAGGGCGCGGCTTTGATTCCCGCTCAGTGCAAAAAGTTTTATGCATGAATACGGCTGTTTGCCTCCGAGAGCACATTAAACCGTCGGTCCCGGTTGCCATACAAACATCTATGGCATTCGTTACCCTGTTGTTGCCCTCAAAAGTCCAAATACTTCCAAACTTCGAACTTCCAAACTTGGAACTTCGATATCGCCATTGGGCATTGCACCATTGGTTGTGGAGGTCAGATTTGCAGTCGCTTCGCGGAAAATATCGAAGTTCAACCACATCACAGTTAGACTAGAAAGCCGACCCCAACTGAGTTGGGAAAAGGTTCAGACAATGATGATGGGTTGAAGGAGCGGGAATTTCAAACGGGTGGAACCGCAGGCTTCAGGTAGAGCCAAATAAGTTACCATATTATGTATTCCTCATATCAGTCATAATTAATTCAGTACATTACATATGCATAGCGTGTTAGACAACATATTAACTATCAATTTACTCAATGAGAATTCTGTCCTATATAATGATATATCTCCTTAAAATGGCGGATGTCTTGTAGGCTTTGTTTATAACCCTAACTGATTTATTCTTGATACCATTCGCATTCAAAGGTTTCAGTTCGGAGTCCAAGGTCCGTTTTCTGTGGACTTAGCAGAACTTAGTTATTTTCCGAGAAGCTGCTGCCATCTGCCTATATCAAGCAGTGGAATAGGCTAATTAATTGATTGATTGGCGATTTTGGCGAGGTGTGATCTAGCCAAAATCTTGAAAATAGTCTTCAATACAGTCCACAAACACCCTCTCATCTTAGGTTATTGTAGAATTGGATTGTCTTAAGGTAGTCATTGATGATACGTCCAACGATACAGGTGGACTGGACGTCTTCCAAAATCGTTTAGTGAATTTGATAAATGAATGCCAATGAAATGGACGTCTTCGAAATGGACGTATCGTCAGTGCCTTAAAGGTAGGCATTGATGATACATCCAATTGGATTGGATGCATGGATTTCAATACGTTTGGGAAAACTGGAAGACGTCCATGTCATTGGCATACATTTATCACATTCAGGAAATGATTTTGGAAGACGTCTCGACGTTTGGAAATGGCTACCTTGATTAATGAAAGTAATTATTGGACCGTGAGTGTATCATGTGTACAAGTTAGTATGTCGTTCATACGGGTGAATCCACGGGCAACAGTAGTAAATAAAACAAAGTCATATAAGATTATTATAGCTATAACAATGAGCTATTAAAAGTAACATCAGCAAACTTTGTAAGAACGCATTAACTGCGTGGAGCTGCCGTGCAGGGCAAAGTTCTGTAGCTTATCAGACTTGTTCGTATACTTGATATGAATGCTTGAGATAAAATTTGTATATAACTATAGACGCCCGCGGCTCTGCCCGCATGGATGTCAATAATCGTGTCTAAACATCGCCTATCTCCTTTTCAATTTCTGTCCCAAATGTTATCGGAACCTGTTCTCTGGTTTAGCGTCAAAGTGTAACAGAAAGATAAACAGGATAAACAGGATTTTACCGGCTACTATTTCTAACCAGCTATAATTATTACAAAAAATGCCATTGAATTTTCAACTTTATCGTATATAGTAATAAATATTCTAGGATAATCTACACAACGCCACCTAGACCCATGGTAAGCATAGCATAACTAACTTGTGTTATAGGCTAGAAAATGCGGATAAACATGTTTTTTTTTGTAAATACATATTATACATAGAAACAGACCAGACCAATGCAAATATCCATATTCATGCGAACATTATATTTGCTCTGAGCGGGAATCGAACCTTCTGCGTAGCAGCTACGCCACGGAGGTTCAACATTAGTGAGTTCGTAACATATGGTTTCTTTTACTCTATATAATGACATTTAATTTTAGACCTCAACTGCATGGTATTAAAGTCTTAAATTCAATGGCATGTTTTTTAATTTCAATGGTTTGACAATGGTTGAGAATATGTAGAATCATCGCCACGATAGTCCGACACATGGAGCCACTTTCGTATTTATAATATTAGTACGGATAAATTTATAGATTACTTGCTAATGCCCGCGGCTCCGCCCGCGTGAATGTCGGTTATCGCGCAGTGCAATATAGCCTATGTTATTCATGGTGAATGTAGCTTTGCAATGGGGAAATAAATTTGAAATCGGTACAGTAGTTTTTGTGTTTATTCATTATAAATATACACACACACACTTTTCCTTTTTATAATATTAGTTTAGATATAGATAGGTCATTTCTCACAAATTGTACGACTGAATCGACTTCTAAAAAACAAGTATCTCTCAATAAGTAGAATATCGTTTAGTTTCGCAAAAAATATATACACTTTTATAGCAACAACAAAGTTGTCGAGGTGACCTTCTTAACTCTCAAAGAGGTCCGGTCCCTCACGCCCTGCCTTTTTGATTGTGTACCCGTTTTATTACACAAAAGACTTCTGATAAGACCCTCACTGTTTATGCAAATAGCCGTAAATAGAGTACGGCCAAAAATCTATTACAATTGTGACTATTTGTTATTCATAATCATACGCCTTTTTAGGGTTCCATAACATAACATAAACTCGCGGCTATAACCCCGAAGGCAAAGGTGCTAGCACCCACATTTCACCAGTTTATGTTTAAGTCCCAATGTAATAGGTGGCGAGCCTATTGCCATTAACCGGGCACTTATAAACCTGCGATAAATACACACATAACATCGAAAAGCATCGAAAAGTCATTGGTGTGTGTCATGGTAAAACTTGGGATCGAACCCGAGACCTCGTCTCAGCAGTCCATTACCCATATCTATACCTCCATTACCCATGCTTCAAAAGTAAACAACGGACCTCGTCATCATCATCATTCCCTGAATCTTTTTCCCAACTCAGTTGGGGTCGGCTTTCCAGTCTAACTGTGATGCGGCTGAACTTCGATATTTTCCGTGAAGCGACTGCCATCTGACCTCCACAACCAATGGTCTAATGACCAATGGCGATATCGAAGTTCCAAGTTAGGCTGGTTGGACTTTTGAGGGCTCCAACTACCCGTAACGACTGCCATAGATGTTTGTATGGCAACCGGGACCGACGGCTTAACGTGCTCTCCGAGGCACTTATAAACCTGCGATAAATACACATATAACTTCGAAAAGCATCGAAAAGTCATTGGTGTGTGCCATGGTAAACCTGGGATGGAACTCGAGACCTCGTCTCAGCAGTCCATTACCCATACCACTAGGCTACCGCGGCCTCGTATTATGCTGAATTTCGTTTATTATGCCAGTATAATTTATGTCTATATATTTTATGCAAATGGATAGTGAACCAGGCAATTACGCCTATTTGAAGTCTGTACAGAGATTAAATCTATTTTCAATTTGCCGGTACATAAATTAAGAGGAATCAGATGTGATAGCACTCAGCCCCTCTGGTCCCAGCGCGCCATCCGATTCCTTTACAATCCTACGTTGAGGTGGATTCTATTAATTATGTACGGACCTCACTAACATCCCCTACTATTGGTTATTATTACCCACTTGACCATTTGTAAATTTTTTCACCGTTACTGTTAGGACAATAAAAGTGTGATCATTTGAATACGTTATAATTGATGATGGAACGATGTAGTAGGGGAGCCCATAATTCTAAATCGAGATTTACTCGAACGTTATATATACTATTGGATTGCGAAGTTTATATGATAAGTAGTAAAAATGTCATATAATGTATACCTTTTTATCGGTGGGGGTGCGACTATAGATTTTCAAGAATGTAAAAAAAACTGTTGCATGGATTGATTGCATCCATGTCCTATGTATTTTTGAAAATGTACGTATGTTAATTTCATATATATACGTATGTTAATAAATGTATGCAGTAACAATAACGCAATTGTCACGACGACAAAAATCAGTAGAATGCGCACTGCGTAAGGGTTGTCTTTACGATTCTAGCTCTAGTAAAGAAAACAAATACCCCACAATACCAAAAAAAAACTAAGTTATTAGCATTTATAAAAGCTTCAAATACGTGCATAAGTTCTCGACCTCATATTATTTTACGCACAATGAGTAAATATCATATCAATGAATGAATCACTCATCATCCAAAGAGTGAATTTTGCGATGCAAAACCTAAAGCCGTAAGTCGTCAAAGCCTTTCATGTAATCATCTGGTAATACTGCCTACTACCGAACTTGGAATAACTCAACCGGAATGAGTGCTGCTGAGTATTTAGTAAACATTCTGCGTAGTGAACAAATATAAATGATTTTAGGACTAATATTGACATATTTTTTCACGAATGGCTCTGTGCTTTCAGCATCGATTCCGCCGATGTCAAGAAGTATAGCTATTAAAGATCTTTTTTCTATTATAACTACACCGCCCGATGCGTATAATGTCGAATATCTATCATCTCATCAATCTATGGTAATAAAAATTATTCGTGTATAGATATCCCCGGGCCAATACAAGTGTACACATCTGCACTGAAACAACGATTTAGCAGTTGAACGCTATACCATAGAGCACCTAAATAATTAGAACTACTTGCCCCTGGGACTACTCTACCCCTGGGACTACTCTACCCCTGAGATTACTTTACCCCTCGGACTACTCTACCCCTGGAACTACTCTACCCCCGGTACTACTCTACCCCTGAGTCTACTCTACCCCTGAGACTACTCTACCCCTAGGACTACTCTACCCCTTTGACTACTTTACCCCTCGAACTACTCTACCTCTGGAACTACTCTACCCTACATTACAGAAATGATTGTCTATGTCTCTAAACGTTACGAAATCAATGCAAAACCTAAGTCGAAGTATTCTCGATACTGACAACAGTAGGGGCGAAGCCGACATAAAAAGAAGTCTGCCAAAACTATTTATCTGGAGTAGTATGAAATATTTATATACGAGACAGCTGTACAGTCGCCAACTTAGTTATTTATCTGTGCAAGCACTAGTACGCTTCGCTGACTGTATTGCGAGTCAGACAGCATAATGCTTTTAGGGTTGATGCGAAATTATTTAAGCTACGATAATTAACCTGATAGCTTAGTAGTGATACTCGTATTTTAACATTTTAACATTTAGACCGGTGACATATTTGTTAACGTACAATATATTATTAATTTTAAGGTTTTGTAAGTGTCTTTTATGTAGAGAGTATAAATAATCTTTTTCATGAATCTGGTCTAAGTGTGGTATTTTAACATTTTAACATTTAAACCGGTTATATATTTACTAACGTACAATATATTATTAATTTTAAAGTTTTGTAAGTGCCTTTTATGTAGAGACTATAAATAATCTTAGTTCTTACCCGAGTGCGTACAATATTCCGCAAGTACGAAGATCAAACCTCGACACGTGTTTCGCCTCTACACGAGGCATCTTCAGAACCGTTATAAAGCGATAGAGAGCCTTATATTTTGAAGTATTTATTTGGGCTGTACTCGACCCAGACAGATCCGAATTTTATCAAGAAAATTGTTATGTCATTCATCCTTTTTAAATATAAACCGATAAAGCGTGGTCATGATTTTTAAGTGTAACTACAGTAAATATAATATCACAGCTGCAGTAGCCTTATCTCTCATCAGATGGTTTTTCTCGCCCCGCTTATATGAAACAATTAAAACATTAAACAGACATGGTATATAAAGCAATAATAGCAAGTGCCGTCTGCTCATAAATAAATTGTCTTGTAATGAATGACGCAATAATGAACAGCTTGCAGTCTCGTTGAGAATTCTCTAGAGAACCATCAGATGGTCTAAGTACAGTCCTACTAATAATACACCGTACTTGTACACTCTGTACACTAGGATTGGCCGTTACTTTGCTCATTGCCCCTTGCGGTCCAAGGTTATATGGCGACTAACTACTAGTTCACACCAAGAAGCTATTTGTAAACATGTTTAATACAAAACTCTCTCTCATCTCATAAACTCACGCCTATATCCCTGAAGGGGTAGGCAGAGGTGCTAGCACCCAAATTAAGCCAGTTTATGTTTAGGT
Source organism: Pelosia muscerda (assembly GCA_963691645.1). Taxonomy (NCBI): domain Eukaryota; kingdom Metazoa; phylum Arthropoda; class Insecta; order Lepidoptera; family Erebidae; genus Pelosia; species Pelosia muscerda. The sequence continues at coordinate 6,264,449 of OY829123.1, forward strand.
CCCAATGTAATAGCCATTAACCGGGCACTTATAAACCTGCGATAAATGCACACATAACTTCGAAAAGCATCGAAATATCATTGATGTGTGCCATGGTAAAACCTGGGATCGAACCCGAGACCTCGTCTGAGCAGTCCATTACCCATACCACTAGGCTACCGCGGTTGATACAAAACTGGTTGAAGATATGTCAAAACTTGTAGAAGTCCTTTCAGAACACAAATACATATTTTATACATGTACCTACCTATTGGTTGACGCATTGCACGAGTCAATAATTCAAAATTTAAAAATCATTTATTCTATATAGACCATTAAACGGCACTTACAAAACGTCAATATCAACAATATTTTATAAATTAGTGAGCAAATGGACTACCGGTTCGAAACGCGCCCCGTCCTGCGAAGACTCCGGCAAGAAACTCAGTGGGCTTTTCTTTTTTTTTGGTCTCTTTACAAGCATTTGCTCAGTCTAGAGACACTTGCTTGAGTAGCAAATTGAGTGAACAGCTCATTTCCAGGCCAAGCTATAGTGGCCAGAATACAGTCATAGACTCACCCCCTATTACGTGGGACTGTACAGTATTGGTGAAATGTTAATTCACCTCTGCCTACCCCAGAGGAAAAAAGATGTGAGCATATGTCATCATCATCATAATATAGTGTTACAATGGTGGCACTTAACTTTTTCCCGTGTCATTTAAAGGACTCGGGACTGTAGGAAGAAGAAAACACGTAAATTGGTGAGGAATTCCAAGACTTAATGGTGCGGTTCTTATTCTGTCGAATCGACGGCATTTTTGAGTTGATTCCCGGCAATGCCGCTACTCGCGGAGAGGGCTCTAGGTTTCGCTCTTCGGAAAGGCTTACTACGTCCCCTAAAAGAACCGGGGTGCGGTAAAGGAAAGACTCACCGAACCGCTTGGTTCTTGATGGAATATTCTCCGTATGCGGGTGACATCTAAGACGTGTAGTCCTTTATAGGAAAGGAGAGGGTGGTACTAATTAGAAGATAACATCAAAACAGCCACCGTGGTAGACACGTTAAAATACTCCGAAGGACACACGAAATCGCAGACAGATAAACATAATTATTATAAGTATACCTCCCCTATGTTTGCGAGGGGTGCAAAAGTACAAACAAACAAATTTACAAATTGTATATCAATAAATGTTGAGGGTTAACTAGTTTTGAATCCTCGGGGGACAAGTTTGATGTATCTCATGTTTTGTTTATTATTTTGTGATTGGTTTTAGAATTTGCTGTACATAGCCTTGCTGAACAAGTTGACCTGTTCTCGTGCTCATTGAACGAACTTACAAGAGTCATATATTGTTTTTTTTTTTTTACAAACTCACTCCTATATCCCCGAAGGGGTAGGCAGAGGTGCTAGCACCCACATTTCGCCATTTATGTTTAGGTCCCAATGTAATAGGTGGCGCGCCTATTACCATTAACCAGGCACTTATAAACCTGCGATAAATACACACATAGCTTCGAAAAAGCATCGATAAGTCATTGGTGTGTGCCATGGTAACCTGGAATCGAACTCGAGACCTCGTCTCAGCAGTTCATTACCCATACCACTAGGCTACCGCGGTACCTTTATTGATTATTACTATACTATACGATATATTGTGTAGTTAGTAAGTAGATTTGTTTGAGCTTTATACACCTAGTTTGTAAGATTTATTTGTAAGAAGACTAGTTTTAAGATTTTTATTTGTATACACTGTCGCATTAGGTGATCATCTGTAAGGATAGTGGTTTAAATAAATAAATAAATAAATAATTTTGCTTTAGCGAAAGAATTTAGAGTAGTGCTAAAATTATTTCAAATAGCTAAGGGATAATTGTGATACTATTCGATTGATTGTCGACCATCACGGGATCAATTACCGGCCAGGACCTCGATGTTTAATTTCATCCTTTCTGTATATGACATCAAAATAATACGACCTCGGTGGCGTTGCGGTAGTGAATGCTACTGCTACGCAGGAGGTGCGGGTTCGATTCCGGATCAGTGCAAATATCTGTGTGCATGAAATATGAATATCTGCATTGGTCTGGGTGTTTCTATGTATAATATGTATGTATTTACAAAAAAAAATGTATTTAAGTATGTTTATCCACATTCTAGAACCCGTAACACAAGCTAGTTAAGCTATGCTTACCATGGGTCTAGGTGACGTTGTGTAGACTGTCCTAGAATATTTATTTATTTATTCCATAGAATTTCGCTTGGATCTGTAATATTATAAGACACTAATGTACCTACAAAAATAAGTAAAATATTCGACCTCAATATTGCAATGTCTGCAAAAAACTCTAAGTCTTAAGTGCTGAAATATAATTTTAAAGATCTACGTACACTTAGTAAGCAATAAATGATTAGAATTTTAATTCGATTCTAATAATTATTAACCGAGCTACTAAATACTCTGAAGCAACACATTTAGCCAAACCATTAGAATCAATGTTCCAGTCGTCATCATGAATCAGTCGTTCCAGTCGTTCGGTTGCGGACGGACGCGACGCGACGTTCGTTGCTTTAACATATCGGTGACTCATCGCAAGGGACAATGACCCCGAATACGGTGAAGTGCGCGAATTGCAACATTGTGATCAACGAAGTCTTAGCTTTTCTACGAAATGTGCTTGGACTTATGGACGAAGAGAGTATACAGCAGCTGTGCACTACGTCGTTCACAGCTGATGATATTGTGAAAGCAAAATCATTGTTGTTCGAGTCAATACCGAATGCGAAGAAGATGCCAATCAGACGTAAGGATGGGAAGAAGAAGATGTCACGAGATCTAAACGATATCATCAGTCTTATGACCACTGCAGACGAGGAGCTGTTTCCAATATTTGTTGCAAAAGAACTGCATAAACTGCCTCCCGTTACATTTGACCATGTCGATGCAACACGGCTCCTAAGGGACATTGTGAAACTACAAAATCAACTCAGTGTTCTGGAACAGAAATTTGTGACTACCGACCGATTTGATTTATTAAACCGAGAGATCGAACATATGAAACACGCATCTTTGATGGTGCATTCTCCGCCTCATGTTAATGTCAATATAAACCGAAGAGGTGCTTGCGTACAAAGCAGCCCCATTGATAGCGGCCCCATAGGGCTTGAATATGTGCCTATAAATGTATTACAATCAGCTGATGCGCTACAGTCAGCTGATGCATTAAAATCAGCTGATACAAATATAAACGGTCACGCAATATCTGCAAGTCATTCCCAGTCCCCGATAACAAAATGTAGTGAGGAGCCTTCTATCACCTTCTTGCGGGAACAAAAAAGAGGGACCGAGGTACAGGCAGAAACGAACAGTGTCGGTGCAATCGGGTCCGAAAACAATCGAAGCAAGTTTGAAAAACCGAAAGAGATGCAATTAAACGACCCATCGCATGTGGGAAGATCGAACCGAGAGGCCAATACAGCTATGCGAGAAAGAGAGGCTGTAACGTCGGCAGCGGAGAACGCCTCCCCACTTAGTATCGTCCACAGTACAGCAGTAACCCGGCCGGCGGCAACATATTGTGATATGGTTAACTCAAGAACAACACAAAACCTTCAATCAACTGTAAAATGTATGCCTAGGTCAACGTTGGAGATGGAATTACAGTGTAAACAACCGGTAAGCGAAAATACTGAGTGGACGGTAGTGCAACGTAAATCGGCAAAGCGATATAGACTGATTGGTCAAAAAGGACGTGCAACGGCCGCGCCCGATGACAAGTTTAGAGCGGCTGATATCAAAATACCCCTGTTTATATCTAATGTCAGTGTGCAAACAAGTGAACAGGATATTATTCATTATATCAAGGAGAAAACGAATGAAACTGTGTCACTAAAAAAGATAAAAATGAAGACTACAAAATCATATAACGCTTTTAAGTTGTTTGTGACGAAAAGTAAATTAGAATTATTTTTAAATGATGAATTATGGCCAGACGGTATAACCTTCAGGCGATTTGTAAGGTTTATATATAAAAAATAAACAAAACCAATGTGATAGTGCTATATACCCTCCATTATAAATGATAAGGAAAAGGGTAATTGTAGGTTTATCAGTTTCAATTGTAAATCTGTAAAAAGATCAATAGGAGGTATACGACGCTTATGTGGCACGGCAGACATAGGCTGTCTCCAAGAGACGTGGCTCCTCCCTCATGACATTCCTTTCCTAGGTACCATATCTAGTAACTTCGAATATACCGGGAAGTCAGCTGTTGACACGACCGTGGGATTACTAACCGGAAGGCCGTATGGGGGAGTAGCCATATTATGGAGGAAGGGTGTTTTTGACACCGTAAATGTGTTAGAGTGTAATAGCTGCCGTCTGACTGCCATTAAAGCTACTTGGGGCGGGCGATCAATTATTGTATTCTCTGTATATATGCCGACGGATTCACCCGATAACTTAGTTATTTTTACTGAAGTACTAGGTGAGATAAGTGCCATTGCAGCGAGCGAAGACGTTGAGAGTTTGTTCATATTGGGAGATTTAAATGCTCACCCCACCGAACTATTTTTTAGTGAACTCACAGACTTTTGTGTTGATCAATCGTGGCTATGTGCTGACACTGAGAAACTGGGCTACAACTGCGAGTGTTATACCTACATTAGTGAAGTTCACGGATGTAAAAGATGGTTAGATCACTGTGTAGTTTCACTGTCGGCTTGGCACACGGTAGGTACAGTACGCGTAATAGAAGACGTATATATATCGGATCATCTCCCATTATACGTTGAATGCGATCTCAATATTGTAAGAACCAAATTGACTGAAATTGATATTCCTCGTAATAAAATCATCTGGGGGGAGAGAAATGTATCACAAATTGACAAATATCGCGAATTGTGTAACAACAGGTTACGTGACATTGACTTCCCTCAAGAATTTAGAAATTGTAGTCATAAGTCGTGTGACTTGTTGGAGCACAAGGGTATATTGAATAAAATTTATGACAGTATAGTGTATGCGTTATGTGATGCCGCTGTGCAAACAAGTAGGACGGTAGGATCAGACGGTATAGGCAGAAGACGTCGGGCATTATGTGGGTGGAACAACCACGTTCGAGATGCACACCGGGACGCCAAGCTTAAGCTTGAAATGTGGGTGTTACATAATCGCCCAAGCTCCGGGGTAATTTATGATGAAATGAGGGTGACCCGTAGTATTTTTAAGAGCCGTCTAAAGTGGTGCCAAAATAATCAGGACCAAATTAGGATGGATAAGTTAGCAGAAGAAAGAGCAGCCAACAATTTTGCCAAGTTCTGGAAGTCCACGAATAGAATGGATACCAAGCCCGGTCTGGCCGTGAACGTGGAAGGGAAGAGTGACCCGGAAGCTATTGCAAACATGTTCAAAGAACATTTCACAGTACGCTCCCCCCTCGGTCTATCTACATCCCTATCCAAAAGTCAACCTAACTGCCAGGGAGATAAGCCACAAATTCGTTTCTCAGCGAAGCAAGTGGCAACTGCCATCAAAAATATGAACAGAGGCAAGTCTCCTGGTCATGACGGACTCAGTGTCGAACATTTTAAATACGCGGGTGTCCACATGCCTAGGGTGCTGGCGTTGCTTTACACAATGTGCATGAGTCACTCGTACTTACCGTCAGAACTGATGAAAACCCTGGTAGTACCCATTATAAAAAATAGGACAGGTGACATTTCTGATAAGACAAACTATCGACCCATCAGTCTTGCAACAACAATGGCAAAAATATTGGACAGTGTGATTGACTCTTATTTGAAAGAAGTTTTGACGTTGCATGACTCACAGTTCGGGTTCCAACCTGGGCTGTCTACCGAAAGTGCCATAGTTAGCCTTAAGCATACTGTCCAGTATTACACTGAAAGGAGGACACCAGTTTATGCCTGTTTCCTTGATCTCTCCAAGGCCTTTGAGCTTGTAAGTTACGATGTGCTTTGGGGAAAACTGGAGGCCAGGGGTACACCCGTTGAAATTATCAGATTACTGAGATATTGGTACGGGAATCAGTCCAATAGGGTTAAATGGTCTAGTGAACTGTCGGAAATGTATAGATTGGAGTGCGGAGTTAGACAAGGGGGATTAACGTCTCCCAGGCTGTTCAATCTATATATTAACGACCTGATCATCGAACTCAGTAGTATGCGAGTGGGGTGCAGCGTAAATGGTGTAAAAGTAAACACCATTAGCTATGCAGACGATATGGTGCTGCTTGCCCCAACTGCTGGGGCTATCAATAATATGCTGAGAGTCTGTGAAACCTATGCCGCATCTCACGGACTCATCTACAACAATAAGAAATGTGAATACATTATCTTTAAGGCCCGCGGTGGTCGCCCTGGTAATAGTACACCTAATATTACCCTAAACGGCTTGAACGTCAGACGAGTAACTAAATTCAAATACCTAGGGCACATACTCACCGAGGACCTTAAAGATAATTTAGATATAGAAAGGGAGCGCAGGGCGTTAGCGGTCCGGGGTAACATGCTGGCCCGTAGATTCTATCGCTGTAGTAAAAAAGTGAAAATAACACTATTTAAAGCATATTGTCAGGGCTTTTACACAGGGAGTCTATGGGTCAGCTACACCAAAAGGTCTGCATTGGCTGCATTGGCTGCATTGGCTTTATGTTTTACAGCGGGTGAATTTTCATGTCCCGTATGGCACCGATCAGCACATGCCGGGCAGGTGGATACCGCCCTGAACGATACCTGCCGCTCTATTACTGGTTGCCTTAAGCCCACTCCTCTTAACATGCTCTACCCGCTGGCAGGTATCGCACCACCTGGTATCCGACGAGCCATTGCGTGCAGACTCGAGAAGGCGACACAGGAAACGGACCCCCGACACTGCCTATACGGACATGAACCACCTAATACCCGCTTGAAGAGCCGTAAGAGCTTCATTAAAAACACGATTGCCGCAAATGAACTCCCTGCAGCTATGAGAGTGTCCCTATGGAAAGAGGAACTACCACCACCCTCCGACTTCCTACCTCCCCAGGAGAAACTGGCTCCAGGGCACAACCTCCCATGGCCGGTATGGCGGTCTCTGAACCGTCTCCGTACACTGGTCGGTCGGTCGAGGCAAAATCTATGCAGGTGGGGAATGCGAGACCCGGGCCTAGCCGCATGCGACTGCGGTGCCCCTGTTCAGTCCATGGCGCACTTAGTTTCGTGCCCCTTATGCCCTGCCTCCTGCACTAAAGACGACCTGATCGGAGCTACTAACGGTGCAGTCGATATGGCAAAGTTTTATTCTGGAGTGGTCTAAGCATTGGTGGATTGTTGACACGAAAGAAGAAGAAGAAGACCAAAAGGTCGTTGGACGAACTGCGTGTCCAGTATAACAATGTTTTTAGGATGATGTTGGGACTGCCACGTTTCTGCAGCGCGTCAGAGATGTTTGTGCAGAATAGGACAGACGGCTTCCACGCCGTCATTCGCAAAAAAACTGCATCGTTGCTACGCAGAATACGGGACAGTGGCAACAGCATTCTCAATACAGTGGCAGAGAATATCAACTCTCCAATTGTTAAATTTTTGGTGGGAAGGACGATCAGTTAGGATCGTATAGCGGACTGGAGTCCTCCTCACAAAAGGAAACAATAAAATAATGTAAATAAATTATGCATACTAACTTTAGTCTTTAAGTCTTTACTAACAAAAATGGATCATTGTTATCTGAAAATAAAATGAATTGAATTGAATTGAATTGAATGTTACTGTTACTGTTAAATTTGACCTTAACTTTAACAGGTAGTTGGAGCAACTAAGCCTAAGTAGATACCAAACTAAACGAAATATAGCCTACCATTCTGAACGGACACTTGACGAAGGTACAGTCAAGTACAGTGGTAGATATACAACTTAATTTATCCTTGATTTCCAGACATCTGACATTTCCATTGATGCATACTGATGATGGTATCAATTAGATAAGTGATTTACTTCTCTCAGATTTCTTCTTTATATACTTCAAATTACTGTGAGTACTAATTTATAAACATAACATAAACTCATGCCTATATCCCCTAACGGGTAGGTAGAGGTGCTAGCACTCACGTTTCGCTAGTTTATGTTTAGGTCCCAATGTAATAGGTGGCGAGCCTTTGCCATTAACCGGGCACTTATAAACCTGCGATAAATACACACATAACTTCCAAAAGCATCGTAAAGTCATTGGTGTGTGCCATGGTAAAACCTGGGGTCGAACTCGAAACCTCGTCTCAGCAGTCCATTACCCATACCACTAGGCTACCGCGGCTTACTAATTTATAGCTTAATACATATACTTATCAAAGAGAAGATGGTCATTGGAATTGAAGGGGTCTCGAATGGAGACCATATACTGGTAGACGAGGCTTGGGACGGCCCCCACGAAATGGACGGATGACATAGTCACAATGGTGTATACCCGTTGAATTTGAATGCAGACCTCCTCCAACGAATGAAAGTCGACGAGAGAGCAGCAGTGGACATTCTATAGCTGAAACGATGATGATGATGATGATGATGATGATAATAACTAATTTACAGACTACGACTACTTTTTTTTTTATACTACGTAGGTGGCAGACAAGCACACGGCCCACCTGATGGAAAGCGGCCACTGTGGCCTATGAACGTGTGCAACACTAAGGGTATCACACACGCACTGCCCACCCTGAAGGGAAACGGGGAGAGCTGGGAAGGGGTGGGGAGGCTAGGAAGGAGAGGGGAAATTACATGAAATCACTACTTATGAATTCCTTTGTGACTCAAAGATTAGATGACAGAGTTTTATTATAAAATAATTAGCTCTGGCTCACGGCTTCCCGCCTCGTAATTTCGGTTCCTATCATATCATATCTCCGTTTCCTCTCAACCAATTAGGATCATATAAACGTAAGATTTTAAATCTGAAGAAGAACTCTCTAAAAAACGAAGCATCAAAATGCGTGCACAAACAGACAAAAAATCCAAAAAACTAATTTACTATTTTATATTCCGCTCCTATGCCATCAAAATACACAACTATTTAGAATTCGTGGCAAATTTGGTATTAAAAATAGGCTCACCCACCATCAGAAATTAGCAAATGAAACGTCGTATCGTGATAAACGCTCGTTACTTATTAACCTACATCTTACAAAGGGGACATCCGTTCATTACTTAGATATAAATGTCATAAAAATATCCGCCTAGGCATTTCAAAGCAACTGATAATATTTAGAAATGTAACTTAAAATTCAGAATGAAATAAAAAAATTGTTGATCTTTTTTCTGATTCTGTATTCGATATGAGAATTATTTAATTGTCAACGTATTCCTCCATTTTTAATGCGCGGTTTGATTTCTTCAGGAATTACTTTGCACTCAATAAATATCATCCAAAGTAAGGACTTCCTCACTTCGACCTCAGGCTTGTTTTGTGTGTGTACAAAACTAAATACTAAGATTCCTATTTTGATTTATTAAAAACACAACTGCCCTACACAAAACACTTTCTAGGAATAGATTCTGTTCTGACGGTACATCCAAAAATATTAACACATTGAATACCACATACAGGTTGTGAATGGTAAATACTAATGAATAAAAAACACAATATTCCATAGTACATAATTCTATATAAACCATAAATGGAGTGGTAACTTAGATCCTAAAAGTCTTAATCGATTCCATTCGTAAATATACATAGACAAAAGAAAAAAAAACTTACTGGTCGTATACAGATGTACAAAAATCCAAGTTTTTAAACACACCACACACACTAAAGTCGAAATTCAAAAACTTGAACACTGAAACAGATAATACAATTATTTGAAAAGCGCGGGAGCGAATTTTGGCGCGAACGCGACTTTGCCGTGCAAGGGTACGAGCCAGACTGGCTGTCTGGGAATCACTACCCTATTCGCGAACAGATAATTCAGTAAGTTATGCTTGATATCGTGGTATAAATAAGTATTAAAATCATTTGCGCTTTCGATTCCACATCATCAAGTATCAAGTGCTCATTACTGAGTGTCATAGATTAGGAAGACTGGCCTTTACAGCCCTCAAAATGATGCTAATAAATACTAATGAACACAAATTCGTCCTTAGTAAGCTCTTTCAATCAATCAGCCCACCACAGTCGACCTCTCCCAATACCATACTAATAGGCCTCTCCCAATGGCTTTGGCCTCTGTTTCCACCCTGGCTAAACGGGTTTTTTTTTTCTTTTTTTATACAACTTAGGTCGCAGACAAGCACGCGGCCCACCTGATGGTAAGTGGTTACCGTGTCCTATGGGCGAATGAAACACCATGGGAATAACACTCGTGCCGCATCCCCTGTAAGAACAGAGACATTCTGTGTCGTCTGCGCAAAAGATGTAGGTTAAGCCTTTGGTTTTCGCACTGACAACACAAAACCTCTCCAGTGAGCTCTGGCTACCCTACTCACCACCGAAAACACAACACAAGGTTATTAAACGGCGATATTCTGTAGGGTAGTACTTCCCCATTCGGACTGCTCGATTGGGACGAATATACCGTCGTGTCCTACCTCAGTATCATCCGGCTTTCTTGTTATGGCTTGTACGTCCTGTAGTTATCAAGCTAAAGTCATCTATTAAACACTTAACACGATCCAGCGCTAGAAGTTTTATCTGATTTGATATTTTGCCAATTTTCACAGATTTTATATTTTTATTCACTCATGCACTCGTCGAAATTAGTTATTATCGTAGAAATTAGCAGACCTATAGCCTTAGCACGAAATACTATCGAATTCATAATGTAAAGTTATCGACAGAACGGAGCATGCGTTTGGCCACACAGGTTCACATGAGGCAGACTGCCAATCACAATGCTCCGTTCTCTCGAAACCTTTACATTACGAATTTGACAGGAGTTCATGCTAGTGCTACTAGTCATATGAAATGAAACTGATATAATTTCATCTAGTATCAGAATAATTTCTCGAGAATTCTTGTCCTGCCCCCCACACACCTCCCGCTAGACAAGTGGTCTTCTTTTTTATCTAGGACTCATCAATTAGACTTTTCTTCACCTAATGGTAAGCTGAAGGCAAAGTCTCAGGAAAGAGGATCATCATTATAAACATGTACAGTGTTACAATGGTGGTGCTCAGGTTGACACCCTGCTTAAAGGACCCGGGACTGTAGGAAGAAGGAAAGTTCATTGGTCGTCGTTTTGCAAAATGAAATAGAACATTAAATGTATAGAATTTACACGTATTTTGATATTTATGATAGGCGTGAACGAATATCTATCCCGTACATTTTTTTATACCACTTAGGTGGCAGACAAGCTTGCGGCCCACCTAATGGAAAGTGGTTACCGTGGCCTATGGACGTTTGCAACACCAGGGGCGTCACATTCGTGCTGCGGACCAACGAGAGAAGAGGTTGAAAGGAAAAAGGGGGGGGGGAGGAAGGGAAGAAGAAGGTTAAGAAAGTCTCTGTGCTATTAGTGAAGAAGACAAAAAAGGGTTCCTCGGTGAGCTGAGCTCTGGCTACCCTACTCACCGCCGGAAACACAACACAAGGTTATTATTAGCCGCGGTATTCTGTAGGGTGGAGGTACTTCCCCAGTCGGACTGCTCAATTAGGACGGGAGATACCGTCATGTCCTACCTCCGTCATATATTTAACATTCTATTCCCTCACCTCTTCAAGAAATGCATTAGAAGGTTCCTATTAAGTCGGCGGCACTAATGTAACGCCCCTTTTTTTCTTGCGCAAAATCCGCACGGATATCGCCTCCACCAAAGTCGGTGGAGGTGATTAAGTCGGACTCGAACCGACTTAAACGTACGCCGTCTATAGGTCTTTGATTGCCGGAGGTGAGATTATATAAGACATATCTCTCGCTCAGTGTTACGTCTCCCTAGAGGTGCAATCACCCATTGGCCATGGTAACCACTATCCAACAGATGAACCGTTAACTTGTCTGCCACTTAAGTGGTATAGAAAAAAAACTGAGTTACCTACACAAAACATAAAGTATAGTACATACACAGTACAGTACATAAACAGTAAGTACATAAACTCACGCCTATATCCCCGAAGGGGTAGGCAGAGGTGCTAGCACCCACATTTCGCCAGTTTATGTTTAGGTCCCAATGTAATAGCCTATTACCATTAACCGGGCACTTATAAACCTGCGATAAATACACACATAACTTCGAAAAGCATCGAAAAGTCATTGGTGTGTGCCATGGTAACCTGGGATCGAACCCGAGACCTCGTCTCAGCAGTCCATTACCCATACCACGCGGCACAGTAAGTACTCAGTACAATAATCAAAGGTTAGTGCCCTATTCTCACATGGACAATTTTGTTTCATGTTTTCAGCAAAGTTCGACGAAAAGCCATTGTGTACCGACCCTTCTATCTGCGACGGCCATTTAAGTCTGAGAGAATATCATCCTTTTATTGTTTCCCAATTTGTTCTAACCGCTTATTTTTAGGGTTCTGTACCTATATTAGGGCGGTACCTAATTAAAGGCGACAACGCGGGTTCGATCCCCATTCAGTGCAAATATTTGTATACATTTTTTATTTTTATTTTTTTACTTAGGGCACCTCAATTTGACTTCACCCCGCCTGATGGTAAGCTTTAAGCAAAGTCTCAGGAAAGAGGGTCACCATTAGAAACACGTAAAGTTTTACAATGCTGGCACTCAGCTTGAGCATGAGTTCTCATCATAAAATAACAAATAATATTAATATGATTATGAGGTAGGCTAAATAATGCTACGGAACCCTCTGGGTGCAAATCCAACACACACTTGACCGACTTTTTTTGTCTGTAGGGAGAATTGAACGACACAGGACACTATAAGAAAAATAATTGTTTTTATGACGTCATCAAAATGTTATGTATTATTGTTATTTCTATGAATATATTGATACTCTCCAAGACGTTAATTGGTAGTGCTTGTGCGGCTAAACACGTAATTGATTTCTTTGCGATTAACACCGCAAAACAAGGAATCGGGTGAATTTTTTTTTCCACATTTATTTACTTGCAACATTTTCGATTAGTATTTAGAGTAGTATAGTAGTGGAGAGTTAGCTTAGAACCAGGAGATGGACCTAAAATACTTATGGGGCCCCATTAAATAGAAGGTGCAAAGGGAACGGGTTCAAAAATACACGTGAAAATTTAAGAAAAGGAATGGAAGTTGCATCGTGTATTGGAAGCAGAAATATCCTCTGAAATTTGAATAGAAGGTGCAGCGGGTACGGAATTTAAATTCCAAACCACTCAGTGTTTTTTTTTTATACAACTTAGGTCGCAGACAAGCACGCGGCCCACCTGATGGTGAGTGGTTACCGTGGCCTATGAACGAGTGTAACACTAGAGGAATAACACTCGTGCCGCAACCCAACACAAGGTTATTAAACGGCGATATTCTGTAGAGTGGAGGTACTTCCCCAGTCGGACTGCTCGATTGGGACGGATATACCGTCGAGTCCTACCTCCTCTAGTTTGTTCAGTTTCCGAATATTTAAGATACACCGAGCTACATTTCAGAACGCATTAAAATAAATATCTGTTCTGAAAACACTAGCGATGTTATGAATTTTTATTTATCAAATTAGCGAATTCGAAATTCAAATTTTAATATGATGTATTCAACACAGCGGAGTTCACGTTTTTCAGTGCACATATCGATTTTGAATGTCGAAGCGACGCTAATGGACATGTCTCTTGTCTGACACGAGTCTTTAAAAATAAAATAGTACCTACGCCTGAAGACTTATTCAGCCTATCAACTTTTTTTTAAACCTGTGATTTTAAAATGTATTAAATTAGGACACATTTTAATTGAATATGCATTCAAGTATTATTAGATTCTGAACGTTTAATAATTTAATACGCAGGTCAAAAGGAACAAACCGCGTAAAGCCAGGATCGTAGTTAGACGAAAGTCCTGTCTTTAGTTAGTAGTAGTAGTAGTATAGTTAGTCCTAGTCTATCCGAACCCTTCACTTTGGTGCTGGGCTCCGCTAAAGAACTACTTTTTTATGGCACGTTAATTTGACTTCACCCCGCCTGATGTTAAGCTGAAGGCAAAGTCTCATGAAAGAGGGTCACCACAAACACGTACAGTGCTACAATGGTGGCGCTCAGCTTGACGGCCTCATCAGATGCTTTTTCACGCCCCGGTTAAAGGACCCGGGACTACTTACCTGAATGAGACCGAGTCAAGACTCATCATCATATATTTTCAGTGGCGTGACTGCCATCTGGCCTCCACAACCTACGAGTATAGGCGATATCGGATTACTGCAGTAAGACCAGTTGTTGGATGTTTTAGGGGTCCAACTACCCATAACGACTGCCATAGATGTTAGCATAACGTGCTCTCCGAGGCACGAACCTGTATGACTCCTATGTATACCGGTGGATTTTATAGTGGTTTTGGAAAAAAAGATTTTGGGCACAAATTGATAGTAAAATCGTAAGGAAGTCCTAATTTGGCGAAAAATATTTTTTTTTTTACACGTCCCATACATTTTTCTGTTCACCTGCACATTATTGCCATACAAAAAGTTTTTTTTTTTCTTTTCAAAATTAAAACTTCCAGTCGATTTTGCTACCGAAACTGTGCGTGAAACCAAATATTCTTTTTCCAAAACCACTATAAAATCACCTTGTATATGTGTAAAAGGGTGACATTTCTATTTTAATTGCTATCCTTTCATCAAGCGCGTTATCTAAACACCTTTACAGCGAAAATAACTCCAGATTCATTTGCGACACCTAAATCCAACTAAGCTTAACGCCCCTGTATCTCTAAGCTCGGGCAACAATGCTTAAGGATGGTATTTCTACAAGCTTTTATTTAAGGCGGGGAAGAACCTCAGAGTCGATTAAACTTTAATATGCGTAAGCAAAAACAAGACAGTGCAGAAGCGATCTTAACCCTCAACTCTTACCTCTTTCCCCTCTAAAGGATCAGCAAGATGATTGTGACGCCGCTGATGTTGCAAACGTCCATAGCCCACGGTAACCAATATCCATCAAGTACAACAAACAACAAAACAATTTAATCAATCAATTAACCTTTTGCTGTCTACACTCTGGTGACATCTTAACTAGACAGTAAAATTACCATAATTAAAATATCAAAATTATTTGTCGAGTTTTGTGACTACATCATTGAATGAGCCTATTCCCAACTCAGTTGGGGTCGGTTTTCTAGTCTAACTAAGATGCGACTGCCATTGGACCTCCACAACCAAATAGGCGATATCGAAGTTCTGTAGTTAGGCTAGTCGGACTTTTGAGGGCTCCAACTACCCGTAACGACTGCTATAGATGTTTGTATGGTAACCGGGACCGACGGCTTAACGTACTCTACAAGGCACGACCGAGGCATATTCATGCATACAAATATTTACACTGAGTGGGGATTAAACCCACCTCCTGAGTAGCAATCGCATTCACTACCACCACGCCGCTGCAGAGGCTGTCAGTTTTGTAACCACAAACAAACGGAATATTTTCTCTTTTTAAGTTTGATAAAATATGAAAATAAAAATAAAACACAATGATACGAAGATAAAAATAAATGTATCAGTGTACGCGGTCGTACATCATATTGTACGTATGAATGGAGCTTTAAAGTACGTTTTAGCGATACAATAATGGCACGTTGGTTGTCCCGTGGTAGAGGGCGGCCGGGGAACAAATTCACGCGTTGGCGACGTGATGTCTACCCACGATACAGGGTAATGTATCACGTTAGAGACTTGTTCTTTGTTCCAGCAGCTTTTAAATTTAATTGGGTAATACTTTTGTCTGAATAACTAATGGAATTATGGAATGTTTTATTAAAGTGTTTTGGTATGGGTAGGGCGTGAAAAAGTATTTTTTTATACAACTTAGGTCGCAGACAAGCACGCGGCCCACCTGATGGTAAGTGGTTACCGTGGCCTATGGGCGAGTGTAACACCAGAGGAATAACACTCGTGCCGCAACCCCTGTAAGAACAGAGACATTCTGTGTCGTCAGCGCAAAAGATGTAGGATAAGCCTTTGGTTTTCCCACGGACAACACAAAACCTCTCTAGTGAGCTCTGGTTACCCTACTCACCACCGAAAACACAACACAAGGTTATTAAACGGCGATATTCTGTAGGGTGGAAGTACTTCCCCAGTCGGACTGCTCGATTGGGACGGATATACCGTCGTGTCTGACCTCCTCTATTTAAGTATTTGATGAGGCCGTCAAGCTGATGGTCACCATTGTAACTGAGTTGGTAATCTATAATGGTATTGGTAATGTTAGTAAATGATAGTTTTTTAAGGTATAGTTTATGAAAATTTAAGAAGATAAGTAATGCATCCCAACATTGGAAGAGGCATGTGTAGTGTAGTAGACTCAAAGTCAAAGTCAAGGTTCCTAGAGCGAGTTCCTTTCCTAGGGTTACTAGTAAAAAGTTTATGAAACGGCACACCGTGTGATTTTAGGCGATTCAATACCAACTTAGCCACATTACATTAGCGCTAGCCCACTAGTCCTAGTTGGGTATTTGGCTACCCAAACGTGGTAAAGCGGAGAAAGTAAGGTGATATATCTTTTAGTTCAAGCTTCGTGTCTCTCAGTACATTATCATCAATCTCTGAGCCTTTCCCAACTCGGTTAGGGTTGGCTTTTTAGTCTTAGTAAGATGCAACTATCATCTGACTTCCCCAACTCTCTCTCATGTCTAACTCATTATTTTTAAACTTCGCAAGGTCAGCTGACTGTGTAATCACGGCTAGTGCAACCTGGCCGAAACGTCAAGCAAATCAAATGGTATTTACCATATGATCGCGTTAATACCCAGATTTCGCTAACCATAAATCATTAATCTTCATTATTTTTGAAGAAAGCTTTTATAATTAAAATAATAACACTAACCAATTAAAATTAATGCTACATTCAACCCAAAAGTTGAAAAAGTCAGTGATAAATTATGACAGTGAATGATGGAGCCCCATTTCTCTCTGTTCCCGAAACTAACCTATGACATCGCCTGGAGACGGTTGCTAGGCAACGCTCGATCGTTCCCCTCACAACCCACGCTCTGATTTCGTTGTGTACCTACATATTTCGAATTTTTTAATTTATACCCTCACGTGTATTGCAAGATGGCCGCCTTTTAATAAAAATGACATCTGTCAATTCATTCATTTTTTTCTTTTTCTAACTTCGTTATTCATATTCCGAATTTATATCTAGTACCTAGTGTATAATTATGTGCTATAACATTTACACAATAGGACCATAGTGACCATAACTTTATTCAGTCGTTTTGTTATTGAATAACAAACATTCAAACCTAGTGGTATGGGTAAAGGACTGCTGAGACGAGGTCTTGGGTTCGATCCCAGGTCTTACCATGGCACACACCAATGACTTTTCGATGCTTTTCGAAGTTATGTGTGTATTTATCGCAGGTTTATAAGTGCCCGGTTAATAGCAATAAGCTCGTCACCTGTTACATTGGGATCTAAACACAAACTGGCGAAATGTGTGTGCTAGCACCTCTGCTCTTCGGGGATATAGGCGTGAGTTTATGCTATGTTATGAAACCTTAAAAAGGGTAACCTATTGAAATATCGAATTTCTGTTACCCGAATCCTAAAACGCCGAAAACGGTTGGTAGAACTTTTAAAAGACAGATGTAATGAATGACAACTTTCTATAATTCAGTTTTTCATTTAGGTGCACTAAAACCAAATTTTCAAATAGTATTTTTTTGTTTTCCATAGTGTCATAATCCAAATATAGTTATACCAGATTCTCAGAATATTTTTTTTTGTTTCCCATCGTACCATTTTCCAAATAAACTATTGCCAAATATTCATAATCTTTTTATTTGGTTACCATACAATCGTTTTCCATCTAAACTATATATACAGGTATAGTAAAACTCAGCAAATTTATACGCTTCATTTATTAGGTAGGTACCTACAGCAAGTAATTTAGAAATATTAGTTGCCTATTACAGATAGGTTTAAGTGTCAAATTCGACTCAGCAGGTTAGGTTAGGTTAGAACTGCGACCCCCGCACGAGCCGAGCGAGCGAAGCGAGCGTGCCGCGGCAGCGGCCGGCGAGTGCTAGTTACCTTGTAATTTTTCCATTGGATTCATTTTTAAAAATCTGGATATTGTTTGTCTGGATATCAATAAACTGCATTTCAAAAATTTGTGTTTTGAAAATACGGCTTTCGTGCATATGGATTACGGTCATCTGGATTTTGTGCATTTAGATTTCGTGTGTCTGGAATTCGTTCGTCTGGATTATAAAACGTCGTACAAATGAATAAATAGAAAATGAAATTTGGAGTTGCGATTATATGGCAAATAAAACTTCGGAATTTGGAAAACCGGGATTATGAATAAATGGCCAAACGTTTTCTGGATTATGATATTCGGAATATTAAAATTCGGGATTAAGATAGGTAACCCTTAAAAAGGCGTACCTAAACTTATGAATAACAAATACTCATAATTGTAATAGATTTTTGGTCGTACTCTATTTACGGCTATTTGCATAAACAGTGGGGGTCTTATCAAAAGTCTTTTGTGTAATAAAACGGGTACCCAATCAAAAAGGCAGGGCGAGAGGGACCGGACCTCTTTGAGAGTTAAGAAGGTCACCTCGACAACTTTGTATAAATCTATGTGGTGTAATCATTTCATATCATATGATTTCATTATTTTTATGACACAAGCTCACTCATTCTACATTGGCGACTGTTACAACCTCGGCCTTTCAATTACCAACTAACTGAATTCGACGCCATGTTTATTTTGTGACGTCACAGTATCCTTTGATGTCTGCACTCAAAGCCACTCGAAGCCACTATTAGATTGCCGGTCAGCGTAAATTCTCAACTACCGTTTAACACATCAATTACCAATAAAATCTCCCTTAAAGTATAGGTATGAGGGTGGATTGAAAAGTTATCGGCCTGGTCAAGAAAACAAAATATAATTCACAGAAAATTATTTTTATTTTTCGACGTAAGCACCCTCTAACGCGATGCATTTCTTCCATCTGTTTTAAAACTTCTATCCCGGTTTTGCACCTCAAAATATTGAGTTACTGCTGCTTCGATCTCTACGTTTGAAGAAAATTTCTGGCCACCGAGGTGTTTTTTTAGGTTTGTAAACAGGTGAAAGTCTTGGTGACCAGCGCTATTGGTGGAAACTTCCGATCAATAGCGTTACTTTGTAACTCGTTTGAATTTCCCTCACAATTTGCACACTTTTCGATAATTCTTTTCTTAATCAAAACCCAATCATATTAAAATAATATTAATCTGTATGCAAATCCAAAAGAAAAGATTACATATTCAAAAAAAGGAGCTATATTTGAATCATACTTATATTTCCTATTCGGGCAATACCTAGATTATTTCTTAGGACAATTTTAGACTAATACATTATACTATCGCGATTGAAATAATTGCCCATGTATATTACAATTCTAATGAACTCGTTAATTTAATTCGTTCATTACAAAGCAATTGCCACACACGGCGAATAATTTTTAATCTTAAAGAGTTAGAAAGTAATTAATTTTGTAATTACGATTCTTGTACAGAAATTGTGCAAAATAGTCACATATAAGTTTTTTTAATTCGATTATTAATTGATTAAGAAACACAAAAAGAGGCACAACGCCTTTACGATAATGATGATGATTTTTATACCACTCTGGTGGCAGATAAGCACACGGCCCACCTGATGGGAAGTGGCGTTATAATTATTTATGTTGGTGACCCTGTAGGAAGTTTCTGAATGCCCATCTTGAAAACCCATTATTGTAATCACTTGGCGAACGGCAAAAAATCTGGCGAAATGTGGGTGCTAGCTCCTCTGCCTACCCCTTCGGGGATACAGGCGTGAGTTTATGTTATGTTATGTAATCAGCATGTTATGTAAGCAAGGAGATCGTTCACAACATTATGACAAATATTTACTCAGCGCGGGAATCGAATCAATTGTGCCCAGAATAGCTTCTCAAATACACATTACTGTGGTCGTCTCATCGTAACGAAGGCGACCAGACTTCGAACTGAAAATTCAGTGAATACCCACCTTTATTAATTCTTTTACAATGGACTTCCCCCATTTAAGGGAGAAACCTGATTCAATTTATTTTCATTCTTCCACCCTTACCCACAAGGGTGGGGCAATGAATTCCCCTCTACCCTTCTTAGCTTCCATAACATGCATTAGATCATTAAAAAATTTTTTCAATAGCAATAAATATTTTTTTGAATAACAATTATTTATTTATTATTTTTGTAGCGATATAGCGACAGCCTGCGTGGCGTAGCGGTAGTGCACGCGACTGCTACACACGGGAAGCGGGTACGATCCCCGCTTAGTGCAAAAAGTTGTATGCATGAATATGGCTGTTTGCACTGGTCTGGTCGTGCCTCGAAGAGCACGTTAAGCCGTCGGTCCCGGTTGCCATACAAACATCTATGGCAGTCGTTACGGGTAGTTGGAGCCCTCAAAAGTCCAACTAGTCTAACTTGGAACTTCGATATCGCCAATGGTCATTGGACCATTGGTTGTGGTCAGATGGCAGTCGCTTCACGGAAAATATCGAAGTTCAGCCGCATCACAGTTAGACTGAAAAGCCGATCGCAACCGAGTTGGGAAAAGGTTTTAGAGAATGATTTTGTAGCGATATATTTTTAAAAGCCTAAACGCGGAAGACTTCCATACAAGAAACTAAAGAGTTCTCATGAAAAGAATTGAACAATAATGGGTTACTGAAATGTATCTAAAATCATTTCAGAGTTCCGTGCAGTAAAATAGTCTCAACAAAGGGTTCGAGCTGCTGAGGCATAACTAAGAGTTCTGGGTCCCATTAACGCTTTAAATTGTACAAAAAGAAACTAAAGAATTCTTATCAAAAAAGTTTAACAATGGTGGGATACTGGGGTGTATCTAGAGTCATTCAAGAGTTCTGTACAGTGAAATAGTTTCTACAAATGGTTCAAGATGCTGAGGCATAATTAAGAGTTCTGGGCCCCATGATGCTACAAATCGTACGTAGAGGTCTCTTATTTAAAAAACTAATGAGTTCTCATCAAATTTGAACAATGGCGGGATACTGGGGTGTATCTAGAGCTATTTAAGAGTTTTGTGCATAAAATAGTCTCTTCATAATACGGTTCAAGATGCTGAGACATTACTACGCGTTCTGAGCCTCATGAAGGCTATAAATCGGAGGTAGACATACTCCTACACAAGAAACTAAAGAGTTCTAATCAAAATAGTTGAACAATGGTGGGATACTGGGAAAAGCGAACCCTATGTTGAAGCCCTCTCTGTGAGTAGCGGCGCTGCCGTGAAACACATTACTACACCACGATGGCAACTCAAAAATGCTGTCGATTCGATAGAAGAAGAAAAACGGTCCCGGAACTCTAGTGTTAAGTATAAGTCTAATATAGTCGAGTGTAAGTCCTTCTTCCTACAGCCCCGGGTCCTTTAAACGGGGCGTGAAAAAGCATCTGATGAGGTCGTCAAGCTGAGCACCACCATTGTAACACTGTACGTGTTTGGAATAGTGACCCTCTTTCATGAGACTTTACCTTCAGCTTAACATCAGGCGAGGTGAATTCAAGGTAATCTAGGATGATGATGAGTTAAACTGACGACCTGAAAAAGCAATTAAAGTTGACGCTATTAAAATGATTTTAAGAAAGTAAAGCCACCGATCGGATCCACCTCTAAATTGATTTTTGAAATCGAAAAACCGTATACGTGTATTCTATTACCAATTAAAAAAAAACAATTAGCACCTCGTAAAAATTATAATTGAATTTCGAAAATAACATCAAAAATTAATTAGGTCCTAAATAATAAAAAATATCTGACACATTTCTGTTGATATTTCACGGTTGTTTAACGACAGCATGAATTCATTAATATCGATTATTTACGGTTTTTTGCTTTTTATATATAGTGAGTATGTAGTTTTGGTACCATATCGTTTTGCAAGTCGCCAGTTGCTACAATGAGGTGGTTTATTATCGCCTCTTTTTGCTTAACCGTGGCAATAGCTGCACCATCTTTATCATCGGTAAGCATTCTTTTTTTAATTTCATTTTTTTTATAAATACAACTCCCGCTCTAAGGCACATGGTCTTTACAAACATACAACTAACGGACACAAAGTACACCCAGACTCAGAACAACTATTTGTGGATCATAAAATTTTTTGACCTGTGTGGGCATCGAAGCCATAACCTCGTGCACAGCCGGCGCTTATTACGCCCACTGAGCCACGGAGGCAGTCATTTCGTTATTAATATCTTTGCCTGATAACCTGAATCTGTTTAATTATGTAGTAATAGGGAGTTATAGGTAGGAATTTATTTTCGATATATCCTTTTCTGCACATAGTGCCCGATTGGCGGCAATAGGCTCGCCCCCTATTATGTGGGACCGAAAATCATGGTTGGCGAAATGTGGATGTTTAGTGCACTTCTGCCTACCCCTTCGGGGATTACGGACGTGAGCATAATGTATGTATATATATGTACACTATCATATCGGTCTATATATTTCTCACTCGATTTTCACGCGCGTCCCCACTACCATTGTCCGAGTTATCATTTTGTACTCGATCGCGACTCGTGATTGATTTTAAGACTCTGTTGTCCGCACCTAGCCTCCCTTTTTGGGCCATTGTGCGTGTAGAGCTACCGGCTAAAGCAGAAAGCCTAGTTCGCAGAAACGCAGAAGCTTACTGGGGACTTCACATGCTTCGCGGAGCGACCTCACTGTGCCGAGGATTTGTGATCGTTGGGGGCTACTGCCTCGCATTCTAGTATTACGTGGGCGGACGTTTCCTCGGCAAGGAAGCAACCCCTACAGAGGGGGATGTCCGTTACACCGATGGTGTACAGGAATTAGTTCAGGGGGCAGTGGTCCGTTATTGTCCCTATAACAGTTCTTAGACTTATTCTAAGTTCGTGACTCGTGACATTCATTAATATATCAACTGACCTCATTTGACAGGATCATGTCAGCGTCGACGACTCCAGCTTGAGCCAACTGGATGATGACGATAACGAACACCTGGTAACATATTTATTTTAGCTTACACCTGCAATAGATATAATTATTGTTAAAGATAATACTTTAATATAAGACGCCCGTGCTATTAGCACAGAATAAATAAAGAGTACTACTAGACAAGCTGTTTAAAAAAGGAATTGTGTTAACTCTATGGTGAGGCAAAATGAATTTTGAATTTCGAATTTGGAATGGAACTTATAAAGTAGAGATGTACTAACGAATGTGTGAAATTGCAAAAACCGGAATTACGGTTGTTACTGTCAAATGCGTAATGTTTTATTTGACAATATTGAAGGTACAATGATGCCATTATTCTGTACAAAGATTTGTTGGTCGATTTATTAGTACGACTATAAGGACGTACTTACATAAGGTATCTAGAAAAGAACTGCAGTTTTCTCAACTCAAATACCACCAATAGCGCGAAATCGGGTACCCTATCGATGCTTTTTAAGAGTTGCTGATTGGTTGTTGAAACGCGACCACTATTGTTGACAACTCCAATTTCGTTTTAGTTGCCTAATGTATAAAGGGTTTAAATTAACCTTTGGCGTACAATAAATAATTATCATTTTGACAGTGACAACCGTATTCCAAATTTTATTCATTTTACGCATAATTTTATTCATTTTACGCATATCGCGCTTTTTGCGTCATATTTATGACAGTTACAAATAGTGATGGGACGATACTCTTTCGCGACACCAAATACTATTAAGTTCCATACAGCCAGTCCAGTAGTAGATTCCGTGGCGAATACCATAATTTTACCCTTAAGCTACCACCACGCGAGGTGCCGGGTAAAGAGCCAAGTCCATGCAGAACAGGATCAGAGGTAACATCATAATTTCGAATTTTGCATACTGCATCATCGCATGGTTTTTTGCTTTGCCAATTTCACTTCACCTGGAATCCTGAATCCAGTTTCTACATTCAACAAGACCGTTTCTTTTAATAACACGATCAGCATAACTGTAAAGTATATATGTAAAATTATTGAATACTAGCTGATGTCCACAGCTTCTCCCGTATGGAGTTTTGATCCTGTTCCTACAACCACCGCGGTTGCCTAGTGGTATGGGTAATGGACTACTGAGACGAGGGTTCGATCCCAAGTTTTACCATGGCACACACCAATGACTTTTCGATCTTCGATGCTTTTCCAAGTTATGTGTGTATTTATCGCAGGTTTATAAGTGCCCGGTTAATGGCAATAGGCTCACCACCTATTACATTGGGACCTAAACATAAACTGACGAAATGTGGGTGCTAGCACCTCTGCCTACATTATGTTATGTTATGAGTTTATGTTATGTTATCTATATCTATATCTCGGGATAAAAAAGTCATGTGTTATTCCAGGTTCTAATCTATCCCTGTACTAAATTTCAACCACATCGATTCAGCTGTTAAACCACGACTAAGTAACAAACATCTTCACATAATTTCGATATTTATAATATTATTTAGGACAATAACTATCGATATCTCTTTAAACTTATATTATAATATTTAAAGGTCGATGTGGTGGATATAGTGTTGTAAAAAACTCAAGTCTTTTAGTCTTCATTTCGGGACTTGAGTCTTTTTTCAAGACTAGGACTCGTTAGTCACATGAGTTCCGAGTCCTTTGAGTCTTTTGAGTCTTCAGAGTCCTTTCGAGTTTTAAGTTCTTTGAACTAGACTGAGTCATGAACTTGAGTTAGTGTATTATTCATTATCCATTATCCAATAGATAGGTACATAATAGGTACATAGGTGATTTTATATCGTCATCCACATTTATTTTTTGATTAAAACTAAATCACATAATAAAAAATTGTAATAATTAAATTTCACTAGCGCAAATAATCTAATCAAAACTATCCACCTGTAGACTGACGATTAGCTGATCAAAATGCGAGTTAAAATGTCTCAATAAAATATTAAACACCCATAATACCGTTTACTTATAAAATAAAATAAATCAATTTTTTTGGAACAATTTACAGAGCGCTATCTAGCCGAAACTAAGTTTGTACTAAAATAGTCGAATTTTTATAAATAAATAATATACAAATTTATATTCATTGTGATTTTAATGCTAAACTATACAACCATGGATTTAGAGGACTCAGTCATGAGTTCTTTTAAAAGACTCAGTCTTTGAGTTCTTTTTAGCAGGACTCAAGTCTTTTTACAAAGGACTCCAAATTCTGAAGGACTTGAGTTCTTAGTTTTATTTATAAGACTCGAGTCTTCAAAAATAGCTCAAGTTCTATTAAATGGGACTTCAAGACTCGAGTCTTTTACAACACTAGGTGGATAAGCTCTTTGACCCATTTTCCGTATTCCGCTCCATTGAGCACTAATTAGGGTAGTACTAGTACGTTTACCACTGAACACACATTCAAAGTTACGGGCAATGGAGAAAAAACCTCAAAGGTCGACGTAGATGTCGCTAGCATCGAACTGCTAGTCTGCCAATTTGTTATGGATCTATCAGAGAATAGAAAAAAAAATTGTCTATGGTTTGTGATATAATCTCGTGAATTTCGTTTCACGCAGACTGAGATAGCTGTTGGTCATTTTGATTTTCATTCAAAAAAGAAAATCTTTTGGTTTTTGGTAATAAACTAATTTCGTTCTAAGTTAGTTGTTCTAAGTAAAGTTGTTGTCATCTAAGTAAGTCTAAGCAGAGTGTATCGGAAACTCGCCAAAGTCAAAGAAAATTACGATTTGGCAATTTTTATTGTTTTCTTTTTTTATCAATCGTATCAGTAAAGCTAAATGAAACGATAGTTTCTTAAAAAAATATCACTGCAAAAAAACGAATGTCGCATTTATGTCAGTTGATGTTTTTTCTTGAAATTTTTGTTTCCTTTAACTGTAATACGATGAAGTGTGAATAACGCTAGTTGAACGGTATAGAAAAACAAAAAAAATCGTACTTTTTATGCCAATATGTAGTGTACCAGGATTACTACCAAAGGCATTCGGCTTCGGAAGTGTTTCCCTTACAGCCTTTATAGTTTGAATTGAGTTATTTTATGAGCTAATTAGCTATTGTTTTGTGTAGTTTAAATGTGCATCGTCCTTTGTACGAGTTTGCCATTTGACAAATCCTAATCGACTTTGCGACATCTGATGGAAAAAAAAACAATTGATTTGGCTACTAGATACCTAATTAGTTTTTGCTTAACTATTTCACTGTTTACGTGTATTAAAGTAAACTAAATATTATTCGTATTTCTCACAGAATGATCGCGCCGATGTCGATAGCCTCAATGAAAATATTGGAAGAAGATCACATGACTCCCATTCATCAGGCCGTAATCATCATCATGACAGAAATAGTCACCATTCAAACAGTGTAGTAAACAATTCAGATCGACGAAATCATCACGATGATAGAAGTGATAGAAACGACGATGATAGAACAGATCTACGGGATGATGATGGATCTGATCGACGAGATGATGATAGATCCGATCGACGGGATGATGATGATAGATCAGATCGACGGGATGATGATGGATCTGATCGACGGGATGATGATGGATCTGATCGACGGGATGATGATGATAGATCAGATCGACGGGATGATGATGATAGAACAGATCTACAGGATGACGACAGATCAGACCACGCTGAAAGGTCACGTGATGACAGAAGAGCAAAACCAGACTATCACCATAGCAAGTCAAGTAGTAGTAACAGACATTATCATCACTCGGATAATAGGCAGGATTCATCGCACAGAAGTGATAAGAGTCATGACAGTGATAGACATGATCATAGGTATAATAATAGAAATGATGACCGGTATGATAATAGGAATGATGATAGGTATGATAATAGGAATGATGACAGATATGTTGACAGGCATGACGACAGGCATGACGACAGGCATGATAACAGGCATGATGACAGATATGATAATAGGAATGATGACAGGTATGATAATAGGAATGATGACAGGTATGATAATAGGAATGATGACAGGTATGATAATAGGAATGATGACAGATATGTTGACAGGCATGACGACAGGCATGATAACAAGCATGATGACAGATATAATAATAGGAATGATGACAGGTATGATAATAGGAATGATGACAGATATGTTGACATGGATGACGACAGGCATGATAACAGGTATGATGACAGATATAATAATAGGAATGATGACAGGTATGATAATAGGAATGATGACAGATATGTTGATAGGCATGACGACAGGCATGATAACAGGCACGATGACAGGTATGACGACAGATATGACAATAGGCATGACGATAGGCATGATAACAGGCATGATGACAGATATGACGATAGTCATGACAACAGGCATGATAACAGGCATGATGACAGATATGACGATAGTCATGACAACAGGCAGGATAACAGGCATGATGACAGGTATGACGACAGATATGACAATAGGCATGACGATAGGCATGATAACAGGCATGATGACAGATATGACGATAGGCATGACAACAGGCATGATGATAGGCATGACGATAGGCGTAACGATAGGCATGACAACAGCCATGACGATAGGTATGACAACCGGCATGATGTTGTTGATAGGCGTAACGATAGGCATGACAACAGCCATGACGATAGGTATGACAACAGGCATGATGTTGATGATAGGCGTAACGATAGGCATGACAACAGCCATGACGATAGGTATGACAACAGGCATGATGATAGGCGTAACGATAGGCATGACAACAGGCATGACGACAGGCATGACGACAGGCATGACGACAGACATGACAACAGGCATGACGATAGGCATGACAACAGGCATGACGACAGGCATGACAACAGGCATGACGACAGGCATGACGTCAGGAAGGACGTCAGGAATGACGACAGACATGACAACAGGCATGACGACAGGCACGATGACAGGCATGACGACAGACATGACGTCAGGAATGACGACAGGCATGACAACAGCCATGACAACAGGCATGACGTCAGGAATGACGACAGGCATGACAACAGCCATGACAACAGGCATGACGTCAGGAATGACGACAGACATGACAACAGGCATGACGACAGGCATGACAACAGGCATGACGTCAGGAATGACGACAGGCATGACAACAGCCATGACAACAGGCATGACGTCAGGAATGACGACAGACATGACAACAGGCATGACGACAGGCATGACAACAGGCATGACGTCAGGAATGACGACAGGCATGACAACAGCCATGACAACAGGCATGACGTCAGGAATGACGACAGACATGACAACAGGCATGACGACAGGCATGACAACAGGCATGACGTCAGGAATGACGACAGACATGACAACAGGCACGACAACAGGCATGACGACAGGCACGATGACAGGCATGATGACAGACATGACAACAGGCATGACAACAGGCATGACGACAGGCGTGACGTCACGCATGACAACAGGCATGACAACAGACATGACAACAGGCATGACGACAGACATGACGACAGGTATGATATCAAACATGACGATAGGCATGATGATGATAGACATGATGATAGACACGATGATAGGTACGATGATAGGCATGACGATCACGACAGAAATGATGACAGAAGTGATGACAGAAGCGATGATAGATATGATGACAGAAGCGATGATAGCGATGTTGATAATAGAAGGATCAGTTACAATAGTCGACATCGTCATGTTAGAAAAGATCGTCATAACGAAGACAGGAGTGATGATGATAGAGCAGATCGCGACCTCGCAGGGAGCCTCTACAATTATCTGAGCAGTTCAGATGCTTCTGATAGACGCCACAGGTCACGGTACCAATCAGGTTATGACAGAAAATCACGCCATTATCTGAACAGCCGTTATGACAACGTAAGTATTTCATTTTGAGTCACGCCCATAATTCCCGAAGAGTTAGGCACAGATGTATTAAACACCCATATTTCGACCATTATGATTTTCTGTCCCACGTAATATTGGGCGAGCCTATTGCCACCAATCGAGCACTTTGTATATAAAATGGGTATGCCGAAAATAAATTGCTAACAGAAAATGTTGCAGCTAAAGAAATTTGGAAAAGTTTTTTGCTATGCGGCATAAATCGCAAGGAAATTAATTACATGCTTAGTCGCACAAGCACTACCAATTAACTTCTTGGAGAGTTTCAGACGATCAGAGGATCAGACGATAATAATAATACCTCCTTCTCATTATGGAACTTAGGACAGTTTTGCCATATTGACCATACCAAGCCCCTTTTTTGAGCTAAATAGTTATTTTTCAACGAAAGTTCAATCTCAATTTTATCACGTTTGTTTTGTAATGTTTTAAAATTTTAAAAATTGCCCTTTTATCTCTCTTCTCGAACTTCCAAATTTAAATCAACGTTTTTTTTTTCAGAGAAACGTCGATCGCTCTGCTGCTGATGACGTCGATAGCCCAGCTGTTTTGAGCAAACGCGTTGTAAGTATTATTTGCTGACATTATTTTTTTATGATAGTAAGACAGAGTCTTGCCCCGGACAGTACTTTAAACCGTCGGTACCGGCCATCTCATTCGATATGCGCTGCTGGAGCCCTGGAAAGTCTGACAAACTGGTCTCTATTTCGATATTCATTTCGAGCACGCGCGCTATCCGGTTTTCAAATCACAGCAACGGTTAAACGTTAATCTAGAACTTTTTTAATATTCGTGTTGTAGACCAACCAATTCTCATAGCACTATAAAGTGGTAATAATCTGAAACATGATTATCATTTATTTATACTATCGGTATCTATATCGACACCTGAAGTAGTTAAGAAAGGGATATTTTAGCGAAAATAAATTATATCGACGGTCCCTACGTATCTAAAGACATGTCAAAAACCGAGGTTTACAGGAGAGCGTAATTTGTGTTCAAACCGCTCTAGAAATAATTCTATGTACAATCATAAATACTTTTTTTCTACAATGTTTTATTAGCTTTAGGAACTTTATAATGGCATTTATACATATTTTCTTTTCTTACATTTTCTTGGAAAAACTGATAGATGACTGTTTCTACGTTAAGATTAAAATCAAAGCATGTCAGACATGTCTATGATACCTTTTATACGCAGGAAAGAAGAAAACAGTGTCTAAAATAAAATTTAAGTAAAATGTTTTATGAGAACGTAAGAATTATGTTATTGTTTTCAAACGGATAGGTTAAAATCGTCAGATCGCCACCCATGGATATAAAAAATACATCAATGGAGACATATCGCTTTATACGCGGTTTCATTCATTGTGGGTAGGACAATAGTTCTTGAAATGTAAACAAAGACATGTTCTAAGATAAAATTATCAGAATTGTTTTTTATTAACTAAACAAGGTTTATAATTGAAAATTATTTATTGTTAAGTAAAAATCTTCTTATCATCTAAATAATAAGTACCTACTTGTAGCCTCATCGAGCTGTGTGTTGATAAGGTGCTCGAAAACCTTGCACAGTACTGAGGTGACGGCTATGGGTCGATAGTTGGCTGGGTTTGAGCGATCTCCCTTCTTGGAAATCTACATTCCGTACATTCGCCTCTTTCCACGCCTACGACAATGTACCCGAATTGTAGGAGAGTCGGTACAGTTGCGTGAGCATTGGAGACAACTCCATTGCACATTTTTGAAGAACCACAGCTGGTATACCATCCGGACCACAGGCTTTCCGTACATCAAGTGACTGCAGTACTGCTCGGACATCGCGTTGCCTGATACGGATATCAGGCATTGCGTGGTCACTATTGGGTAGAGTCGGTGACTGCATACCACAGTCGTCGATTCAGGAGTTGGCCGCAAAGAGATTAACCAGAAGTTAGCTTGCACGGCTTTGGCCAGTCGCCAGGAGGCACGGCTGCCCGTGGGATGCGCCACTAGTTCTTGACCAACCCGTGCTATGCGCTGAGCATCCGCTCTGACGTAAGCCCTCTTGCAGACCCTAGTGGCTTTGTTGTACGCTGCCTTAAAGTACCCTATGTTGGAATCGTGCGTAGCGCGCGCTCTTACCCAAGCGAGATACGCAGACTGTTTATGATGAACAGCCTCTGCGCATTCGCGCCCGAACCAAGGGCGCCCTCCGCGGGCACCAGTGACATCAGTGTATGGGATACAGTACTCCATACCCAGGCTGATCTCACCGACGACAGCAGTTGCACTATCCGATGGGTCCTTACGTTCAAAGCAGCGCTCAACCCACGGGATGGACGCAAAATAGTTACGCAGTCCATCCCAGTCCGCTGACGAGTAGTGCCAGAGATGCCGATTTTCCTGCAGTGGTCGTGAGGGCGCTATGATAGGCACCTTGGAACAGATCAGACAATGATCGGAGTTGCCCAAAGCGGCTCGCACCGAAACATTGTACTGGTCTGGGTGGCTTGTCAGCTGAAGGCCTAGCAAAGAGGGTGCTTTGCCCGACCCTCTTGGTATCCTAGTGACCTCGTGTACCAGTTGGGTCAGGCCGTGAGCCAGAGCAATCGCGTGGGTGGCTCTTCCCGCATGGTCTGATTTGGAGGAGCTCAACCAGATCTCGTGGTGGGCGTTAAAGTCCCCCAAAAATACCAATTCAGCGTTCGGAAACCGCTCCTGCGCAGATATTCAAAGAGTTGAGTTATCTCGGCATCTCCAGTATGGGAACGGTAAAGGCAAACATAGATTTGACTCGTACAGCCATGGTCTACGTATAACTAAAACACACACCAATAAATGTAAACTGCGTCAAAACATTCATTTATTTCACCACGCGATCAAACAAGACGTTAAGTCAAACATAACCGCGTGGTTCCGAGTGGCGCACATTTTAAAACACCGCGTACAAAACTATATGTATAGATATCCGCATCTACGACACATATTCGTTGTAATTGTAATACTTGTTCCCTTATACGATTTGTAAATGAAGTGAAATACATCATATTTAGAAAAAAAATATATGTAGATATGTGCATATGGACAATCTAAAGCGAATAAGCAATTAAAAAAAAAATGCTGTTTTCGACATGTCTTTATGTACGTAGGGACCGTCGATATATTACATACAAATACATCTCCAACTTATTATACTATAAGACTAGAAGAAGAGAGACAAAACAGTATCTTCCAAAACACATAACAGTATATTTGTGCACGTCTAAATTTGCGCAAATACACTTGGACGTGTGTGGGTACCATTACACATTTCACAAGTCTGTATTGTCTGTTCGAGTTTGTATAAAGGGCAAAAAATGAAGCTTTTCATGCAAATCCGTCAAACCACGCTACATAGTAGATATAATATATCGAACTTATTTTAGGAATAAGTAATACCTATTTTACTAAAAACTACTATATTTAACTTTTAGGCAAAGGCTAAACAGGTCTTCTTGTTAAGGGTGCGTTGCATATAATTAAATAAATTACTTAATACTAACAACAAGCTTTATCGCTATTTGCATGTAGGTAATAAAACAAACTATTTAGTTCTAATAATAGCGTTTAGGGACTTAAAAATCGATGCGATCAGTGTCGTAATTGTGCATGTGAAAAAATGTAATAGATTTTTAAATTTCGAAACCAAAGACACCGACGTTTTAAATTAAATAAATTATTGAATACAATTTTATTTTTCCCTGATTCTGGGTGAATTAACTACGACTTAAGAAGAAACTAAAGTTGTAGTTATTCTTTTTTCTAAATTTTGATCGCATAATTCTTTCCATTTATATTTATTTTTTTATTTACTTAACGGCCCAGGATAACATTTATATTGGCTAGCCTTATTATTGCCCAACATTAAGCCCGCTATGTTAAGGTCAAATTAGGACTTCACGAGAAGTGACTAATAAATTTATGGAATATTTTTCCAACAACTTCTTTTTCTTTATTGTTTTAATGTTGCTTTTGGCTTTACCGATTGCTTTATTAAGAATTTATTTAAAAACAATACCCTACCTAACTCTTATTTTTTTTTAAAACAGACTTTTTCGTATCAAAACGTGAGTGAGATTTTTTTTAATTTCAATAAATATGGAAATTGAAGATTTTATACATACTCTATATTTTTAAATTTAGGTTGAACCGTCCCTTCAAAGGTAATAATATATCACAATATTATTTAATAAATTCTAGTCACATTGTGTGAATTTTTTTCTTAATTCTTCCCAAATTCCGGGAAATTCCATAGACAACAATTAAATCATAACGACAAACAATCTCTAATCTGTATTCCTTTATTTTGTCTTGATGTCACGCTGTTCGGTCCGCTGTACCTACATGTCACAAATCTGAACACACTTTAAGATTCTAAATTCAATTATTCTATATTGACCACTAAACGCAACATAGGTATAAAACATCAAAAATAAAAATATATTATAGATTAGTTTAGCAAATTAACCACCAGTTCGAACCGCAGCCCTTGCCTCAGAAGTGGGCTTTTTGTCCGTTTACAAACATTTATTTAGTCTATAAACAATAATTAGTAGCAAATCGATTACTACACTACTGCCTTTTGCAGTAACGTAACATGATTATATAGGTACAGAATATAACGGAAAGGCGGAAAGCTAAAGGCACGTGGACTACCACTCCGGGTGCACTACAACTGGCAAAAAATTACGATCTCAGCTTTTTCATACGGTTTCATTGGAATTATTCAGTTAGAATTGTTAGTTAAGCTAAATGAAATGATATTTTTTAAACCATTTAACTTGCGTTATTCACTGAATGAAGCTGAGGGAATGACACACAGAATGAAACAAAAACTTCACGAAAAAATATGAACTCGCAAGATGGCGTCACTTATTTTTTTTTGCAGTGACGGAAAGAAAAATATCAAAAAAAATTGCTTTGCCGTATTTTTTTTCATGCCAGTATGTCGTGTACTATGAGTACCTACTACCAGGGGCCTTCCTTCAGCTTCGGGAGTGATCCCCTTACACCCTGTTATAGACTATGTCAATTGGAAATAATATTCAAATAAAACATTCTATTAGACTATGTCAATTGAGAATAATGTTCAAATGATGAAAAAGATCTGTTTCTGCCTATGAATTTGAATTATGGCAAACGAATAATGACAACTAATAAATATTTATATATTTCAGAGTGATGATCGAGACGACAGCGACGACGTAGATTCTGATAGCGACAGCGATAGCGATAGGAAATAAATCAACTATGATATTGAGATTAATGTGATACGACCAAGCATACCCTAATGGACTCGAATTATAATATAATACATACTTTTTATTAAAATAAACAATCAAGTACTAGAACTCAACAACAAACTTTTTTATTTTAACCTTTTTTATTCTTTACAATGTGTCACATCAACTCATCAAACTACCTTTGAGTTAATGATCAGAAACATTTATATATACCACTTATAGGTGTAAGACAAGCACACGACCCACTTGATGAAAAGTCGTTACCGTGGCTTATGGACATTTGCAATACCAAAGACAATACTCGCGCTGCTGACCTCGTTATAGGGTCGGCGGCAAGAGTGTGTGACGCTTTAAGTGTCTGTCTGTGTGCCTTCTTGAAAAGGTGGTGAACTGGTGACGGTTTAGAAAGCTTCTGTGCCGCCAGCGCAGGAGACCATAAAATTAGTCTTTTCACTGACAGTCCAAAAGGCGGTGGTTCAGCTGCTATGGCCCACTCGGAGTTCCAATAGACCTATTTAATGTAGGTATATAATATAAACATCGATACTTTCATGGAAACTAAGTGCTACATCTGACAATAAACATTCAAGCATCCCATGAAAAATTGCCGGATTGATGGCCACCACTGCTATCAGCGCTATTATAATTTTATAGGATTGAAAACACAGGATGCCTATAAATATTTAGCCTAACAGAGATAACGGTGTAAAGTGCAGTTATTATGCATACTTTGTCTCTAGATAACCCTCTAGATCCCGTCCCGTCCCGTCTCTAGATCCCAAAACATATATAAACCCGGCATTCTGCGAAGAATAGTTATTTAAATATAGTTCCAGTTGCTTCCAATTTGTAACGTAAAATTAATTGATTTCTGGCACTGCAACACTTAGTAAATAAGTATATTTAACTGCAATAATAATTTATTGTTGTAATGATATAATTATTAATGAATATACTTATTTTATACTTAATTAAATCTTAAATGCAATACTTACTTAGTACTTAGGTAATAAGTAGTTTTAGTAAATCGAGTTAAAAAAGAATAGCATCTTGTAGTATCTGTGGCCTGTTAAACAGGTAAAACGTCAAAAAATATCTGTCAATTCTGTCATTTCATTACTGTATTGTCTGTGAGTGTTTGATTGGATTCGGTCCAACACTCGGTTGAGAGTTGTGCGTTTTGAGGTTATATTTGGCATTCTTACACTAATAAAATTGTCCTTGTTTTCTCTTGGAAAATAAGTGTTTGTGTTGTTTTGGTGGTGGAATATCACTTAAAGCGTAAGTACTCTTTGTAGATATCAATGTCCACGCTCATTTCTACGGAAATGAGCGTGGATGAACCCCCTGATGGGGGTGGAGTTATACTTAAACCCCCGGATCTTCCCAAAAAATCCAATAAACGCTCTGCCGCATCGGACTCAACAGATTCTGATAGTAAGAAGACCCGTTCACCAGCGGAATCAATACAATCCGTTTACTCCAAACCAGGGTATGATTCGGACTCTAAGCTCGAGTACTCAAGTACTGACAAAGGACCTTACATCGTATATGTGTCACGAATAGAGCAGGACCCAGCAAGCGGATTGTCCTTTAAATCGTTGAGGTTCGCTCAGTTCCTCTACAAAAACAATATCCACAACATTAAAGTGGGTGGAATAAAAAATGTTGGACGAAATAAGGTATGCGTGGAGTTCGACTCGGCAGAGTCGGCAAATAACTTTTTAAATCTTGTTTTACTAAAAGATCACAACTACACTGCTACCATCCCAACCTATAATTTGTTCCGCATGGGGGTAGTAAGGGATATTCCCACCGATTGGTCGATGGAGGAATTGGTGGGAGGTATCTCTTCTACTGCCGGTGAAGTTGTTAGAGCCAGACGACTTAATTCCAAGTCCAGTAGGGATGGTGCCACTGTATGGGTTCCATCCAACACTGTGGTGCTAACGTTCTTGGGCCAAGTTCTCCCAGATAGAGTCTACTGCTTTAATGCATCACTCCCAGTGTCTCTGTACCAGCTGCCAACCATACAATGTAGGAACTGTTGTCGTTTTGGCCATATTGCCAAGCAATGTCGGTCGAAACCTCGCTGCTATAAATGTGCTCAGCCCCATTCGGGAGACTCATGCTCTGTCAGTGATTCAGAAGTTTCGTGCTTTTTGTGTGCTGGCGGTAGCCACTCGGCTACTGACAGCAAATGCCCTGAGCATAACAGGCAAAAATCCATAAAGATAGTCATGTCTGAAGAAAACATCAGTTATGCCGAAGCCTCTTCTAGATTCCCTCAGCGTCAAAAACCACTTTATTCTGAGACTGCTGCTAAGCTCCAAACTCCAATGCTCCACTCTTTTACTCCTCCCCCTGTTCCTTCTCAGTCCTCTCCCTCTTCTGTATCCTATAGAAAAACTATTTCCCTACCCAAACGCCCAAAGTTTGTTCCAGGGAAATCTTTCAATGTCCACGAACATAATTTAATAACCAATTCCCCTCCTTCTTCTCAACCAAATGGGTGCTGTATTAAACCCCCTACAGAAACCACTCCACTTGCCACTCCCAATGACAATCTTGTCCAACTGTTAATTTGCTCCCTCATCAATATATTAAGTAAAATGTCAGATGCTCTACCGCACGACGTCGCCGTTCTTGTAGAACAACTACTTGTGATTATATCTAAAAATAATTCTAATCATGGGTCTGAATCTCCTACAATGGAATTGTAAGAGTATCCGTCGCAGGAAACCAAATCTCATTAATCTAATAAATCAACACCAACTTGCTGTCCTAGCTATTCAGGAAACGTTGCTACCACCTAGATCCCATTTTAGGATCCCAGGATTCTTTTGCCTGCGAGATGATAGAGACGATGGCTGGGCAGGTTGTGCACTGTTGATAAATAGAAACATCACATTTTCACAAATACACCTCCCTGTCCATGATCCTGGCTTAAATATAGTTGCCATTAGAACAATGAACATTTCTATCATTTCAGTATATATTCCTCATCCATCCATTAGTATCCTTTCTGAATTAAATTCTATCCTTTCATCTATTCCTTCTCCTTTGATCATATTAGGTGATTTCAACTGTCGTCATGCTCTATGGGGATCACACTGCAATGACTCTATTTCCTCATCCATTCTTGACATCCTAGATGATCTAAATTTATGTGTTTTAAATGATGGATCTGCCACCCGCAGAGTCCCTCCTACTCAAAACATCAGTATTCCGGACCTATCCTTCTCTTCTAGTTCCCTAACCCCACTCCTCTCTTGGTCTACCCTTCCCAATACCCTCGGTAGCGATCATTTTCCTATCCTAATTTCTTATTCTCAAGTCTCAATTCCTCCTCCCCGTCCCTATGAGCCCCTACTAAAGTACAAACTCAACAAAGCAAATTGGGAGATGTACTCAGTATCACTGGATTCAGAATTGGCAGCCCTTCCTGAGACTAGCTCATCTAACTTTCTGTTTTTATATGATTGTCTGATCTCGGCAATTAAATCAGCTGCTGACTCTTGTATCCCTCACAAAAAACCTTCTAAACTGCTCACTCCCTCCCCTCCCTGGTGGGATTCAGAGTGCACAGAGAGTGTCCAGAAACGTACGGAGGCCGAAAATAAATTTGCACTAACCCTATCCATGACAGATTACATCAATTTCAAGAAGACTGCGGCTTCTACTTCTAGGCTTTTATCCAAAAAGAAATCACTAGGCTGGCGTAGTTTCTGTGAATCCTTATCTCCCCGATTTCCCCTTTCCTCCGTCTGGAAAAGAATCAAAGCATATAGAAGAAGTATAGTGAATACATCTGTATCAAGTAATGATCCAAATTCTTTTTTAAATGACTTCATATCTGGCCTTGCTCCCCCATACGTACCTGAATTTGATTGTATTCCCCTCCTGTATCCTGCTGATGTTAGTGCAACACAGGACCATATGAATGACCCATTCACATTTGCTGAATTATCTTGTGCTCTGGATCATCTTCATGATTCATCTCCAGGTGTTGATGGAATTCCATACTCATTCATTTGTAAACTATCTGATTCTTCGAAAACCTTCTTCCTCAGCATTCTTAACGCTATCTTTATCTCCGGTCAAACCCCCGATTCCTGGAAAAGTCAAATTGTTATTCCTATACTTAAACCTGGAAAGGATCCCAAAATTTCTTCATCATATCGACCCATTGCTCTATCCTCTGTCTTAGCCAAAATTATGGAAATTCTTATTAAAAACCGCCTTGAATGGATTCTAGAAAACCG
Source organism: Pelosia muscerda (assembly GCA_963691645.1). Lineage (NCBI taxonomy): Eukaryota > Metazoa > Arthropoda > Insecta > Lepidoptera > Erebidae > Pelosia > Pelosia muscerda. Next base: position 6,302,999 of record OY829123.1, read on the forward strand.
ACAACTATTAGCCTCTAGTCAATATGGCTTCAGAAAGGGTAGAGGCACTTTGGATAGCCTCAGTATCCTAACCTCAGAAATACGTTTGGCGTTTTCTCGCAAAGAGCATACCATAGCTCTATTCCTAGATATTTGTGCTGCCTATGATAATGTCCACCTTCCGCTACTCAGGCAGAAAATGCTCCAGCTGAGTATCCCTGTGAGGCTGGTTCATATCATTTGCAACATGTTCATGTGTCGTACAATATCTGTTCGCTACCAGGGCACCACCCTCCCTTCTCACGTTGTTTGGAAAGGCCTTCCACAAGGCTCAGTTCTTAGTCCAATTCTCTATAACATTTACACTCTAGACCTAGATCTTTCTGTCAACTCTTTCTGTAAAATTCTTCAATATGCTGATGATGTTGCTCTATACTCTACCTCCCCTACTTTTTCAGAGGCCGCTGCCAATCTCAACTCTGCACTTTATTATCTAAACAATTGGCTCTTAGAGCATAATCTCTCCCTCTCAGTTCCTAAATGTAGCGCTGTTGTTTTCACCCGCAAACGTAACACTCCTTGCATCAACCTTTCTGTTGCTAATGAATCAATTCCAATTTTGGATTCTGTAAAATTTCTAGGTCTCATTCTGGATTCTAAATTATCAGGCGCTTCACATCTAAATTATGTTGTAGAAAAGTGTGAGAGGGGCCTTAATGTCATGAGATCACTTTCAGGAGTCCGATGGGGCTCTCATCCATTCTGCCAAAAACTTTTATATAATGCCATTGTACGTAGTCACATAGACTATGGTACCTTCTTGCTTGAGCCATGCAATGTATTACCACTTTCCAAACTAGAAAGGATACAATCAAAGTGTCTCCGCATTATAACTGGCGCCATGAAATGCTCCCCTATCAACGCTCTCCAAGTTGAATGCAGGGAACCTCCCCTTCACCTACGCCGGCAATTTTTATGCGACCGGTTTGTCTTCAATGCTTTCCAAATCAGCTCTCATCCCCTTTTCCAAATATTACAACAACTTAATCATTTAGTCTCTTCTTCAGATTACTGGCAGCATAAATCTCCTCCCCTCCTTATAAATTCACATAGAAAATTGGTTAACCTTTCTGTCCCCATTCACCAATCTCCTATAAACCCCCTTTTTGATTTTGAATATCAGTCTTTAATATTTCAGCCAAGAATCATTCTTGATTTTGGCATAACAAAAAAATGCCCATCTGCTAATCAAAAATTATTAAACATCTTAGGTAGTGACTGGTCGGAATGGATAACTCTTTATACCGATGCTTCTAAATTATCCCCAGATGCTCCAGTTGGCTCTGCCGTGTGGATCCCCAAATTTAGGATAATTCTGAGCTTCAAAAACTCTCAATATGATTCTATTTTTACAGGAGAATCAATCGCTCTGCTTGAGGCTGTCGCATATGTAGAATCACATAAACTCAACAAAGCCCTCATATTGACGGATTCTCTGAGTTGTTTAAATGACTTATTGAAAAATCCCTTTAAATCCAGGCATAATTTTCCACTTTCCCTCAAAATAAGAGCCATATTGCTCAAATGTCATACGTCTGGTATTGAGGTGGTTTTAGCATGGATCCCCAGTCACATTGGCATATCAGGCAATGAAACTGCGGATTCTTGCGCGAGATTGGCGGCTGATACAGGATGCCTTACATACAACTACGCTTTCGCCCGGGATCTTCGCTCTTTATCCGGCGCTGACTTGGATAAATCTTGGAATGACTTATGGCAAACCTCTAGAATGAGCAAGGGAAAATTCTATGGATCTATACAACCATCTATACCTTCGAAAGCATGGTTCTGTAGGCGAAAACAAATTAATAAATTAATTACCTCAGTTATAATTCGCCTTCGCTTAGGATTTGTCTGCACACCAGTATTCATGGCCAAAATACGAGTTCGGGACTCCTCCTTGTGTGAGTGTGGCTTGGATGAAGGCAGTCTTGATCATATTTTCTATTTTTGCCCAAAATTAGTGGTACCATTATATGATCTTCTTCCAAAACAAATACCCCGACCTGTAAATTTGGCCTACTTGCTCACTCTAGTTTCCTCTCCTTTCATAAAGATCCTCTACAAATTTATCTCAATAAATGACATAAAACTATAATGTTATGTTGGTGTTGAAGCCTATTGAAGGATATATTGTAATGTCAATGTTGCACGAATACTAAACATTATTAATATTATAATACCCGCGTATAACCGTGAACTCTAATCTAACTTAGGTAGGTATATTAATATATATTTTACGTTAACTAACAATACTAACCCATGTGATGTCCTTTTTCAGTGAGCGACAACGATAAATCAAAATTATCCAGTACTTACCTAGAGACCTCTATAAACGATTAAATCTATTCTCCACCCTGATGTTGGCAGAATCATCGGTACAACAATAACCGATGCAAGGAGCCATTTCAATAAAATAAGAAGAAGAAGAAGAGTGTTTGATTTCTTCGCGCAGCACTTTATTTATTTCAAATAATTGAGATAAAAGAACTAATTAGATAGGTGAAACATATAGAAATGTCTTCTAAAATAGATCAAAAATCTTATTTGCAAAAGTATCTTGGTGGTTCGTCTGGAGAGAAAAAGAAAAAAAAGAAGAAAGCTGTGAAAGGAAAGGGGTATGTTAAATTAAGTTTATATATTATGTTTTACTTGAATATAATACGTTGAATTGTGCTATTAGACACTCTCCATAATATGTCCAATAATTATGTATTTCCTTTTATAATAAACATGATGATTAGTTTCGTTCAGCTACGATGTATTTGAAAGAATAGGTTATTGTGTTTATTATGTTTTGAAACACTTTGATACTTAAATCAAATAAAATGTTATGCTTAAAATGCAGATATTTATTCATACACAAAACAGACTATGACTGTACTAGTACTTGATTTCTAATATTCTTTAGAATAAAACTATAAATACACAAATATGTACTTATGTGTGCGTGTATGTATATGTATGTCTAGTGTCTGGTGTATACATTTTGTTTCCTTTATATTAAAATTTGCTGATCCAAGTACACAAAACCTTGCCTCTCTTTTCATTGAAATTCCTTTTTGCTGGAAGAGATCTCAACTTTGAGTTAAGCTCCAACATGGGTACATAACAATCTTGTAATTCTTTTATAAATGTAATTTATGTGTGCAGTAAAGAATTAAATAAATTCATTGCATTTTGGAGTTGCCATCGTGGTGTAGTAAATTATTTCATGGCAACGCAGCGCTGCTACTCATGTTATTATTATTATTATTATATAAACAGGCAGGCAGTCGAAACAACTGATAATGCCCGTATCCTGCTTATGCCCACTAGTGTTTACTTTTTTTGGTTCAGGTGTTGGTCCAATCTATTTTTGAATGGGTTTATGTTCTGGGCTGTCACAACATCATGTGGTAGCTTATTCCACTCTCTCACTACCCTATTACTTATAAAGTTTTTGTGTGGATTGTTATGCGAGAAACTGGTGGATAGTCTTAGAATGTAAATAAATAAAATATGTACATATCCCTGAGGCCCTGAAAGTAAAGTAAAATTTATATAATGTTACTTTTAAGTAAGATTCCCGAAACCCAAAATCAACAATAAACCTGCTTTTTATACCTTTATGGCTAGCAAATGTATTTACAAGTGAGACACTGATATACTTAAATAAGGAAATTTTCCAGGTTGAAGATTATAGATGATGACTTAGACTTATCAAAGCTACGTACTCTGGAGGGTGATGAGTTAGACATATTTGACGAGGGTGAGGACGCTCCGGTGATAGCTGGCATCATTGACGACAGACCCGAAGAACTAAAACAACTGGAACAGTTGAAAACTAGCTCCAAGTGGAAAGTCGTTAATCAGGTTAGTGTACTAAACACATTTTTTATTGTCAAATTCAAATTCAAGCCTTTTTATTAATTGAATAAGAGTTTACATATTTACAGTATACATTTATAAGTAGGTGGTGCACAGCTGTCCTCTCATTCCATCTGCCCCTGTGGCACAAAGGCCTCCCCCAGTGTCTTCCAACTCTCCCTGCATCTCGCCAACCTCAGCCAAAGAGGGCCAGTGGCTGTTTTTATTGTATTTTAATCTAAGTATTTTGATAAACTCTTTGTGGCAGACAAGCTCACGGTCCACCTGATGGAAAATAGCAACTGTGCCTATGGACATTTGCAACACTATAGTCTGTTTTTTTTAGCATTAGAAAGAACAAAATTTGGGTTTTTTATTAGACACGTTACTGCGTCGCAAGCAAAATATATTAATAAAAGATAACATAATATTTAATTTATGTCTTTAAGTTCTAAATACATATTAATGTGACAGTTTATTCTTATTTTTAATAATAAAATATTATAGTTTAAATTTCTACAGCAAAAATAATAAATTAATACAAATAAACTAAACGTCATGAAAAGTTGACACTATAAAAGACCTAAAGAAGCAGTGGTTGCAAACAAAAAACGTTATTAGTTTAACATGACCAAATGAAAAAGAGAATGTCAATGTTGAAATACGTTCTACAATAGGTTATTTTTCACCATATCACTGTGAACTTAATCCAATTGAACTAATTTGGTCGCAAGTAAAAGGGTATATTGCCAAACATAATAAAGATTTTAAAATGGATACAATTTAAAAAATAGTGCCAGAAGCCTTTACAAAAATTTCAGCGTCTAATTGGATATCCTGTGTTCAGCACGTTATTAAAGAAGAAGAAAAAATGCTTAGTTTAGACACGTCAATAGACAATACTGTCGAAAAATTCGTTATAAATGTAGGAGATTCATCCGATTCTTTCGATTCTTCTAAGATCAATAAATATTCAAATTGAACTTATTTTGTTTTAAAAATATCCATACTGCGAGGGTGGAGTGATAAGTCTGGTAAAACAATAGTTTAGAATAAGGTTATCGCTAATTGCAATAAACCTCCATGTTAATCACTCTTTTGAGTTAGTACACTCAATATTTCGGCCAGTTTACTTTTGAAAGTAAGCTCCTAACAACACGATGGCGCCATCACACTTCAAGGACTATCTTAAGCCTTGAGACTACAGTAATTACACTGACTACCTTACCCTTCCATCCGGAACACAACAATACTAGGCAATGATGTTATGGCGGCGGAATTAATAGGCAATGCGGTGGTACCCACTCAGACGAGCCCGGAGCAAAGGCCTGGTGATAATGCGAATTCCATGGCGGGCAGAGCCGCGCCTACTAGCTAGTGATCCATAATTTCATATAACTTCAACTTGCACTGAAAACTTTTGTTATAAATTGTTTGTAGAAAATGGTTTACTACCACTGCTTCTTTGTTTACACAATTTCTAATGTTAAAAAAAACGTAGTATAGAGGCATCACATTTTAATATCTGTGTCAGTTTGTTTTAATATTTTTAAACCAATTCCACTGAACTACTTTTGATTGCTCAAGACCATTAAAGCCGTTGCCAATGTCATAATCACTTTTATCATCATCATCATAAGGAAGAGGACGTAGTAAACCTTCCCGCTAAGAACGAAACTCAAAAATGCCGTTGATTCGACAGAAGAATAAATCAATTTAACTTTGTGTAGCGTGTTTGTAATTTTTTTTAATTGCTTAAATGTTACAGGATGACGGTTTCAACAGTAAAATACGGATAGAAGAAATAAAAAAGGACATAAAGGAAACGGAGAAAGAGAACGAATTAATCTTTGGCAAGATGTACAGTGATTCGGAAGATGAGAAGAAGAATGACTCGGATGCCTCTCCTCCAAGAAAGGTGGCAAATAAAAATGACTCAGATGTATCTCCACCGAGAAAGGTGGATACAGACCACAATAAAAAAAGTCAAAAACATAAAAATTCATCAAAATGGGACAGTGACAGTGATCATAGTCCTCCCAGGAAAAGAGAAAAACCTCGAAGCAACGGTAACACTGATTCTTCTCCGCCAAGACTAAATAAAGCAAAAGAAAGAGTCCGAAAGCCTAGTCGTTGGGGAAATAATGATAATATAGACAATAGTCATGGTCAAGGAAATTCTAAGAAACATAGAAATTCTGATTCAGATGCATCACCACCAAGAAAACATAGACGTTCCACATCCCCTGTACGGAAGAGAAATGATTCAAGAGATTCTGATCAATCTCCTCCAAGAAGAGACAAGCACAGACGGAGTTCTCCGTCCCCTGTACGGAAAGTTAGACGTAGTTCACGAGATTCTGATCAATCTCCTCCTAGAAGGGAGAAGCACAGACGGAGTTCTCCATCTCCTGTACGGAAAGTTAGACGGAATTCACGAGATTCTGATCAATCTCCTCCTAGGAGAGAGAAGAACAGATACATGTCGGACAGAGATAACCGTAAGAGAAATAATGACAGTCCACCACCGTCAAATAAGAAAATGGCAAAGACTCTGGATGGAAAACTGGCAGGGTTGCAAGATGCAAGGCAACTCAGGCAAGAGAATTCTGATTTTAGGAAGAGAGAAGAGGAGATTTATAGTAAAATGTCCGATGAGGTGTCTGGCAGAAATGCTAAAGCTGTAAGGAGAAAAGGTAGGTAGTGATTATATTATTAATAGCTTCTATTATGTGCATAAAGTTGTCCTTAGAAGAATAAAGTGTATGAGTGATATACATATCTTTACAAATATAAGAACACTGAAACATTATTTATAAACTATTATCAACTTTGCCAAAAAGAAATATGCCGTGACGTTTTTTATAAACCATTATCAACTTTGACAGAAATAAATATTGCAGTGACGTCAATGTTAACTAAAAGTCACAAAAACGTCACTGGTAGTGACCACTGACGTTTTAAATTCGGTAACACGGTAACGAAGGAGTCTGTGTGTCTATTTACTATAGTAATATTAATATATATGGTTATACCATTTGTCGTAAATTAGTTAATACAAGTATGAATTTAATTCACAGATCATAGAGAAACTACGGAGAAAAAGCAAAAGCAGAAAGAGAAAATGGAAAAACAGAAAGAGATAGATGAGAAATATAAGAAATGGAGCAGAGGGTGAGTTTTCTGATGAGTTTCATTGATACAATTCATTTTAAGAGATTATTAGTTATTAAAACTACTACTATCCTACTTAATATACACTGTGGCGGGGCGGTAGTGAACGCGACTGCTACGCAGAAGTTGCAGGTTCGTTTCCTGCTCAGTGCAAATATTTGTATGCAAGAATATGGCTCAAATAGTCTCGACGTGCCTCGATGAGCACGTTAAAACGTCGTCCCTATTGTCATACGAACATCTATGGCATCAATTATTCTTTAAAAAGATAAAGCTTAATAATTTCTGCACATACTATATTAACGGAGGTAGGACACGACGGTATCTCCCGTCCGAAATGAGCTGTCCAACTGGCGAAGTACCTCCGCCCTACAGAAGACCGCGGTCATAATAACCATCGTGTTGTGTTCCCGCCGGTAAGTAGGGTAGCCAGAGCTCACTATACCCCTCCTTCCCCTCCCCTTCCTAGCCTCCCCACCCCTTCCCAGCTCTCCCCCTTTCCCTTCAGGGTGGGCAGCGCGTGTGTGACACCCTTAGTGTTGCACACGTTCATAGGCCACGGTGGCCGCTTTCCATCAGGTGGGCCGTGTGCTTGTCTGCCACCTCCGTAGTATAAAAAATGAAAAAAAAAAAAACTTAACACATTGTCTTTTAAACCGTTTCCAGTTTAAAACAGTTAGAAGATCAAGAGGCTCGTGTACAGGAGTTCATGCATGAAGCCTCCAAACCGTTAGCCAGGCACAAAGGCGATAGAGACCTGGAAAGCAATCTGAAACAAATCGAGCGGGACGGGGACCCGATGCTACAGTACATTAGGAACAGGAAGCGGGAAGCTGGGGAACTTGGACCAGGTAATGTATTTCTTGTACTGTAAAACAGGGTGAATTGAGATCCAGGGGTGGATAGAAATAGAATAGTACAAGGAATATTTTCAATAATTTCTTTCACAAAATTTAAATTAAACTTATTACCAGATATTTCATGATTCTGGTATTATAATAAACTAGACCAAATTTTAGCTTGAAAGAAAATAAATAAAGAATTTAGATGACCATTTTATTTCTATTCACCCTGCGATCTCTTTTCACCCCGTTTTACCCAAGATTGTTTTTTAACCCCGACATAAAAACGACGGGATCAAATGAAAGTCTTTGACAAGGAGATCAATTTAAAAAGTATGAAATAAAATTGAAGTAAAAATTTAAGAAAGTCCAACACGAAAAAATACCTCCGAAAATTAAAAAATAAATAATTCATGCGTTGTCGTGTCGGGGACCCTTGAATCGTTTGAAAACATGTGTGGGGTAACCCCTCCGAAGTATATCCATTCGATGTCTTCCTAAGGCATGACTTATGTACTCAAAAAATGTTTATTTTACAGAAAAACCAGCTTACAAGGGTAATTTCCCACCAAATCGTTTCAACATAAGACCGGGATATCGGTGGGACGGTGTAGATCGCTCCAACGGGTACGAAAAGAAGTTCTTCGAACATCAGAGCAAGAGGAAAGCTCAAGAAGAAGAAGCATATAAATGGAGTACAGAAGACTTGTAGATTTGTGTAGAATACAACTTTGGTACAGTCACCTGCAATAATATGTATACGTTTTAGAACTTTTTCACATTGAACTTGACGAATTTTACCGTTTCATGTCATAATGTTGATTTGTCATTTTTTTTTTTTATGAAGAATATTAGCAACCGAAGCTACTAATATTCCCTTTAACCCCTCCAGCTAAGCTCAAATGGCTTGTGTTAGGAGTGGGTTCAAGTCGGTAGTGTAATGGCCAGGATTCGAACCCGGGACCTCTCGATCGTAAGGCCGACTCCTTAACCACTAAGCTACCGCCGCTTTTGTGCCGCTATTGTGACAAGGTTCCAAAGTGTATACATATTATTGCAGGTGACCGTACAGAAGGTTGAGAGAAATTGGGTATCCGATCGACTTACTTCGATATTGTAGTGGTCTCTTTCGCATACCTACAGCTTGATATATTATTAGAGTAGTTAAAACCGATGCTACTGATTTAATATATATAAATAAAAATGAGTGTCTGAATTGTAATGTACGCGCAAAACGCCCGAACAATTTACATGACGACTACCAAATTACAAGACGATTTTTTTTTAACCTTGTTCCGTTTGTGTTCGGCATTTGACAGTGTCTTGACCATAGGCATTAAAATTACTGGCATAAATGGACCCACTGACTAATTCATTACCACGTTACCGAATTTAAAATATCAGACTTGTGACTTTACTTTATTGACGTCACTGCGATATTATCTATTTCTGTCAAAGTTAACAATAGGTAATTTAAAAAAGTTTTATGACTCGTATATTGTCACTTTTTCACGCCCAGCCCTTTTTTGATTGTCTTGACGTTTGTAGAAAAGAAAATTTAACACATTATAGGAATCGGCCACGGTGATGCAGGCATCTGCTATTTCTTTTTAAACCTATGGTTTTAACTACTCTATATGTATATCGTACTGTCGTAAAATATTCTACAAACCCGATGTAAACCGCACTCCGTGTTCTTCCCGATATTCGTCAGAAGCCAAGTAATAGGAGTACAAATGAAATGTAATTATCGAATCTTGAGTATAGAACAATTTCTGAATGGAATCATGTTGTACATATTTTTGTAGTGATTACATGTTTTTAATTTTAATAACAATTTACTTGTTTTATTGACTGTTTCATTTATCACAATAGAATATGACCATGAGGGACATGCACATAGTTTTTAGACAGGGTAGGTAGTAAAAGGTAGACATTTGAAAGTCCTTACCTAAAGGTGCGTTCAGATTTGTGGCATCAAGACATGGCGTTGGGCGTGAACGTAACAACTTGTGGCACATGGGCACACAGAAAATCCTTCGTCTGTCTGAAACCCACAATCTAGAGATGTGCTGACCAGCCAGCCAGTCGATCGATGGTTTCATTTAAGCTCAGCCATCTCGCTGCTGAATACGTGACGGACACGCACTTCTGACACGGTCACGTAAATGTAGACGCGGCGTTACGTTTTAGACGTTACGTTTATGGTCTCGAGAGGACTGAAGGGTCGAAATTCCCGCGCGACACAACGTATGGCAACCGACTTAATGTGCTCTCCGAGGAACGACCAGACCAGTGCGAAAAAGCCATATGCATGCATACAAATATTTGCACTGAGCGGGGATCGAACCCGCGTCTCGTGCGTAACAGTTGCGTTCTCTACCGCCACGCCACAGAGACTGTTTTTTTTTTTTTACTTATGGCACGTCAATTTGACTTCACCTCACCTGATGTAAGTTAAGCTGAAGGCAAAGTCTCATGAAAGAGGGTCACCATTACAAACACGTTCAGTACGGTCTGCGGTCGGCTACGAAAGCATACCTTTAGGTTAGTACAATAAATATCTCTTGTTTTTTTTTGTAAAAATTCTTTAATAAGTTTTAAGATTGAATACAATCAACTATGTATGCGAAATTAAAATGAAAAGTTATATTAAACATTTCTAATATAGATATTGCTTTATTGGAAGGCCTCGCGGTATACGCCCGTATGAGCTATGCATTTAAGATCCAATCAGTACCTACTCTTAAATAACTAAACCGAATTTAGAAAATAATTTAGACACTTATATTATAACACAGGTCATTACTTACTAAATATATGATAATAATATTAATATCAATGCATAGAAATTAAAATTGCTTGCGTTAAGAACACGAAATATTAAATCAAAAAGAAAATATTTTTTAAAACTTCGTAATTACAAAGCTATCTTTAGATAGGGCAGGGGCTTTAGACACACAAGACTTTAGAGGCACTTTTGGGAAGTTAAGCGAGAAATTGTCTCTATTTCGGGAGGGCCCACAAAGCGGTGGGCCCTTATCGCGTGCCCCGAGTGCACCTATGGTAAAGACAGCATTGCGTATTCACGCAATGGCGACTGTTGGTGTGATATGATTGGAGAATATCAACATTGAAATATTTAGCTAATATAACTAAAATATAAATATAACAATCTGGTTATTCTAAGAATGGATTCGCTAGTCCGCGGCAAAATGCGGAACTAAAAATGACATTGCCGCCATACTGTTTTGTTGGTTTAGAGTTGCTGGTACATTTTTTTTGGCTAAGATGGCCCCGGATCTGCTGGGGAAAGATATGTCTTGGATAATCTCACCTCCGGCAATCAAAGACTCGTCGTGCGTTTTAGTCGGTTCGAGTCCGACATAATTACTTCCACCGGCTTTGGAGGTAATAACCGTGGGTATTTTCCGCACAATGAAAAAATGACTCCCGTACTATGCGTTTCAAATGAGTTAATAAATGTAATAATTATATTTTCATTCGCGTTGCTAACTTCAATGTATAACGTAGGTAAGTTCAGCAAATACATTCTTTGACATTTTTTTATACCACTAAGTTGGCAGACAAACTCGCGGCCCACCTGATCGAAAGTGGTTACCTTGGCCTATGGACGTTTGCGTTTTGGAACGCATAGTAATTTATAAAATACAAATGTTTGGGAATCTGCCGAAAATGTTAATAGTAGCGTAATTATAATATATCTTATAACCTTTCTCAATAAACGGACTATTCAATACAAAAAGAATTATTCAATTCGAACCAATAGATTAGCGCGTGCATACAAACAAATTCTTCAGCTTTATATATTAGTATAGATGTATAATCACTACATATTATAAAACAAAGTCGCGATTTCTGTCCCTATGTCCCTTTTTACGCTTAAATCTTTAAAACTACGCAACGGATTATGATGCAGTTTTTTTTAATAGTTAGATTGGTACAAGAGGAAGGTTTTTATATATATAACATCATGCTATAACCAACTGGTGCGGAGCAGAAATGAAAAATGTTGCAAAAACGGGGTGACGCAGACGAAGTTGCGCGGGTCATCTAGTTTATAATATAGCAATGCAAGATGTCAACGTCTTCCTCCTCTGTAACCTCCGCCACCACCTCCGCCTCTGCCGCGTCTGTCTCTGTCGTCGTGTTCGTTTTGATAACCTCCTCGATTATGGTAACCCTGGTTGCCATGAGAGTTCCCATAGCTGCCTGATGACCATTGGCTATCATGAGACCCTGAAAAAAAGTTACGTGTCAGAAAAATCACAAAAAGGATTTGAAACCGTGATACGAGTTATCATCATCATCGTCATGCTTGCGTAAGTATTTTATACTACGTAGGTGGCAGACAAGCACACGGCCCACCTGATGGAAAGCGGCCACCGTGGCCTATGAACGTGTGCAACACTAAGGGTGTCACACACGCGCTGCCCGCCCTGAAGGGAAAGGGGGAGAGCTGGGAAGGGGTGGGGAGGCTAGGAAGGGGAGGGGAAGGAGGGGTATAGTGAGCTCTGGTGAAGTATGCGCCAGAGTTCTCATTTGACTGCCATCTGATTTCAACACAATTTTTATTTTTATTTTTTTTTCGCATTATTTACTCTCCCTATCAGTAGAGCGAAGAAACGAAAATTTTATATAAAAGAAACAACAAGTGGCGCCATCTAGCGAGTTATGTTTTTTAATGGAACTTTAGTTTCATTTAGCTTTACTAACACGATGGAGAGTGAATAAAGCAAGTTAAACGGTATAACAAAAAGAAAATTAAAAAATTGCGTTGCCGTAATTTTTTTTTAATGAAAATATGTTGTGTACCATGAGGACTACCAGGGGCCTTCGACTTCGGTATGTTTCCCTTACACCCTGTATTTGAATCATATGCATAGTTTAAATTATACTATTCAAAATGTACATTTTTCTTTTCTTTTTATGGGGTTAAACTAACCATAGACGAGTTCGCGACATCTGGTGGGATAAAAAAACAGTTACTCGCTCCCATTAGTTGATGGTTGAAACCTTACTCAATGAGTCGAATTACTTGCCCAAGTCTGTGTTACCGGAAAGCTATAACCTGAGAAATATTCAAGTCACGAGTGTATAGGATCCTTCTAGGCAAGCGTGATTCATCGTACACCACATCGTCACTTACCATCAGGTGAGATAGTGGTCAAACGTAAGCCTATCTATACTAATATTATAAAGAGGAAAGATTTGTACCTATTTTTGTATGTTTGTATGTTTGTAATGAATAGGCTCAAAAAGTACTGGGCCGATTTAAACAATTCTTTCACCTCTAAAAGGCTACAATATCTAGGAGTAACATAGGCTATATATCATCACGCTACCATACAAAGGGAGCGGAGTAATAATCATAAATCTCAATTGATCCGGTAAATTTCTATACATTGGCGCTAAAATCGCTAACAACTTCCGTTGTCATGACAGCAAGGAAAAGTAGTATAGAGAGGCAAGTAGTGAATCGAGTAGAGTCGTACAACGCGATAATCGACATCCACGCGGGCGGAGCCGCGGGCAACAGCTAGTTTTCAATAAAGTGAAGTAATTCTCACCAGAGCGTTCATAACTTCTTGCAGAGTTGTAACCCTGTCCAGCATAACCCACTTGTTGGTAATCGTCCACCCTGGTCTGACCCTGGGGGCTCGAGAACGACTGCCCATAACCGCCTGAAGGCACTTCGTATGTTTGGTAGTTGCGCTTCTGGTTGAAGTTACCAGCGAAGTTGCCTGCGGTTGTTTGCGGTCTGAAAAGGGATTTAAGTTGCGGTTAGGAGGTAAGGTTGAAGAAGCTAATTGTTCAGAAATCACTTCAAAGCAAGAAGCGGTGGTTCATTTGTTAACTAACTTAATTATTATTAAGTTAATTATTGATATTGATGTTTTGTAAGTTCTGTTTAGTGGTATATACATAATAAATTATTTTTAAATTTAGATTTTTCTTTTATTCTGAATAACGACGAATAACATAGCGGACCAGCTATAATTGGCTAACAATATTTTCTTATGTATAGATCTAAACGGTACTTACAAAACGGCAATATCAATAATATATTATTTTAATGTATAATCTTCTTCTATTAAGAAGAAGAAGAAGATTCGAGTATATAATAGATATTATATAGAAAAATATTATTAAAGAAAGTTTTCTTATTAGATAACATCGAAGCTTACCTATCCCGATCACCGCTTCCTTGCGCATAGCCTCCTTGTACCCTCCCACCTCTACCTCCGCGTCCTCTATCGTAACCTCCTCTTCCTCCATCATGATTCCCACTATTGAAACCTCCCCTTCCACCATCATGATTCCCACTATTGAAACCTCCCCTTCCTCCATCTTGGTAACCGCTCCGGAAACCTTCCTGGTTACCACCGCTATTGAAACCACCACTGTTATAACCACCCCTGCCTCCGTCGTGGTTCGCACGGTTACTGTCATGACCTCCGCGGTTGAAACCTCCGCCGCCGCCGCCGCGTGCGAAACCTCCGCCGCCGCCTCCTCGACCGCCACCACCCTGGAGGATATGGAAGATAACATAACATTACATAAACTCACGCCTATATCCACGAAAGGGGTAGAGAGAGGTGCCGAACCACATTTCGCCAGTTTATGTTTAGGTCCCAATGTAAGCGGCGAGCCTATTGCCATCCTCCGGGCACTTATAATCCTGTGATAAATACACACATAACTTCGAAAAGTATCCAAAAGTTATTGGTGTGTGCTATGGTAAAACTTGGGATAGAACCCGAGACCTCGCCTCAGCAGTCCATTATTCATACCACTAGGCTACCGGGCTATGAAGCGGATATGAAAGATGCATCAGGCAATTCATTATATGGAGCCAGTTCAGGCAGTTAGTCATCTTGTTTATTATATGAAGCCCTTATTAAAAAGAAAAATTATATCACTGCATTCCACAAACTAATTTCATAGATCTTTTATAGTGCGGGCTGTTCACTTGTGGAATGCGTCTACTAATAACACTAGCCCCAACAAACATATACACCTTTTTTTTTATCGTGCGAAAAATCCCCACGGATCCACCGGAGCCGGTTGGAAGGTTATGTCGGACTCGAACCGACTAAAACGCACGCCGTCTTTGGGTCTTCAGTTGCCAACATATACAATACCTGGGATCTTTGTTGCCAAGAGGGCATTTCTGGAGGAGGCGGCTGCTGTTCATGGGGTCGCCCTCCTCTGTCAGGCACCTGATAAAAGAAAAAAGGTTTAATGATAATGTTCAATATCACTTATCTATTGAGCAGTTTAGTACGTAGCGGGTATCGAACCTGGTACTTCCAACGATGTAGCAGTCGCTACGCTATGCCACAAAGAGGTAATTTTATTTTATACCACTTAGGTGGCAAACAAGCACATGGCCCGCGTGATGGAAAGTGGTCACCGTGACCTATGGACGTTTTCGTCACCAGCTACAAGGGGTATTAAGTATATTAATTGGGTAAACATAATTGTAATAATTTTTTTTTCATAATATCACGCCTATATCCCCGAAGGGGTAGGCAGAGGTGCTAGCACCCACATTTCGCCAGTTTATATTTAGGTCCCAATGTAATAGGTGGCGAGCCTATTGCCATCAACCGGGCACTTATAAACCTACGATAAATACACACATAACTTCGAAAAGCATCGCAGTAATTGGTGTGTGCCATGGTAAACTTGGGATCGAACCCGAGACCTCGTCTCAGCAGTCCACCACCCATACCACTAGGCTACCGCGGTGTTATTTTTTATGGTATTATTGTAATACAGGTTTATAAGTGCCTCGGAGAGCACGTTACGCCGTCGGTCCCGGTTGCCATACAAACATCTATGGCAGTCGTTACGGGTAGTTGGAACCCTCAAAAGTCCAACCAGCCTAACTTGGAACTTCGATATCGCCATTGGTCATTAGACCATTGGTTGTGGAGGTCAGATGGCAGTCGCTTCACGGAAAATATCGAAGTTCAGCCGCATCACAGTTAGACTGGAAAGCCGACCCCAACTGAGTTGGGAAAAAGGTTCAGGGAATGATGATATTGTAATACATACCCCTCCCATAATCACTTTGTACACTTCAGATTTGGAGCCCTCCTTCCTCACACGGGCGCTGGAGGTCTTTTCCACCTGGAGTAATGACGTTCTGGCGGCTAGGAAGTCTGATAGCCTGACATCTGGTTTTGTTTTTAACGTGTCGCGTCTTGCTCGATATGCCGATTGAATACTTTCTTTATTTTTATTGCGATCAGACCACTGGAATTATAAATTATATGTTGGATTGACAGGTTTTACGCATTGCTACGCAGGAGGCGTGGGTTTGATTCCCGCTCAGTACAAATCTTATATATAAAATTCTCGTTTCACAATGTTCGTTCCGTACTCCTACGAAACGGCTTGACCGATTCTCATGAAATTCTCATTTGTGAGCATATTGAGTAGGTCTGAGAATCGGCCAACATCTATTATTCATACCCCTAAATGCTCATGGAGCAGAGGGAATGGGATTAGAAATCCACGCGGGCGGAGCCGCGGGCAACAGCTAATATTTGTATATAAATATTAACACTGAGTCGTGCCTCGGTGAACAGCCGTCGGTCCCGGTTGTCATATAAACATCTTTAGCAGTCGTTACCATTATTTGGGACCTCAAAAAAGTTCAACAACGGGTCTTCACTATCACTACATAGTATAAAATAAAGTCGCGTTTTCTGTCCCTATTTTTCTTGTCCCTTTGTATGCTTAAATCTTTAGAACTACGCAACGGATTTTGATGCGGTTTGCATCAATAGATAGAATGGTTAAAGAGGAAGGTTTATATGTATATAACATCATGCTACGACTAACAGGTGCGGAGCAGGAATGAAAAATGTTGCAAAAACGGGGTGACGCAGACGAAGTCGCGCGGGTCAGCTAGTATTGTATTATTTTGATATCGCCCATAGGTTATAGAGGGCAGATGGCAGTCGCTTCACAGACAATATCGACGTACAGCCGCGATGCTGTTAGACTGGCAAAAGTGGATCCCGGACTTTGAGATGACAGCTTCGCTTCTTCGAGGGACTAAAGCAAGGTTGATGATGATAATGTTGAATTAGGGTTGCTTCTACTACGACTACTGCCAGTAGGGACGACATTGACTGGATCAGGGTGATCAGGAGACCAGCCAATTCCCCCATTTCTCCTATATTATGTATGTTGTGGGTTCCCAACCTATTCGCTAATGATGACAAAGAACATATTCGATTAATTAATGATAAATCTTTAATGCCGGGTCCACATTTACGTAACATTTTACCGTGACCATATCAAAAGAGCGTGTCAGTCGGATAATGTGGACGTAATTTACTAAGTGATAGTGGAGCTTAAATAAAAGCTTCGATCGAGTCGTGGAGTCACCTAAGTTTGTGCTGATACGGCCACGAGTTGTTCCGTCCACACTCAACATCAGATTCCACGCAGTGCAGTCTGTTGTTCGTGTTGCAAATGTGGACCCAGCATAAGCAAACATCATACTGTATACGATTGGAATGTAACAAAAAAAAAGGTTTCCCGGCTGGCGGACGGCGGACGCTAGACGCGTTGCTAAATGTTTGCAAAGTACCCACTAATACATTATTATTCATCAATATTATAGTTTATAGTTAAACAACTTATATTGTTATGTACTAACATATATCTTTCAACATCTATGTGTACCTACTTATAGTCCTATACAATGTAAATAACATTATGTGTTGATGAAACTGAGGCACGGAAAAACTCGAATGAGTTTATGTGGCTTCAAATCACTATACATATTGTACTGAACATTGTACCTATGTTTATCATCACTATCATAGTACATAGTATAAAATAAAGTCGCGTTTTCTGTCCCTATTTTTCTTGTCCCTTTGTATGCTTAAATCTTCAAAACTATGCAACGGATTTTGATGCGGTTTTAATAGATAGAATGGTTAAAGAGAAAGGTTTATATGTATATAACATCATGCTACAACAAACAGGTGCGGAGCAGGAATTAAAAATGTTGCAAAAACGTGGTGACGCAGACGAAGTTGCGCGGGTCAGCTAGTATTTCATAAAAAAAAGCAGTTCACTCACTTCAAAACTCTGGATAGTACACTCAAGTCGGGTGATGAGTGTCTCCTTCCTAAGCTGGTAATCTTCATACATTTCTAAGAAAATGGCCTCTAACTGCGCCCACTCTTTCTCTGTGACGGCCTTATTGTATAGAGGTTTGCCAACTAACTGCTCACCTGAAATAATTTATTCTATAGACTATTAAAAGGTACATACAAAATGCCAAAATTATAAAAAAATTGAGGATGTGTTTAATTAGCAAATAGCCCACGGGCTAGAAATATGGTGGTAACCAAAGAAGACTCCAGCCGAAGTGCAGTGAATCACCAGTGTAAATAATGCGAACATAGTGACTTGATTGAGCTCATTTGGCCGGTGTAGTATAATAATAATAATAATAAATCCATTTATTGCACGAATCCCCAATGTCAATGAATAATGAATCCTCAAAAGACAACCGAAAAACTCATTTTGGGCTAACATAATACATTATGTGACGTCACTGGGGTCAAGATTATCAGGTAGATCACCCACGATGATAATTTCGTAAAGTATAACATAAGTAATGGCTGATGGTAAAAAATAATAATGAAATAAAAAACTAACTACCTTCTTTACCGATAGTGTCCTTGAGTTTGGCTTCTAGTTTAGAGAATAGCATCTCAGGAGTAATGTTCGGAGGTGGTTTGTTGAACTTCAAGCTTATGAGGATGTCTTTCAGATCTTTAGCGGTAGTAGATTCTTGCTGCAAAATAAAAATGTTTTAAGTCAATATTAAGGTGCGTCCAGATTTGTAACATGGACAGCCCGACAGCGTGGCATCAGGACATGACATTGAGTGTGGATGTAACAACTTGTGGCACATGGGCAAATAAACTAGAATTGTGCTGGCACGCAACTGAATACGTGATGGACACGCATTTCTGCCTTCTATCACGGTCACATTAAAATGTTACGTAAATGTAGGCGCGACATAAGACGACGCAGCGACACCGTAATGCATCATGTGACCGCTCCCTTCTACATTAATATTATATGGAGGAAAAATTTGTATTTTTGTGTGTGTATGTTTGTAATGAATAAACTCAAAAAGTACTGCGCCGATTTCAAAAATCCTTTCACCATTGGAAAGCTACATTCACCTTGAGTAACATAGGCTATAATTGCCCTGTGCGATAACCGAAATTCATGTGGTCGAAGCCGCGGGCTAGAGCTAGGGTAATAAAGGTAAAGGTTTCGAGAGAACGGAGCATTGTGATTGGCAGTCTGCCTCTTGTGAACCTGTGTGCGTGTGTAGGCCGCCAATCGCAATGCTCCGTTCTGTCGATACCTTTACCTAATGCATCATGTGACCGCTCCCTTTTACATTAATATTATATACAGGAAAAATTTGTATTTTTGTGTGTGTAATGTGTGTATGTTTGTAATGAATAAACTCAAAAAGTACTGCGCCGATTTCAAAAATCCTTTCACCATTGGAAAGCTACATTCACCTTGAGTAACATAGGCTATAATTGCCCTGTGCGATAACCGAAATTCATGTGGTCGAAGCCGCGGGCTAGAGCTAGGGTAATAAAGGTAGAGGTTTCGAGAGAACGGAGCATTGTGATTGGCAGTCTGCCTCTTGTGAACCTATGTGCGTGTATAGCCCGCCAATTGCAATGCTCCGTTCTGTCGATACCTTTACATTACGAATTCGATAGTATTTCGTGCTAAGGCTTGTACTGTCATAAGTTTCTACGTCTATGTAGGCGGTGGAGTAACAGTATGATTACATAGGACTATACATAAGCTATGTATGGTTGCGAAAATCGTCAAGCCCGAAGGCAAAGTCATTGACAATTACTAGTGTTTTATATATTTTTTAAATACATGTCTGATAATAGATTATTACCACAACAATTTCCATGCTTTGTTTGTCCTTGTCTTTAAAACCCTCGGCATGCACCATCCTGGCAGCCATGAGTTCAGATATCAAGTAATCCAGCAGTAGCATGCGGTCTTCCTTGCTTTGGAGACGGGAGGACAAGTGGCCTGAAATGAGAGCTCATTATGAAATTAAAAACAAAATGAACCAGTACTGGTATAACGGGGTGAATAGGGATCCAAGGGTGAATAGGGACAAAATGGTCAATGGAATATTTTACATAATTTCTTTTACTAGATCTCAAATAAGCCTCCTATCAGATACTTGATGATTCTGTTGTTACAATGAACTAGTCCAAAATTACGGTTGAAAGAAAATAACTACAGCATTTAGCTGACCATTTAATCCCTATTCACCCTTGGATCCCTATTCACCCCATTTTACAGTAGCACAAGTATCCTGTATCCACGCCCCCTGTGTTGTCCATAGGCCACTGTAACCACTTCCCATCAGGGCCTTTTCTAAATAAGGGGTAACGGGTTTGTTTACTGCTCAGTGCAAGTATTATGTGACCTCCGTCCTCCATGAGCGCGGGCCTGGGGGTGACGGGTGGAGCCGCCTGTCACTCTAGCAGAAGCAGGCCGCGGCGGCGGCGCAAAATGCGCCTCCCCATACTCGGGGGCTAGTTGGCGGCACCGTGGTCCCTACACCCGACGGGGGTCATCTCGAAGAGAAGGCCCCGGGTCTGCCGGGGTGCGAGGGATATGTTGGCTACAACCTCACCTCCGGCAACTGAAGACCCAAAGACGGCGTGCGTTTTAGTCGGTTCGAGTCCGACATAACCTTCCCAACCGGCTCCGGTGGGGAGGTATCCGTGGGGACTTTTCGCACAATAAAAAAAAAAGAAAAAGTGCAAGTATTATGTCTGAACGTGACTATCCGCCCTGGTCTGGTTGTGCCTCAGAGAGAGGAAGCAGTGAGCCTTTGGTTGTTATATATGTAGGGGAATTTAAGATTTAAAAAACCTATTTTACCACTCCCCTCTGATGGTGGTGTAAATCACTCCCATACCTCAAACCAACCTAAGAGCCTTCCCGCAAGAAATACTCATGCGAAATATAATGAGGTGGTGAAAGATAATCATCTAGTCCGACGTGCAAACCAACAATCTGAACCAGAAGACAGTCAACAAACACTAAATAATTTACGCTTATTTATAGGAGTATATTTCCCAAAAACGGCACGGAAACGATCACAGAAATGGAGGGCCGGTTCAATAAAATTGAGGATATATTTATAAAACAATCACAAAAAATTTATACTATCTTACAACAAATGAGCAACATTCTGGGGCTCTTGACAACGCTAGTTAACAAATTATCACAAAAATGAATAAACTCAAAATAGCTACATGGAATATAGACGGTTTAGCACGGACCCCCGACACTGCCTATATGGACATGAAATACCTAAAACCCGCCTGAAGAGTCGTAAGAGCTTCATTAAAAATACGAATGCCGCACATGAACTCCCTGCAGCTATGAGACTGTCCCTATGGAAAGAGGAACTACCACCACCCTCCGACTTCCTACCTCCCCAGGAGAAACTGGCTCCAGGGCACAACCTCCCATGGCCGGTATGGCGGTCTCTGAACCGTCTCCGTACACTGGTCGGTCGGTCGAGGCAAAATTTATGCAGGTGGGGGATGCGAGACCCGGGCCTAGCCTGGAGTGGTCTAAACATTGGTGGATTGTTGACACGAAAGAAGAAGCACCTAAGAAAAATGAAGCTGAATTCCTGATGAAAATGCATAGTCTGGATGTTATTTCCGAGGCGCACTTCACAAGTAACAGTCAAATACATACACAAAACTGTAATGTGTATTCAACAAACCATCCGGATGGTACTGCACATGGAGGCACTGCTATTATAATTAGATCCTCCATTGAACATTATGAGCTTCCAGAATATAGATCAGAATTCATTCAGGCCCTCAGTAAACATCAAGGACGTAAATGGGAACTTCTGCGTCTCTTCGGTTTATTGTCCTCCAAAGCATGCTATAACAGAGGAACACTTTACAGCATACATTAACAGTCTCGGTCCACGCTTCATAGCAGGCCGAGACTGATCACCACACGTGGAAGAGAACTTAAAAAATGCATTGATAAGAACCATTTAACAACAATATCCACACCCGAGCCTACCCACTGGCCGAGTGACCCTGGAAGATTGCCTGATGTCCTGGACTTCTACATAATGAGGGGCCTGTCGCGACTCTTTTACCACATTGAAGGCTGTCTAGATGGCTCTTCAGCTCACGTCCCGGTGATATTAACGATTAGTGCAAATATTCTAGAGTGCCAACGGAAACCAAAACTGTACAATAACAGAACAAATTGGCAAACGTTCCGTGACCTGGTCGAGAACTCACTACAACTACGGGTTTCTCTGTAGAATGAGGAGGAAATAGATAGTGCAGTCTTGAAGTTCACAAAGGTGGTACAAGAGGCTTGTTGGAGGAGTACCGAAGAATTGACTCAGAAAAATATCTGGCAGCTCGATGTGCCTGACGGAATTCAGGACATGATCCTGGAAAAGAGAAGACTATATAGAGTGTGGCACAATAGTCGACATCCTGATGATAAAACAGCGCTAAACCGCTATGCTAAACGCCTTAAACAGGCCATAAAAGAAAATCTAGATGCTACTATTGAGGAAAACCAGATGTCATTAACAGCTACTACAGACACCGATTACTCTCTCTAAAGAAGGCTTGCAAAAATCTAAATCAACCAACAAATCCTAAACCACCTATACGTGTAGATGGAAACAAGTGGGCTAGATCCGAACTAGAAAAAGCAAATGCTTTTGCCGACCACCTGGCCAAAGTATTTGTACCAAATGAAGCCACTCCTGGCTCGGATGAGGCAGACATGGAAAATGTTCTTCAGCAAGATTTCCAATTGCATTTGCCCTTGAAAGTAGTAACACCAAGGGAGATACATAGAACCATCCAACAAATGGGGAAAGGGAAAGCACCAGGTTTCGACCTCATCGACAGAAAAGTCCTCTCAGAACTACCTCGCAAAGCTCTAATTTACTTGACAAGCCTATTCAACAGAGTTATCTGTGTAGGATACTTTCCTGCGTTGTGGAAGGTTTCCCAAGTGATTATGGTCCATAAACCTGGTAAGCTACCACACGAACTGACATCTTACCGACATATTAGCCTTCTCCCCATCGTCTCCAAAGTACTAGAGAAGGTACTACTACGACGACTCTCGTTAGCTATGAATGAAAACTCAGTAACCCCAGATCACCAATTCGGGTTTAGAGCACAACACGGCACTATTGAACAAACTCATAGGGTGTGCAAATTCATCAGCAATAGCCTCGAGGTAAAAGAGTATTGCTCCTCCGCTTTTCTGGACGTGCAACAGGCATTTGATCGAGTATGGCACAAAGGTCTCTTATGCAAGATCAAGTTAATGTTGCCTCATACTTTTTATAGAATCCTGGAGTCTTATATCACCGATCGAATATTCCAAGTGAGGGAGATGGATTGTACATCTGATTTCCATGCTATACTTGCAGGAGTACCGCAGGGCTCTGTACTTGGCCCGGTGTTATACACTATATTTACCTCAGATCTCCCGCGTACCTTGGGAGTTACCATTGCAACCTATGCAGATGATACAGCAATCTTAGCTTCGAGTGTAGTACCTGAGGAGGCCACGATGAAACTGCAGCGAAGCCTGGCTGAAATAAATAACTGGTTCGATAGGTGGAGAATTAAGGTGAACACCAATAAATCAGTACAAGTAACATTCACACTGCGAAGGAAGACCTGCCCTCCCGTAAAGCTAGGAGGAAGGGAGCTGCCTCATAGTGACACAGTCAAATACCTTGGATTGCACTTAGACCGGAGATTGACTTGACAAAAGCACATTGAAACAAAACGGTGAGAGATCAATATTAAATACAAGAGGCTGTACTGGTTATTAGGCAGAAACTCTAAGTTATCCATCGATAATAAACTTCTCATCTACAATGCTGTTATAAAACCCGTGTGGACCTACGGAATTCAATTGTGGGGAGCCGCAAGTAACTCGAACATTACCAAAACCCAAAGAACTCAAAACTACATACTCAAACAAATGAGTGACTTCCCTTGGTTTATAAGAAACACCGAGGTATACGAACACTTGGGCATACCTACAGTCAAAGAGGAAATAAGGGGATTTGCTCAGAAGTATAAGACTAGGCTGGAAAATCATCCTAATCAGCTGGCTGTCCAGCTCACATTGCCGGACTATTTGAATCGGCTCAAGAGACGAAGAACCCTGGCGCTCAGTAGCATTAACTGAGCAAAATTCATATGGTAGATGTTCCTAATCAGGAACACCTCCACGAGTAAATCTTCTTGCAACCTATTTGCTCATAGTCAGAAGACTGATTGCAGGATACATATTAAAAAAAAAAAATATGTAGGGGAAAATAGCCCATACAGAAGAGCTGACCACCCGTCAGGTCCACGGCATCTCCACTGGAAGTAGTAGCAGTCCATTGGGCTGGTGGAGTCCCACCTTCCGCTTGCCTTATTTAATGTACCCAAATGAAAAAATATTTTTACTCAATCACTACAAACACGGCTTTCCTTATTTAATAAAAATGAACTACATAAACAAAGCTATAATACATACCGGTAACTAATCTTTGATATGGACACCCCAGTTCCTTTAAAAAAGAACTCAATTCCAACAAAAAGGATGTATACTCATTGGTATCAACCATTTTATGGACCGTTTCCTCTAGGTTACATAGCGTTTTGATTTGCTGAGCTATGACAGCAACTAGTTTGGTGAAACGGTAGGACTTAGCCCCCTCCTCCAATACCTTGATAATTTCTAGTTCGTCTGCTTGTAGTGAGCCTTCAAGACTGCAAGAAAAGACCCCAGTTAGAGCTAGTTTTTGTCATGCACTGGCTTTGTATAACACTTAGAAGACGTTTAGAAAAAAAAATGGCATCATGGTTGGCAGTAGGTAATTTGTATTGAATTAGAACAGGTTGCAGGGACTAGTGCACCCCAAAAAATATTTTTATTACTGACAGGCATAGTTGGATTTTACTTTCAGAATATTTAGAAAGCTACATCTTTATTATCATAATAAAATTGCTTGTTGCACAACTTTACACAATGACAGCTAAACTAAGATTTCAATTTTCATATTGAAACCTTATTAGATTTTAACATTTTATGAGATTAAAAAAAATACTCTGGAATATAAGAGGAGTTAAAAAAATACAGTCTTAAACCAAAGGCGAAGGCTGCACAGAACAGTGCCAGACAATTTAAAAGTGTTTTTTTTTAAGTTCCACAACTTGTAAGAAAATCATTTGCTTAGGTGATATTAAAGTTAAAGCCTACTATTCATATCTAAAATAATGTTGAAAACACGAAGCATTTTTCTGCCAACACAACAACAGACTGATGCTTAGGTATTGATCGAAATTATTCGAAATATTTAATTAGCGACTTTAGCCACATTTAGTCGTTCCTATTAGTTGGAATATCATTTGAACGCTTCCTTATGAATTAACTGAAATTGAAGATTTGTGTGGGAATGTTAATATCACTGTTCTATATTAGGTAAGTGTTATATTAAAGTTGGTTTAAAAATTTCTATAGCACTTCGAATGCACATAACCTTTAAACTTTCAATACGAAACTTACCATAAGTCAGTAAGTGAGTCCATTAAATCGTTCTCCATTTTACTGAATTTATATACAGATGGGACAGAATTTAAACCATTTATTTGTGTTTAATCCTAAGTTTTATCACCCGGCGACAAGCGACAATGGGCGATAAATTTTAGAATATTTAGATAGAAATTGGAAATGTCAAATGTTGACAGACAGACGCCGCTGCATTTTTTTTTTGGGATAAGATGACATGGTAACGAGAACCTTTATGTCAAGTCTTCTTTTGTAATATTATTCCATGAATAATTGTTAAATTATTTTGTAACATATTTATAGCGTTCCTAAAGACGCGCTAGAAACTGGCACTTTTGCTAAGAAGAGTATGCTATAACCTAATTCGAGTGATTGTGAATGTTAATTTAATGACAGTGATGACGATTATGAGTGATGAAGCTTCTTCTTAGGAGACTTGGCACCAAAACGAAAATCCTACTTTCTACACTTATGCGCTTTGTTCAAGTTATAACACAACATAACATAAACTCACGCCTTTATCCCCGAAGGGGTAGGCAGAGGTGTTAGCACCCACATTTCGCCAGTTTATGTTTAGGTCCCAATGTAATAGGTAACTTTGTTTAATCCATTGACCTGAAAATGTTGATTAAAATTTTTTCAGCGTCGATTTTGTGGTAGTTGAGTTTTATTTAATTTACTAAGTGTTTTAGCAGAACATTGGAAATGAAATGCGCCTGATAAAATATTCAATGCAACACACATAATTCAATATTTGAATGTTTAATAGCATACCCGCTCCGTGAGCTCCGCCGTATCTCTACTTTATACAACTGGCGGTAAGTGATAATACGGAAAAACGGTAATAAAATGTAAATAGTCCTTACATTTTACGTTGTAAAGCAATTTCCTGAGCTTCATCATCGTCGGAATCTATAACTGCATTCAACAGTGTTCAATTCACGGTATTCCCAATATTATAAACCTGGTTCCCACTGACTACAACTCCTCAGGTGCGATATAGGTTAGTACTGATCCAATTCATTACAGAAACCAATTTCAGGATTCCATTCCTACATGCTATTCCAGACTGATCTCAAAGTTATCCTTAGTTAAGTAAAAGATGTGCACAACGATCAAACACATTGACGTAAATACTGATTTTTTAAATGAACATTCTCTAGGATTCCCTGCTCCAACTATAAGACATGTAGGTACACTAAAATATTGTTAGTAGGATAAACGCGTCTGACAAAGTTAGCATTATTTTCACCTAAGAGTTGCCTCGATTGCATCTGAGGTTTCTATCCTCCTATCCTATATATTCCTATCTATACCCTTTGCTTCTATCCCGGAGTCCACTTCTTCTCCATTTGCTCTGACTTATACAATTTTAGGGGAGCGATTTTTAACCTCCTAATCTTGAAAGGAAAACGCACTACAGCTTGATCACGATCTGCAGGTATTCAGCTTGCAGTAAAGTTGACCTGACTTAATACGCTCTTGAAAGGTATGCCAACATTACGATATGACGGGACCGGTTATATTACTCGTACGGACTAAAACCGCTTGCCATCATGGGCGTCAATCGGATTCAAAGATTGCCTTATCCCTCGTACCCCGGCTGACCCAGGGCCATCTCCGCTTCCAAGATGGCGGCCGCGGGTATGGGAACTATAGTTTCCCCATTTTGAACCCTGAATTAGTCCTGATTCTGCTAAGGCGGTTCCACCTGTCACCCTGTCTGAAGCCAATGCTCATGTAGAACTCCATACCCCTAATGCATATGGGGATTAGTTTCCTTTCAAATCTAAAAGTCACATTTTTTAGAGGACACGACGATATATCCGTCCCAATCGAGCCGTCCGACTGGTATGTACCTTCAACCTACAGAATACCGCCGTTTAATAACCTTGTGTTGTGTTTTTGGTGGTGAGTAGGGTAGTCAGAGCTTACTAGATAGGTTTAGTGTTGTCAGTGGGAAAACCAAAGGCTTATCCTACATCTTTTGCGCTGACGATACAGAATGTCTCTGTTCTTACAGGGGTTGCGGCACGAGTGTTATTCCTCTGGTGTTACACTCGCCCCACGGTAACCACTTACCATCAGGTGGGCCGCGACATTAGTTGTATAAAAAACATCATTTTAAATGTTCTCGTCTTCGACTCAGAGTTAATTTACATAATCATCATCTGTTTATTATGCAAATGAAGTATCTCGCAATTATGATCGTAAACCCGGTCGGTACAACATATTCATTTAATTGCATATTTATGGAAATCAACCCGCTTTTGAGGTTACCATAATGTTCACAACAACATTTTATTTAAGTATAAAGTTTTACAACGTGAAAATATCAAGAAAATAAAAGTACCTATCTATAGTTATAGCTGCCGGGGTTTTTTCTGTTCTGTGGTTGCCGGCATATATGTTGACCCCAGCATGTCACGTCGTAGGTACTCTATATTTACACGCAGTGGGTGTCTTTTCAGAAAAGCACCAATCATAGAGTCATTGATAGAATATATCAAACCAATTCGTGCGCGCCAAAGTGTCGTTTTTCTCATCGTAACTTGGTTTCAAGATATATACCGTTAACTATATATCTATGCTAAAAGGCAATGTGATAGCTAATAGGTCTAGTTTACTAATCATATTATAATTTTATAGTATTCCACATTTTTTTTCCTAATTGGATGCTATATGATTATTGCGTGGTTTTTGATATTCTTTTGTGTTTCGAACGTCTATATATACTATAGAAGTATTTACGTTCACTTCTAAAATATTAAGAAGCCGTAAGCTTAGTATCACTTAAGTAATACTTTTACTACCCTCTGTGAGGCTCTGTGGCATAGTGAACGCGGGTGCTGCGCAGGAGGCGCGGGTTTGATTCCCGCTCAGTGCAAATATTTTTGTGCATGAATGTGACTATTTGCACTGGTTTGGACGCGCCTCAAAGAGCACATCAAGCCAGGTTTCCGGCTGTCATACAAACTTCTGTGGCAGTCGTTACGGGTAGTTTGGCTCCTGAATTGATTTAACTGCAGTACTTCGATATCGCCTATACCTATAGGTTGGAGAGGCGAGATGGCAGTCGCCTATCTCTCAAAAAATTGCATAATTTAAAAATAGTCCAAGTAATATAGTATTTTACTTCGAAGAAATAAAACAAAACTACCTTAGGTACATCTGTGGAAAAAGCATTTTGCACGGGTACTAAACATCACATCGGTTTAATGGCCACTTATAAGTTTATACTTATATATTTTATTTACAGTACTTAAACTAGCTTAGGAGACACGGATCTTAAGGTTAGGCGTGAAACACATTATAATACTTCTTTGATAAGGTAGACACTATTTACCGATAAATCAATATTTTAAGGCCAGGTTGCAGTAATTTTTAAAATTTTTAAACGTCTGGATATCAAGTTCGGTTCGTTAAAAACCACACCCCGTCTGATGGTACGCTTGGGTGAAGGCCGTGCTTGGACAACTCAAACGAAACTAGTGTTATCAACTGGCGATGCAGTGATTCGAAATTGGAGTTTCGCACATAGGTGCTTTTGTATGGCGGCATCAGGAGTTTCTGTGACTATACAATTTGAAAACGACATACGAAACTGCAGTTACCCACAACAAGAATTACACATCAACAACTAATCAGCAACTTGTAAAAGTCTCACCAAGATCTTTAAAAGAGAGAGAAGAAAATATTTGTGTGCTTGAATATGAATATCTGCATTGGTCTGGGTGTTTCCATGTATAATATGTAGTTACCTATGTATTTACAAAAAAAATGCATCTAAGTATGTTTATCCGCATTCTAGAACCCATAACACAAGCTAGTTAAACTGTACTTACTATGGGTCTAGGTGGCGTTGTGTAGATTGTCAAAAAAAAAAGAATAGCCACTTGTGTAGAGCCTCCTGCTTTTCTGCATTTATTTTTGTACATTAACTAGCTGTGTTGCCAGCCTTATATGCAAAACAGCTGAGAATGCAGGCATACATAAACTAAAATACCAAACTAACGAGCACTTTGTACTTATACTACTTCGAACTCGAGTAGGTAAGTAAGTAGTAAAAGTTGCAACAACCTCTGCGTGTTTACGGCGGTGCAGTGGTACAAACGAATCAGAATACATAATATATAGTGTATGTAGCTCCCAGAATTAAATGTCTAATGCCACTGTCATTTTAAATTCGGTAACGCGGTAAAGATGACATTGTTTCGCTATTTACTTACTTCATTATACTTTGTAAAATGTAGCTTGGGTCCTATGACAGCTGTCAGTGAAATCCCGCACATGAAGTCTTGAATTTTCTATTATTGAATGTTGTAGCTGTCAATGTCATACTTTATGGGCATACCGAGCTAATTAGTGATGGGCGATGAATCATCGTGACCACATACTATGTACTATCCATATTTTGAATAAAGCTTAATTTAAAAGTGAAATTAATATAAGAAAAAAATAATTCGAATTTAATCTTATTGCTTAGGTATTTTAATATCATAATAATGTTTATATTTCAATATACTTGATCCTAAAATAATATTGAGTAAATAAAATCCTACCTTCAATCCATCAACGCCCTGAACCTGTTTTTGGATTTTGTAAGAAGACACGCCGCGTTTGGCTCTTGGGACATGATATAGGCATAAGTTACACGCGCCAAAATCTTGTTTGATATGAACTTCCACTGATCCACTCCACTCATTCTCATCAGTACGAGTGCCTACGCCTTGTATGCTACGTATATTCCGTTCTCATTACAGTTAAATACACACGTACAATTAAATTAAACCTAATTATATGTAACATGCATCAATAATAGCTGGTAGTATCGATATTTTCATCGAATTTCGGACATCCCTATGAACCAAATTTTGACATCTGTCATAGGACCCAAGCTATATTTTACAAAGTATAATATAAACTCTATGGACCAAACGAACAATTTCTAAACTCATTCATTAAGTACCAATTCATTGAACTAATGTTAGTGGTAATTAATTTGAAAAGTGGATAGCTAATACCGATGGCGACTATACATATACATAAATGTATGAGTAGAACATAACACGATATGCCTATAAAATCTGTATATTTAATTGGTATAGTTAACCTATAACCTACACCATCTTGTAGGTACCTAAACCAAACAGTTCCAACAGCCTGTGCATAGAATGGAACATAATAACATAACATAAACTCACGTCTATATCCCCGAAGGGATAGGCAGAGGTGCTAGCACCCACATTTCTCCAGTTTATGTTCACGTTCCAATGTAATAGGTGGCGAGCCTATTGTCATTGACCGGGCACTTATAAACCTGCGATAAATACACACATAACTTGGAAAATCACCGATAAGTCATTGGTGTGTGCCATGGTAAAACCTGGGATCGAACCCGAGACCTCGTCTAAGCAGTCCATTACCCATACCACTAGGCTAACGCGGCTAGAATGGAATTCAAATATTAAAGATACAGCTTACGAAACCAAATACCCTTCAATATAAAAATGTGATTAAATTTATTATATAATTTAACTGCAAGTATAATAAATACTACATGATCACAAGTTCAAAACAAACTAACATGCTTTAGTACAAGTGGCTATAAAAAATAGAGTGCTAAAATCAGGCTGCTGTACACATTGGTCCAAATAACATCAATATTATCCTACAAGAGGGGAGCGAACTTTTAAGCTTCAACGTGCCATCATTCTGAAAAAAAAAGTTGATTGAAGCCCTACGTGCCCTCAAATATTTTAACTTCTTGATTACTGGCACAATATCTGATAATATTTCTACCAAATGGGAAAGTAACTTTGTATGTCTGTACGTTTTCACCGTTCACACATAAACTACTGAACATATTTCGAAAAAAAATTATACAAGCTTTATTTCAATTATTTGATATTACATGTAGCATAGTACACCTCTATATAATATCTGTCCGTCTGTTCGATAATTTTCTAGCGCCCGAAGTATGGCAGCGAACAATTTAAATTGATGGCAAGTGGGCCTTATTTGTCAGTAACAATGTCTTATATATATGGTCAGTATAAAATACAAAAACAGGATAGTATAGCTTATGGCTAGGCAAGTACTTATACTATTTAGCTCTATACATGAATCATCTCACATCACTTGAGCCAATAACACTGCAGTAAATCATGTACGTAGGTACAGTCTAGCTTTCGTTCTTAGGTTACTGTTTTTTTATTTATGGCACGTCAATTTGACTTCACCTCGCCTGATGTTAATTCAAAAGCAAAGTCTCATTAAAGAGGATGTTAATGCTCCCTCGCACTCTGCGCATCAGGGATGCACACCCAACCTAACACTATTGGATAAGTTTTACAGAAATGACGGTAGTTCTATTTTTTCTTATGCATTTATTTTAAGTTGGCTTGTACGTTGGCCCAACGTGTACACCCAGCATAATGTTGTTATTGAAATTGTGTAGTTTCGTATTTTGTATAGAATTTACACACGTACACTGATAATGTGTGTTGATGCGTCTGTGTGAGTTGATACCTGCCTGCGTCTACGCTTCTCAATTCTCACAGGTGTGCGAGTGCGTCCCAGTGGAGAGATCACATAGAATTATTTTAACAATGAATTGTACTATTTTTTACTCATTCGGTTTTTTTAACGGTGTTCAAAAAAGGACATGATGATGAGGAAATACACATTCTTAAATTTGTTATTTAAAAAAATACACTTAAGTAATACCAATTAATTTTTTCCTTTACTTTCTTATGTAAGTAATAGGTTAACATTAAGAAGGGAGGAAGGGCTTGACCTATTCTTATGTTTTCTTATAATAGGGTTCAAAATTAGCGAAAATGTCTTACATAATAAATTAATGACTCCTAGAATAACTTAATGCAGTATAAGATAATTACCAAAAAGGTAATTAATAAGTAATTTTCATTTCCTACTAACTACGCGTTGCAACATACGCCTAACTTCATAATGTAATTACGAAAATATAGGGTGGACCCGTCAAGATCTACGGAACCCAAGCCGATCTCACCTGCAAGAAGGTATACCTGCTGATTATTGGAGAAAGGTTCTGGTGGAGGCTTTCATCTCGGACTTAGATTAGACATTAGACGGCAGTCACTTCCATAATAACCAAATAGGAGTAAGTTGTTATTATTGTTGCTGATTGCAATCTTATCCCAATTACTTAAATTTTTGTACATATTTTCATACACATATAAAATATTTTAAATTTTAGTAATTTTTAACGTAACTATTTTAAACAGCCTTAGGGTTCCGCTGCTCTGACGCACATATTGTCCAAACACGTTCTCTCTCCACACACGCTCTCTGTCCCACAATCTCAGCAGCCTTTTCACAACCGAAAGGACCGATGTGCTTCGAACGAGTACGATACGATACGAACGCCACAGTCGACCGCGCTGGCTGACGCGGTACACACTATTGTTAGTGTAACTGCGCTTCGAAAAAAAAGTTTAGAACGCATTCCGGATTCGAAAATTTAAATTTTAGGAATGTGATCGGTGTCCGTTGTCTAACGATCTATGTGCCATATACAGTGATGTTATATTGTGTGGATTAAAAATGGGTGTATTATTAAATTTGTTTTTATTTGTGACCGTTTTGGTGCCTTGTGTTTTTGGCCAAGAGGCTGCGACATGCTATGGTGCTGGTAGCGTCGCTGGCGCGGCAATCGGTGCTTTCATTGCTGCACTTATCTTAGTAGCAGCTGCGTATTACTTGAGGAAACTGTATTGGAAATCGCGAAAAGGTACGTGATCTGATATTTTTTACTAAAGTGCTTAAAGCGTGAAATTACGGGGCGTCTAGAGTCTAGCGTCGTGGCTGTTTCGTCTCAGCCCACGTAAACTTGGAATAACATATTTTAGGTATTGGTAGTTTTTGTCGTCTATAATTTGTAGCTTCTGGGCTCAGAGTAGAGAAGTATAATCCGAAGGTAATAAAATCAACAAAGTCGAATCTAATCCGTGAATGCTTCTCAAGTTAGGTACTGTTAAACGTTCATTGAATATGTATGACTAACTTCAATGCCTTAACGTGACTTAATTGCGAAATATGCCAACAAGAAGCCGGTTAATACAAAACTGGTTTGCTATAATACCTTTTACGATAGTACCTAATAATATTTAACGAAAACGCGCAGATTTTCTTAAGTTTAGAAAAAAAGGAAGATTATCATTAATTACTTAGTAAGTTTGTAAGTAGGTCAAATGATTCTTGGGCCGTTCCTTGCTTACTCTTGTAAAACTATTTTAGAGTTCGCCGCAAAGTCTGGCACAATAAAAAAACAGCGAAAGAAAAATACCACGGTGTACAGTCAAATGATTACATAAATGAGACATAAAAGTAGCTTAATGAATTTCAATTTATTGATCACAGGCCACTAAACCTCATAATAAAATAATGAGCATTAAACTTCTTACAAACACACATACATATGGCAAACTACTTATATTCTACTTTAAAAAAGGTTTGTTTATGGCGCTGACTGTACATTCCTACAGCCATCAACCATCAAGTAATCGTTCAAAATGTTCACACCATTGTTACGTCATAGCCCTGACCTATTTTATCAGGACTCAACTTTTTTTCGGCAACCCTAAGGTCGGCATCCTTCCAAATCATTATTTTCATCGCTACATAAAACAAATTTTGCATTTAAACCTCTCTGAAACAGTTCACTGGTCCTGTTGATGTTTGTAGATTCAAAAGAAACTGGTCTATACGCAAGTTAGTCTAAGTTTAAACTTGTATACCTACATTCCCTACCTTCGAGACGATCACTATCACATTCAGAATTAACTAGCTGCCAGTTTCACTAAGTGCCATAATAAAATGTAAAACCGTCTCTTAATTTTAATGTTATAAATTTAATTATGCAAATTACGATTACGCCTGCAACTACTTAGTAACCGCACTAACCGCGTAAAGGTACTTACACGTGCATTCTTCAAAAAAAATATTCTCTTCTCTATGGTTAGCAATTTGGCGAGAAGGTAGCTAACTAGTACTAGACCTTACTTATTAGTGATGGGATATAATTAATTATACACAAGTATAACCTATTATTTAGATGCGTAATTTACCTGACGGTCTTGAATTTTATATACTTTTTGCATTCAAAAGACAGTTAGGCCACAGACTACTGAATACTTTCTCTATTTTCACATGCTAACGATAGCCAGCACACATCAATCACGATAATACCGGGGATCGGCGATTTGTGAGTTGATAGCTGTCTATTTTTACCCTTTTTCACTTCACAAAATCTCACCAATGTTTTTCTATGTGCGAAAGTAGATTATATAGATTGAAATAAAGTATCTAATGACTTTCAAGACCATCAGGCTACATAATGTACCAACCTAAATTGATGATCATAATTTAAAGTCAGTATTTTTCTGTACAACATTAAATTGGTGTCGTGTATGTAAATAAGTAGCTTGCTCAATAATCTTAGAAAATTTGTATTGGCTTGAGCAATGATATTTATGTTCGAATAGTTAACTAAGAGAACCAAAACAACTTGTTGTATTTATTCATTGACATATAGGTATGCGGTAATACCAGTTTACCGAAACATCAAATAGAGCTGTAGAAAATAGTTGAAACGGTGAAAAAAACTTCTAGGAAGAATATGACTTGATATAAGTGAAATGGGGCAGAGATAACACGCTTTCAAGCTATCCAAGTTGGTACTATTATTCATTCTGTGCTAGTGTTATCCACCCCCAACTTACGGTTTATCTACCTGTCATTTCTCCGAAATTCTTATGACATTGTAAGTATAGTGAGTGACCCGTATTTCCTGCTATTTGTTGACTCGGTGGAACCATAGATCTTCAAAAAACAGGACACACTGTCTTATTATTTAAAGTTCTATGGATGGAGGCTATTTATCATTTATCCGGAACAGCTGGCAAAAATAAACATGGTGAACGAAATATAATAAAATATGAAAAGGACTATTATAATAAAATATGTAGCAGGATTCAAATACCGAGTATGAAAGTAACAAGTACGGGGAATGTCTAAACATATTACCGTAAAATTACTACCCGTATACGTAAATAGACTTTCTGATAACGCCTGTCTAGTAACAGAAGCCCTCTACTGACCTACAGAGCTAAATCTTTAGTTCTATATACCTACAGTATTAGTGCTACGCATTCAAGCGTGGTGTCTACATCTTCGACTTTCTATGTATGTGCTGTTTATAAATTATTTACTATTTTCTTTTTCCTGTGAGAAAAGAATGAATAATGCATTATTTTATTTGTTTGTGAATGAAGCGGTTTGTTGACGGCACGTGTTGTTTTATAAAAAAATACTCTTTGTTTTCAATGTTGTTGATAACATCACTACAAAAGTATTTTGTTATAACGACCGAATATCAATATGAAAATGAAGTGCTCCCTGGCTTGTGTGAGTTGATTGTTGTGTTATGGATCTACGGCATCGTCACTAATTATCGTGATCCAATATCATGATCCGGAGTCTACTCAGGTTGGGGCTTTTATGCGGGTTTTATCTCAAAAATCTACCTTGTGCGTAGCTTTGAATACTTGTAAATGTCCTACACGAATATCATGATACTATGTATTAAGGTGGGTACTGACCGGCGTTACGGGGCGTAATGTTACGTGTTACACCGCGAGCATTCGTGCAGTCAGTACGTCGTGTTACGGGGAAACCAGCGAGCAACGAGCCGCTCTTTGCTCGCTTTGAGTGCTCCATCCAACTGTCGGTTTTTTGGCGAATCCTTTGAGTGTTACGCGGTTCGGTCAGTACGCTCTTGCAAGTCGTCCCGAGCGCACGCGCGTCTCGAGTAATCACACGTCGTTCCTCTCGTATTTATTTCTTAAAACATGGAGTGGCACAAAGAAAAAACTCTGTATTTTATAGAAAAATACAGAGAAGAGGAAGTGTTGTGGAACCCAGCTCATCCAGAGCATTATAACAAACTCAAGAATTAATAAAATATTACTAAAAATATTACTCGACAGCGAAAGAGAAACATGTAAAAAGAAAATGACAAGTTTACTGGCATCATCATTCATCCTCGTTGTCGGACATCTTGAGTGAACTAACGGCGAAAGCGGAGCACAGAGTTTTGACGAGCATGTTACGCCTATTTTAAAACACAGCGTAACATGCTCGATGTGTAACACGCTCGCTGCGAATGTTACATTACACCTCGTAACGTTGGTCAGTACCCACCTTTATGTATATAGGTATGTATGTATAGCGATTAATGCGTTGAAATAAAATTGTCATTGTTATATCGATAAAATACTAGACTTTCAATCGAAACATACCTACTTGATACACAGTTTTCAAATATTATTACCAAAAGTACTAGGTATCGATTACAATGTATCGAGAAGTATGTATCGTTATGGTTTGTATTATTCCTGTTACATCTCTATATGAACACCTGCATAATTTTAGTTTGAAACTTGACTAAAGGTCATAAAATCTCACAAAAAGTTAGTTGTAATGCTATACTGTATTATCTAAATTATATACCTACAATAAATTTCAATTTTTTATTGTATATGTGACAATCACAGCACCTTACACGACCTTCTAATCCAAGACCTACATGAAATTACCCGTGTAATTGTGTAAGCCAATCGTAAACCGGCTTATAGTACACAATAGGTATTTGTCGCGGGCTTGCGTATTAACATTCCAACAGATAAGAAAAACCAGTGCCCGTGTAGTTTAATCTTGTGAAGGAAGATTAATGTCTATGGCATATTTTTTTTTAATTACACTACTAGCCATATCCTGTGAACTACGGAATAGTTTATACCTGCACCTTCGTCTTCGGAATAGATCGACTAATGTTTCATCAGTATTCCTGTAGGGTCGGGTGTCTCACAATGAACCAGGCAGCTACATTTAACCACCTACTTATTTCGGAAATATGACGTTGCCGATCCGGGCTAATAGGGGTAAAAGAGAGGTATTTACCTTCCCCTTCTGCCCACTAGTTTGACTGGCGATAGTGTGCGAAGAGTTTGTGTGACAAACATTTTTACGAAAATTGCTCAAAAAGTAATTTTTTTCTGCAAGTTTGTTTCTTTTTTCACATTTTTGCTGTTAATGATATTGGTTTTTTTATATAAACCCTATTTTACATAATAACCCAACACATAAATGCATCATAATTCGTTACACTGCGAGATTGTTTTCCCGGCAAAATTTTGAGGTCAGTTATTAAAACGTGGTCTGTCCTACAATGAGCCACTTTTGGGTGGTACACATTGAACCATGGTTCACTGTTACACCAGTTCACTCCAGATGTTAAATTGAACTAAGATTGCAATTATTTTATTCAAATTTAGATAGGAAAAAATTAATGCTTCACCGGGATTCGAACCCGCGATCTTTCCCTTACAATCTTGCCCCTTCCCCCTGTAAGGGAAAGATCACGGGTTCGAATCCCGTCGAAGCATTAATTTTTTCCTATCTAAATTTGATTTGAACCGTCAGCATACTAATTGATTTAAAAATTTTCTGCATACCTAATTATTTTGATTCGTTATTGGATTAAATACAAATTAGTCTAAATATAATAATATAATATAGCTAATATGGTGGTTCAATGTGGAAAATATTCTGGTTAAATGAGTACATCCCGATGGACACATTGAACCAAATCTCGTTTTCCATAAATTGTGTCTTTACTCTGAAACCAAATGAAATTTAAAGAATAAGTGATTGTATAATTGTAGCCAAATAAATTTACTAACAATACACAAAAAATTAAAAGCATTCATCGAAAAATGAGCACACTACAAGATTTTGAAATTTACCCGGTTCAATGTGAGACACCCTACCCTATATTTAAAAGTTATCTGTTCTATAAGACATGACTTTTCAGTCAAAGACGCCATTTTGTACATTATTATGATAACTGTTTCCGTTAATCTATGTATGAAATCTTAATAATTGGCGTGCAATAAAGATAAGGATTCTTTTATTCTATTTTATTCAAAATCAACACATCAAATATTTTGAAAAGAAGCCTATCGGGTAAGAAATTGGTCAACGCAGGGCAGGGCTCTTTCTTATTCGGTTTGACCAACCGAACTGTTAGTAACTACGTGCGTTCGTTTAGTTTTATGTCCGTTTTGCCGAATCAACCAATTAAAATCCATCCTCAACTCATATTATGGCTGCATCTAGAACGCACTGTAAAGCCGGATAACGCTTCAGAATTCAGATATGATAATATATATCAATATATTGATATATATATATATATTGAATTCAGATGACTTCTGCAACAAAATCGCCGCAATTTCGCCAGTGTCTAGTTATGTTAAATGTAAAATATAAACAAACTTTCAAAGAAATTCTACCAGAGCCACGCCAGAAAAAAATGTTTCAGTATCCCGCCCGCCACGAGTTCGGATAGTCACGTGTCTACACTCAGCGGGATCCCCTGTCTGGAAGACTTATGAATGATGCAGAGAATTAGTTGAAATGAAAATGGTTTCATTTCAGCTTGATTGTGGCTGAAGTAAGGACGTTAGAAGTATGTTTTTTGTTTTGTTAAACAGAACAAACACAGAACTAAAAGTTAATAACAATTTATAGTTCCCCAGACTTAATTTTGATAAAAATCCCGCTGGCTGGAGGTCGGTTAGAAAAGTTTATATTATACGGAACAAATTCTGTTTTCAGCATAATTCAGTAGAACAAATCCAGAACTAATTCT
Organism: Pelosia muscerda; assembly: GCA_963691645.1. Lineage (NCBI taxonomy): Eukaryota > Metazoa > Arthropoda > Insecta > Lepidoptera > Erebidae > Pelosia > Pelosia muscerda. Next base: position 6,342,377 of record OY829123.1, read on the forward strand.
CTGCATCATTCATAAGTCTCCCAGACAGGGGATCCCGCTGAGTGTAGACACGTCGGATAGTCGACCAGTACATGTGGTTGGATTTAGGTGCAAAACTAAGACAATCACATTTGAAATGTTACATGAGATGATATATAATATGACTTTTTTTAATACATTCCTACGTTCACAGAATACGTAAGTAATAGGGCATCTATAGACCAAATGAAACCCAGCTGCAAATTAAAATTAAAAGTGTGACTTCGACCTTGTAGAAGCCCACCAAATATTGAACGTGTTGTTAAGAATAAGTTAACATTTATATATACAGTAGATAATATACATATTTATTATGTAGTAAAACTTGTGCTTCTTGTTTGTTATATAAACTAAACATATTTTAAATGTAAAAGCTTACAATTGTTAATACCTGTTTGGATCAGACACGAATAAAGAACAGTAAACAAGATATAATATGATAATATAATATAAAAAATAATGGGTAGTAGCCAAGTAAATTATATCTTGTTCATTCAGTTTAACATCTTGGACATGTTTTTTAAAATATTTTCTATACTGTATAGTAACTACAGAATAGGTATCGTGAATTTACAAAAAACGTTTATAAGTATGTATGTTCATCCATGGTGGTTTGATAGGAATGAAATTCCTAACTGACCACCTCGGTGGATGGATTGAGTGGTCCGTTGGGAACAATCGTATTAGAACCCATAACTTGTGCTAATCAAGTTATACTGGGTCTAGATTGCGCTAGAGTAGCGTAGAATAGGTATTTCGTACCTGTCTACATACTTGACGGAGGCAGGACACGACGGTATCTCCCGTCCGAAATGAGCTGTCCAACTGGGGAAGTACCTCCGCCCTACAGAAGACCGCGGTCATAATAACCATCGTGTTGTGTTCCCGCCGGTAAGTAGGGTAGCCAGAGATCACTGTACCCCTCCTTCCCCTCCCCTTCCTAGCCTCCCACCCCTTCCCAGCTCTCCCCCTTTTTCCTTCGTGGTGGGCAGCGCGTGTGTGACACCCTTAGTGTTGCACACGTTCATAGGCCACGCTTTCCATCAGGTGGGTCGTGTGCTTGTCTGCCACCTACGTAGTATAAAAAAAAAAAACTTAGTCTGACTGTACCTAATTTGCCTTTAAACTACGGTTGTAAAATTCCCGCTAAAACTCACATCTGTCAGAAAAATAAAACTCCAGTGTTAGAGTTTTATTATTGTATAAAAAAAGTTTTGTAAGTTTCTCAGATCTTCACTTCAATAACAAGTTTTAAAGCACTCGTAAAAGTTACCTTATTAATGAGAAAAATCAAGAATTATGTGAAGATTATACTGCCACATGTTAGTGAAGAATTCTATTAGGCAGTTGTTATTACGTAATTAGGAATATTAATTTATTGGAATGCTTCTAAAAATCCAGATAGCCCAACGACAAGCTTGAATACACAGAGAGTTGTTAAAAGAGTTAACTATAAAGTTCCTGTTCAGAATCAATTTGACATCCTCAGCGATGAAGAACCTACAGCACCTAAAACTAAAGAGTACACACCAAAAGCAGAACCAATTTTTGTGACTGGAATAGTTGATATAACACCTTTGAGAGAACTCTTAATTAAAGCGGTGGATATAACTAAGATTACCATGACCACACTGAGATCAGGGCACATTATTAAGCTTATGCCTGCCGATATAGACACTTATAAAATAATACGAAATAATTTACTCGACAACAATATCAGTCACTACACATACAAACTTAAAAGTGAACGTGCTTATAGAGTAGTAGTAAGAGGTTTGCACGCCTCAGAAAATACAGATATAATAAAAAAAGAATTACTGGCAAAAGGACACGTGACACGGCAAATAGTCAACGTTCTGCATAGAACAACTAAAGAAAAACTGCCCCTATACTTCATAGATCTTGAACCAAGTGCCAACAACAAAGATATATTTAACATAAAATACATTAACCATGTTAAAGTTACAATCGAAGCTCCCTACAAGAAAAAAGAAATATTGCAATGCAAGAGATGCCAAAGGTTTGGGCACTCAAAAAACCAATGCTTCAGACCGTTCCGATGTGTAAAATGTGGCAATGATCATCCAACAAGTACTTGCGCCAAGCTCCCGGAAACAGAAGCAGAGTGTGCAAATTGTCAAGGAAAACACCCAGCGAGCTATAAAGGATGTATAAAATATCAGCAGTACAAGGAAAAAATACTTAAACTCAAACCTGCTCCACAACAAACCAAGCAAATTTATCCAACTACACATTCAAATTCAAGCAACAATGACAAAGTTAAACAAATACGCCCTCTGGATCGTAGCTTCGCTGAAGTACTGAAAAACAAAAAAGAAAATCCCACTACTCAGTCACAAGATTCTGCTGCAGATGTAAATCAACAGGATATTACAAGCCTGTTAGACAAAATGTTTCATAAATTTCAAGCAATCATGAAAGACATGATGGACAGCATGATTGATCAGATGATCAAGCTTATCACTAGACTAGCAGCACGGAGGGACTAAACATCCGCATAGTCACCTGGAACGCTAATGGGCTGACCGAGAGACGGAAAGAACTCGAGCTATTTATGAGTGTCGAAAGAATCGACATTGCCTTGATATCTGAAACTAGACTAACGCCCAGATCACATATAGTATTTAATAATTACACAATCTATAGAACCGATCACCCCTCGGGGAATACTCATGGTGGTACCGCAGTGATACTAAAAAACCATATCAGGCACTATTCTCTCGAACCATACCAGACTGAAAAAATCCAAGCAACATCAATTAGAATACAACATAGGAACACCGAGACAACACTTACCGCAATCTACTGCCCACCACGACATAAAATTAGTGCTGATGAGTTCAAGCTATGTTTGAACCAACTGGGCCCAGTATTTGTCTGCGGGGGAGACTGGAACTCCAAACATACATTCTGGGGATCTAGATTAATCAATCCGAAAGGTAGACAGTTATACAGGGCTACAATAGATCTAAATCTCGACTACATTTCACACGGCGAGCCAACATATTGGCCCACAGATACAAACCGACTGCCAGATCTACTGGACTTTTTTATCACGAGAAACATTGCACATGATTACTTAAAAATTGAAAAATGCGAAGACTTGTCATCAGATCACACACCTGTAATATTAAATATTTACAAACAGGTAGTCCCCATCGAGGCACGCCCTAACGTCTACAACAAAAACACAAACTGGGATATGTATAAAGATATCATACAGAATAACATTAACTTGACTATTAAACTGCAGACGAGCGCCGACATTGAAGCCAGTGTCGAGAAATTTAATAGCACTGTGCACTTAGCCGCTGCTACTTCAACCCCTAAAAGTGCAAAATCAAAAACCAAAATAAAAGAGTACCCAAAAAATATACTCGAGAAAGTTAGTGAGCGACGCAAACTAAGACGGAAATGGCATGGGACCCGATATCCCTCCGACAAAACCGCATTGAACAGATTAACAAGGGAACTGAAACACATGATAAAGGAGCACGAAAATAGATGTCTACAAAGCTACCTATCTCACCTTACCTCTCATAAAGATACACAGTACTCGTTATGGCGCGCAACCAAAAACCTCAAACGACCAAAGGACCGTATTCCACCACTGAGGAAGGAAGACAGGAGTTGGGCTAGAACTGATGACGAAAAATGTACAGTATTCGCCGAACATCTAGCAAAAGTTTTTACGCCATTACCATGTACCAGCCCCAGTGGTGACGAGGAAATTTTGGAATACCTGCAATCACCGAATCAGCTGTCGTTTCCTTTAAAACCTGTAAGCTTTAAAGAGTTAAGTAAAGAGATTAAATCTCTGCCACATAATAAAGCGCCTGGCTATGATCTACTAGACTCTGTACTACTGAGCAACCTGCCGAAGAAGGGTGTTATGTTCCTAGTGATCCTGCTTAATGCGTGTCTGAGACACTCCCACTATCCATGTCAGTGGAAACTTGCGCAGGTAGTCATGATCCTCAAACCTGGAAAGCAACCAGAGGAAGTCACATCCTACAGACCAATTAGCCTTCTCTCTGTAGTCGGCAAACTATTCGAGAGAGTTATTCTGAGTAGAATGAGACCATACTTGAATACTATTCTTCCTGAGCACCAGTTTGGATTCAGACAAAAGCATGGAACCATTGAGCAGGTCCATAGGTTGACAGATACAATCAGTTACGCGCTAGAACACAAGAAATATTGCTCAACTGTCTTCCTGGATATAAGTCAGGCCTTTGACAGGGTCTGGCACGACGGTCTATTATTCAAGATCAAAAAGTACCTGCCCCACTCGTTCTACCACATACTTAAAAGCTACCTAGACAAAAGATGCTTTGAGGTTAAATCTAAAAGCGTCACGTCAGATATGTATGAAATCAAGTCAGGGGTACCTCAGGGGAGCATCTTAGGACCTGTACTGTACCTCATTTTTACTGCTGATGTACCGGTGGACAATAACACCCTCATTGCCACGTATGCCGATGACACGGCCATAATGTCAGTAAACACACAACCTGTAACTGCGTCACAAAACTTACAGAAACATATTTTCGAGATCGAAAAGTGGCTGACTGCATGGAGAATAAAGGCAAATCAAACCAAATCGGTTCATGTCACCTTTACCTTGAGAGCGGGCAACTGTCCACCGGTAACGCTAAATGGAGAACAAATTCCGCACGACACCTACGCAAAATACCTAGGAATGTACTTAGATAGAAGACTAACCTGGCAAAAGCATATATGGAACAAGAGAAAAGCCTTGGACACAAAACTAAGGACCATGTATTGGCTAATTGGTAAAAAGTCACAGGTAACCAATGAGAGCAAAATGGCAATCTACAAAAGTATACTGAAACCGGTTTGGACATACGGAATAGAACTCTGGGGCACAGCAAGTAATAGTAACATAGAAATCCTAGAAAGATTCCAGACCAAGGCTATTAGATCCATGTTCAACATACCAAAATGCATCTCTAATAGATATATTCTGCATGATTTGGGCCTTAACACCGTGAAACAAGAAATCGCTGCATATAGTCAAAAGTACCAACAAAAATTAGCCGTTCATGTTAATGCACTAGCCGCCAAATTAACGGGTTCCGGAAGTGTTGATCACACAAGATTGAGAAAGAACAGTGTTCCGAATCTCATGAATCGATTTGCAAACATGTAGTGACAATAGTCAATGGACGATTCGTCACGGCAGATAGAACCAGACACACCCAGATCAAGACAAGAAATTAGCTAAATGTCTAATACAGACAGATTGCTATGTTGAGCAGGATAAAAAAAAAAAAAAAAAAAAAAAAAAAAAAAAAAAAAAAAAAAATTGGAATGCTTCTATGTAAGTCATCCAATTAGTTGGATGAGAAAATAGCAATGGGTATGTAAGACTCGAATACAATGCATGTGCATAGACAATTATAGACATGACATGAAATTCAGTTTTCGAATTCCATTTTCTGCCTGAGACCCAAATACTTTTACCTTAGTTGTCATATAATATTTTTGAATTGTGATTCGATTTAGATTCGAAAAAAGAATTGCTTGTAAATTTCATTCAAATAGTGTTGTTTATTAATCTTTGGGGAATTACAAGTTACAGTCATTGTACCAATTTTATTCAACTTAAGGAAAATGTGATAATATATTAGAAAAGTCGAGAAACACACCTGCAAACGTGATTCTATTAACCACAAAGATAAAATATTTTTATTACGAAAACCACAATTTTTTTTGTCACGTTCTTATTGCTTTTTGAGAAGATAGCCTGGCCAAGCTCGTATCTGGGACTTCAATAACGCAACGTTTTCAAATGTTCTATTAAAAGGAAAACGTAATATAACTGATATTGCTTATGTAGTATCCTAAATTTATTTACAGCAATAGCTTCTAAAACTACTAGATGTATAGTGGCACAACTTCATACAATTTTAGTTTCAAATTGTTGCATGATTGTATCCCACTGTATGATTTATTCTAATTCGCAAATCACGTAATAAATATTTTTAATCTCAGTGTCCCAAATGTAGAAAACGATTGCGATGTCGTTTGTGAGATTGAGGTTAGATCGAGACTGGCTACTTCTTTTAAATCATTCATTGGGTTGTTTTTTTACGAAAGCTTTATTATTCCTATGTTTAATTCATCATCAATAAACTTTTCAAGAATGGGAACGACAATCGCACCCGTGGGAAGCTAGAGTCGTACATGGACCAGTTTTACGATCGCTTTTTTGATCCGACATGTTTCGTTTGGATCTTGATTGACAGTCTTGACACATCCGGTCATCCTAACATACGGACAAACAATATTGATGATGATAAAGTATGACATACTGTAAACCGGGGTGAATAGAGATCAATGGAATATCTTTTTAACTAAACTTTAATTAAGCTCATTACCAGATATTTGATGATTCTGGCATTACAATGAACTAGTCCAAATTTTGCTTGAAAGAAAGAAATATTAAATAATTTCACCCCATTTTACCCGGTACGTGTCTTCACACAAAACCTAGGTGTGAGAAAGTGTCAGAGTATATTATGAACCGTAAAACGCTTTATTATAATCCAACATGATAACCTTGAAAGTAATATAAATGCAGTGACGTCAATTTCTCTATAATAAAAGTCATAAGTCACTGCCACGACATTTTAAATTCGTGGAAGGAGTCTGTGTCTCGTGGGACACACGGAAATAAATTTATTGGAGTAACTAACATAGCTCTGGAAGATTTTCTTGAAAACCTTGACATTGACGTCTCGACATTAATAATTTTGTATTACATTTAGCTTGACATTGGCGAAATTGCGGCGAACCCGCTTGCAGAGAATCAATCAAAGAATCAAGAACTGCTCTTACTTCATTGAAAATCTTTGTGAAATAGTATTATTTGCTGATGACACTTCATTAATTTTTGAAACTGACAGACAAAAAGTAATACTTGACGATGTGAATAATACCCTTTCTGTAATATTGCATCTGTAATAATATAATATTGCATTAATAAGAAGAAGAAGATTAATATCTATGAAAGTGTCTATGTGACCAAGATGATTTTTCGAAAGTCTACTGTTTTAAATAAACGATTTATTTTATTGAAATTATGTTAAACCATTAGACGCGAAGACATCGTGTATTTTTATATTTAGTAGTCTTCTATAAATATAGCTTTAATTAATTTTAAGTGGTTTAAAATTTGAATTCATACGTGCGAAATGTTTTTCTGAACGAGTATTGAAGTTTAAATGAAAGCCGGATTTAATTTTACACCATCCCGAGTCATTCCGAAGAAAGAGACAAGAATGGCTTGCTTCGGTGTTGTCTCTATTGCACAGTTTATAATATTTTTAACCAAAATTAACCAAACGCAACGGAAAAAGAATATTGATGATATTTTTTCTCCGTTGCGATCCGTTCGAACTTCGGCTAGCTGCTTTAAAAATATCCCCATCTCATGCGAAGAGAGCCATAAGAGGCGACAAACGAAAAATTCAGACGATATCATTGCAAGAGGATAACTTGAAATTAAACCTTGTACTAACCCGTCTGGCCGTCCCAACGTGGCGATAAACTGATATTTAGTGGCAATTGATTTTCGAAGATTTACGCCAGATAAACTCTTATTTAAACTTCGAATAAAATTACGTTTCGTTTAGGATCTGAGTTGTCTTATCGATGGTCACACTGGATTGATTTTATTCTGTTTTTTTAAGCATACACCCCATCGATTTTTTTTAATTCTTGTAATTAGGTTAAAAACTAAAAGTATTTAGTAATTTTTCGTGTAATATAACTTAAATATTTGTACAGTAATTAAGATGACAAGATGTAAACACAATGCTGTGTAAAACAAAGGTAGCCTCATTAAGAAATTAAATTGCCTAAGAAGTTAGTAACCCGGTTTTCAGTGTTGACTTTGTTATTGTAACATATCGCAAAGTGATAAGTCAGAACTACGATGTCTATTAAGTAAAGTGGTTTTATAGGCATCATCATCATCATTCCCTGAACTTTTTTCCCAACTCAGTTGGGGTCGGCTTTCCAGTCTAACTGTGATGCGGCTGAACTTCGATATTTTCCGTGAAGCGACTGCCATCTGACCTCCACAACCAATGGTCTAATGACCAATGGCGATATCGAAGTTCCAAGTTAGGCTGGTTGGACTTTTGAGGGCTCCAACTACCTGTAACGACTGCCATAGATATTTGTATGGCAACCGGGACCGACGGCTTAACGTGCTCTCCGAGGCACTTATAAACCTGCGATAAATACACACATAACTTCGAAAAGCATCGAAAAGTCATTGGTGTGCGCCATGGTAAACCTGGGATCGAACTCGAGACCTCGTCTCAGCAGTCCATTACCCATACCACTAGGCTACCGCGGCTTTTTTAGGCATCATCATCGTCGTTATAAGTACATGTTAGTCACAATACAAACAATAGTCATCTTCATTACATTGCATCATCATTATTTTGAGGTTGTTAGATAGATAGATACACTATGCGGAGGCGACGACGACCGGTGCGACCTCCATGAGCACAGGCCTGGGGGTGACAGGTGAAGTCGCTTATCACCCTAGCAGGAGCAGGCCGCGGGATAGTGTGACGCGCGCTCGTTTCTCTCCGGGAAAAATGTGAACACCGTAGTCCCCTACCCGAGAGGGCCATCGCTGGACTTTGCAGATATCCAATCCAAATGGTCAACGAAATTTTCCCAACGACGTTTTTACCCGACTGCGCGACGCAAAGTTCATACAATACTCACGGTCGGGGCCCATTCAAATTTTACCAATCAAATCTGCACAAGTGGCCCCGACTGTGAGTATTGTATGAATTTTAAACTACTGGGCTTGTTTCTTTTTTTTAGTATTTATTCAATTAATTTTTTCACGTAATTTTCAAAATTAGTTCTTACGCAGCAGTCGGGTTTTTTTTTTCTTTAAATATTTTTTTTAATACAAAATTCTCAAAAAAAAAGAAATCCCGATAGATTGTTTATAATCGGAAAAAATAATGCAAAATCTTGAAATATGTACCAACATAGATATCGCATAATAAATATGGCTTATATGAATTAGATTTCAATCGGTAATAACTAATAAGTCATTGAAATTGTCTAAGTTACTAATGAGGTTTCTTCTTTTTCTGTAACGAGCTGTGGGAAAGAGATGGCACATTTATAATGTACCTAATTGCGATATGAAACGCGATAGCAATAATCAGCGTACAAGATTGTAGGATTACATTATAGCATAGTTTTAGTTTTGTGTAATCTTTATTTATAGTGAACTAGATAACTAGATAATAATCTGTAATATGTCGAGAGTGCTTGAGACTTCAGAGATGACGATTTTGTTCCTGCTTTGAGAAACCGTTCCACAATTTTAGTCACATGCAAGTAGAACACTTGCAACGCAAATATGTAGTTTATTTTGACCAACATCGAAGCCGCTATCAAGACTACCTACAAAAAATTTACCCACAGATGTGTATATTATATCCCTAAATAAAATCATGTATTACTCTAATAAAATCCTTCACTTTCCTAATTCCTTTTCCAACTAAATCTCGTTTTTGCACCCGGGGTCACTACTACATTCAGAAATGCCACGATTTTAACACACTCGATTTCAATTTGTTATGCCATAATTGTCTGTCAAAAACCTAGATACGTAACTTTTTGTGAAGCTATTAAATATCCAGAATAACTTTTGTTTTAAATTTAATTTTTAATTGCTATTTTACGTTTTGAAATCACACACATTAAGAATGCAATTTTACCGCCTTAAAGTAAAAGCGTTCTTTGTTATCAAATGTGAGGATGAAAACCTGTCGATGCCGAAATCTCAGACTAAAACTTTAGTCTCTGAGCATCACATAATATAACATAAACTCACGCCTATATCCCCGGAGGTTAGGCAGAGGTGCTAACACCCACATTTCGCTAGTTTATGTTGAGGCCCCATTGTAATAGGTGGCGAGCCTATTGCCATTAACCGGGCACTTATAAACCTGCGATAAATACACACATAACTTCGAAAACCATCGAAAAGTCACTAGTGTGTGCCATGGTAAAACTGGGATCGAACTCGAGAGAGTCTCTGAGGCCTAGATATATTAGTGATATTTCCAAATCGTGCCCAGATACTTCACACGGAACCATCAAACTCGTTTTCTTCTGAATGTCTGCGGTTGTTCAAAACCGTTATTTTCCTGTTCGCATCTGATACCTAATGCTGAGTTATAAAGCAGTTTTCTAGTATAACCTAGGTACGTACTCAACAGATCTGGGGGCCTAGACAAAATGCATTCGCTCCGAAGCTCGGATCGAATGCATTTTGTCAAGTCCAATCGTAACCTACTTTAAAATCTCAATTTTTTTTATTAACAGCAATTATTATAGATTTCCAATAAAGTAAAGAAATAGATTTTAATATTTGTTCATAATGTTATTTTGTTTTTATAAACACATATTTGGATTTTGCATAGAACTTGGCATTAATTTAGATATCCATTCTTCTTGCGGTGAAGTCCACAGCCAAGCATGATTTTTGTATTGAACTTGGCTCTCCTTTTTTATCCATGCCATGTTTTCTTTAACACTATCCATCTATTATTCTTGCTTATGTAAATAAATGTGAAACAGTATATACAGTGCTATTAAAATGCTGCGTTATGGGTAAACATATTATAGATATGTAATATATAGTGGTAACACTCGTATTTTTTTTTATGACTTTTCGATGCTTTTCGAAGTTATGTGTGTATTTATTGCAGGTTAATATGTGCCCGGTTAATGGCAAAAGGCTCGCCACCTCGCCACCATTGGGACCTATGGGCGAAATGTGAGTGCTAGCACCTCTGCTTACCCCTACGGGGATATAGGCGTGAGCTTATATAATGCCTACGTCTTCTGAGATGTATAGATACCGTGAGAACATTATGCATTTACATGAAATGAAAAATAAATTAAATAGTCGTGTTAAACTCATTGCGAAATGGCTTGTAACCAGAAGGTCACCAAAGGATGTATGTCAACGGGTGAATGGTCAACCAGTTTTGGTCACGTTGCTCTTGGCTGACCAATCATCAATCAGTTCTGCATTTATATATGTATAACAAAACCGGTCTTTAATTATGTGTGGTTTTATATTACAACAGGCACGTGTTTATGATGTTCACATAAATATGTGAAGGTATATATTTCTTGTTAGAAGATAGCTAACCGGATTCGTTAGTATGAAAATTAATAAAAAATGTGAACTTGTAAATAGATTTCTGTTTGAAATGAGTTTATATTCGGATCGGAATAAGTAAGTTAAACTGGCAGTAGGCTGGTCACATCTGATAAAGCACTGATGGCCATTGGAGCAAACAAGTCCCAAAGTTGAGATGGCGAGAAGGCACACCTAACTACGTGGGCTGACGACGATTATGTTTATGGGTTATATATTATATTATATGTTTATCAGTCAGATGTATTTTATATATATGTAGGTCTATGTACCGTTTATGTAAGTATAAGTAAGTCATCTATATCTAAAATCGTTCGAAATGTCTACACTTTAAATCTTCCACAATAATATACGCCTACCTCGTACTAGCTCTGCACCACCCTATGGTAGACTGGCAGAGAATGCCTACGGCATTAAGTCCGCCTATGTACAACGTGCATAAAGTGTACCTAAATAAATAAAAATAAATAAAGAGGTGGCTGGAATAAACTGAATATAGAAGGCGGAGGATCGAAAGCATTGGTGAACATTAATAGAGACTTATATCAACTAGTGGATTGATTTATTCTGAGTTTTATAATAAAGAGGAAATGAGTTGTTTTCAACTGTATAATTTGAGATTGACACGGTAACTTTCATAAGTGTTGTCACTGACACACTGGTATGGTAAATGGACTGCTGAGACGAGGTCTCGGGTTCGATCCCAGGTTTTACCATGGCACACACCAATGACTTTTCGATGCTTTCGAAGTTATGTGTGTATTTACCGCAGGTTTTTAAGTGCCCGGCTAATGGCAATAGGCTATTACATTGGGACCTAAACATAAACTGGCGAAATGTGAGTGCTTGCACCTCTGCCTACCCCTTCGGGGATATAGGCGTGAGTTTATGTTATGTTATCACTGATGTACTGGAGAACCAATACTATAGCGAATATCTCAGTGTTTCCGAAGGCAACATGTGCTATGTACTTTTTCTGAGCAAGGAATGCTGTCAGTCCATTTTTGATATGGATACGGATAATACAGTGCACCGTATCGAAAACGCACGGACGATACGTTTATCTTGATGCATGGCGGTATATCGCTTGCTTGCTGAGGAAAATGACGATATAAAATAAAAGCATAGAAAAAACGTAAAACGTAAACCAAAAATATAGTGCACAATAATCATGATTCTAAAAATACCGCATAGATACAAATCTGTCATGGCATTTAAAAGTTATGGTGAAATAATAAAGCTCACATAGGTACTAATCTCGAAATGATCGCGGCTTTTTTGGGTAGTCAAATAAATATGGAGGTTAATGTGTATAACGTTTTTGTAATACTTATTTAGTTAAACGAGGCTAAAGTACCGGTAATAACAAGTACGAATGCGATACTATTGGTTACGTACCTACTGTATTCAAAGTTTTATCAACAGGTTTGATATTTTCAATATTACGGAACATCCGTTTGAGATTTCTTGTCAGATAGCTTAGATATTTTTTTTTCATGTAATAGTAATAACGTGATTGCTATTTTTGAATATATTAAGAAATTATATAATAGGTAATACGTACTTACTTATTAAGAAAAAAAATGATCCACACTAGAGTAACACTTTGGAAGTTTAGACCACGAATTAATGTGTCCTTTTAAATTTTGTAAGATTGACATTATTACAAATAATAACTTTGTCAAAAAAAAAGAAAAGAAATATCGTTCTAAAATCAAAAAAGAGGGGATGTCATTGAAATCTGAATTTTATCGTGTATTAATTGTAATTTAAGGTTTATATCTATACGTCACAAAATCTTTTACCCGCGCACGGTACTGTCAAACCACGAAGGCCTTATATGCAGTCACGCATTCGTTCTCTATGATAAAGCGGTTATTACATTACGTAAGGTTACATAAACAGGATAGTAAAGTGCATAAACTTGTTTTTCGTCACTTTTTTGAGATACATTCACTCACAATACACAACATATCGCCAGAATCATAATAATAAACTCATTATTTCTATACTAAAAGTGTATTTAAGCATACATTTTGGATTCGTGATAACTATCTATTGCGTATTTCACACATTATTTATTTTTACTGAGCACTTAAAAATCTCCATATTGGATTTAAACATTTCTAAAATTTGCTGGTGTATTGCGCTTTTAAAAAAAAGTAAATTAAGTACCTAAGTACTTTTGAACATTTATTTATGTTAGCTTTATTTCTTTAAATTCAAATTGAAATTCATTTATTTGCACAAATGTGGTCAAACATGATAATAATGCTACAGTTCAGCACATCTACCATTGTATGGTAGGAAAATAAGCCTAGGCTCTATTTAAATCCTTACATTTGCCTGTTCAGGTATTATATACAAAAACAAAATTACAATACAATTTTTCTTAAGATGTAATCAAGTATTTTCAATTTCGTTGAGCTATAATCGAGTTCCAAAGCTTCCATTTCTTTACAGACACATCCTAAAGCCCAGGTGCCGCATTTTTTTCCTTTTTTTTTCTTCTTAACCACACAGTCTTAATTTTTAACATTCGCAACACAGTGGGACGATTGTCTGTTAGTTATGTCATCTCTTACCACAGAATATTGATATAGATATAGACTTACTCGAGCTCAACTTAAAACTTTTAAGTCCTGCGCGCATTTACGTCTTTTACGCTTTTTTCACTCTTCATTACCTTTCCATGTGTAATATCTTCTTCGTTTTTAAATAATTATAATATTATTTCGCATCACAATAAAATTACTACATCTAATGATTAAGAGAGGTAAATATTACAAATCACTACATATTTTAAAATAAAACAAAGTCGCTTTCTCTGTCCCTATATCCCTATGTATGCTTAAATCTTCAAAACTACGCAACGGATTTTGATGCGGTTTTTTAATAGAAAGAGTGATTAAAGAGGAAGGTACAACCAACTGGTGCAGAGCAGAAGTGAAAAAAGTTGCAAAAACGGGGTGACTCAGACGAAGTTGTGCGGGTCAGCTAGTTGATAATAATATAATAAAACAAACTACTTTCTTTATATCTTTTACATATTTGAAGTATACATACTTGCTAATTTGTATAATTACATTAGTAACGCTTTTACCGATGTTTCTATTACATTTTTCAACAGTTACAATGGAAATGTTGAGTGCAAAATTCATGAAAATAATTCACGATATAATCAGCAAAAATGTAGTTACTTTTTAATCATTTTTTCTTAACTAAATACGTTACTATTTAATATTATTATAAAACTTTCTCTACACTCGTTTTCTCCTCAAATAAATTACGTAAATTCTACGTACCTCGAGCTATTCCAACAAAATAACTTTCGTTACCGTAAACACTAAGTACCGTATACACATTCAATTAACTTTATTTATTGTGAATGTTTTTGGGTATTAAACTTAACCGGGGTCAATGTATTGTGAAAGTAGCTTAGCACATTACAATTTTACGTACAGTATTTGCAGATCGCTATAGCTCCAAAATTAAAAAAAGTAAATAAAATGTAAAATATTTAAGTATATTAATGTTGTTCCTCTGAGCATTACAAAAAAGTCTAACGCTATTATTTTATATAATTAGTTTAATGTAATGGTCGTTGATAAATTTTCGACTACATTGAAAAATTAAAGGGCGTAAGCACTTAAATACATAAGCACAGTTTCATTGACTAAAATTAGGCGTTGAGTGAGAATCAATTAAATTTTAAGTTGCAATAAAATCGAATTAAACAGTATGCATTAGGTATATATATATGGACAACCGTAGTACATATTTCCACCATTACACGGACACCCACGAAAAAATGCTAAAATAGAAAGGCAAGTATTTTTTTGGATAGGTCACACATATAAGACCACAAACTAAGTAGACGTTAACACGCCAATATGCTATGCACCAGCTATATTTATGGTCACGTGGAGCAGGAGACAAGCTCGAGTCTATTGCTATTATCGTCTTGATGCCAACATTCAATTGATGTTTATCTACATAGACACACAGTATTACTTAACATTGACCCTCCGTGAAAGTTCAAAAGTACTTTCCCTTAGGTTGCGCCATGACAGAGGCCATGATTATGATGTAAACTTTGTTGTATGGTTACCTATGTGTTAACTATACAGGCGAAAGTAATGATGAGCTGGGAAATTCTTAATTCTTAATTCTTTATTGCACACATAAAGTACAGAGATTATTTACATATATTTGCAAGAATCATGTACAAAGGCGAGCTTAACTCACAATGAGTTCTCTTCCAGCAAACCTTTGAGTTTCAGAGGAGTATGTATCGTAATGAAGGCAGTCTGAAGTGTACGTCAAAGTTAAAAACACAAGATCATAAAAATGTACCTAAACAGGTACATATATATAGACATATACATACATACATACATACATACATACATACATACATACATACATACATACATACATACGACCCATACATATAAATATACCTACACACATACATATATATCACACATATAGATAGACTTAAACGTATATATACCTACCTAGATAAATAAATATATAGACTACAATATTATTGTGAAAGGAGATGATCCTTAGTTCTTCTCCTGAAGATATCAAGAGTATTACTACTACGAATGGAGTGAGGCAAGGAGTTCCACAGACGCACAGCTTGCACCGTGAAAGATCCATCGTAGCAGCTAGAACTGTGCCCAGGTGTGCGAAGTAGAAGAGACGAAGAAAGGCGGCAGGGTTTGCCCCTGGGTACAAGATACTCAAAGCGTTCCCGCAAGTAAGTAGGAGCATTAGGATTATGAAGTATAGTATAGAGAAGAGTTAAGATGTGAAGGTTACGGCGCTGCCGAATAGGGAGCCAGTTCAGTCTTTTCCGGTATTCGCTGACATGGTCGTATTTACGGAGGCCAAACACGAAGCGAATTCCCAAATTCTGCAAGGGAAACCTCTTTGTTAAGAGTAAACACATCTTCTTTTAGTAACCAGGTGAAAAATTATATGGAGATGTTAAATAGTCTATTGTCTATTTGTCTCTGGTTGATATTATCTATAATTAACAGATATAGAATGTTAAACGTTCATGTTGGTAGTCTAAAATTAGGTGTGAATTTTGAGCAGTTAGAACACCAATATGCTAACCAACACATTAGATTATGAGCGCACTTTCTCTCGTATCTTCATTTTATTACTTACTGTGTCATTCCTATTAAAAATATAAATCAGTGTTGCCATCACACTAAGCACGGTCCTATGATTTTTTTTTTGATTATGTAATGGATTAATGGATTTTACTATACAAACTTAAAATTAAATGATAAACTCTTGGATCTCTGAATATGATTATACACGTACCTACTTATACAGTGTAAAACCTTTTTAATGAACGGCCAAAAAGTGTTCATTGTTCACTTATTTCTTATTGAATTATTGGATAATTTTATATTTGGAACGACATAATAATTTTTTTAAATTTTCAAACAGCAGTTTAGCACGGGAATCGCAAAATAATTCCTATTAGTGTTTCTTCAACATAGCTTGTGCTCTACATGCAATAAAAATAACTCGTGCCTTATGAATCATTGAAAGGTGAATAAATACCAACTGCACAAGAGCCTTATTATTAATGGATGAACTAACTATTTATTATTAATAACCGGTGTGTGCAAGGTAACCTCGTTTTAATGCCTTTGTTTTATTAAATCACCTGTGTACTTGCAATTATCTGGCTGCCAAGATTTATTTAAGATAAGTGTAGGTAAATATAGATTGCAACACTTCGTTTCGTAAATTCGAAATATACGTTTACTTAGCTGAATTTTCAACGAGCTTGATTTATTTGTAATTCAAAATTTTCAAGCAACTAGATTTTGTAGATTTAAATTTATATCAGAAACTAAGTACAGACTGAAACCTATGCTCGGGCCTAAGATCTCTAAGGCTAGGCCCCTCTTCGCCGACGGGGGTCATCTCAAAGAGAAGGCCCCGGGTCTGCCGGGGTGCGAGGGATATGTTGGCTACTACCTCACCTCCGGCAACTGAAGACCCAAAGACGGCGTGCGTTTTAGTCGGTTCGAGTCCGACATAACCTTCCCAACCGGCTCCGGTGGGGGGCTATCCGTGGTAATTTTTAGCACGATAAAAAAAAAATTGCCCCTCTCCGTGAGTACCGGCGCGCTGCCGTGAAACACATTACTACACCACGATACGATGTAAGCTCAAAGGTGCCATCGATTCGACAGAAGGAAAACCACAGAATGGGTGAAAGAAAGTAGATCTGGGTCGATTATAATAGACTTTCATAACGCTATGTTGTAGAATGATTGACGAATAATTGGTAACTGATAGTGATCAAGAGTTTGATAACAAGGTTAGAGAGATGATCAAAGAAATTTTTTATTTTCCTAAATATAATCTCTTCTACTTTAGACATGTGAAATTGATCGCGACGATAGCTTGATAAGATAACAGATGGCTATCAGAGGCTGATAATATTTTAAGTATTACGTGTACTAAATACAGCAAAAGTAAAAAGGATATCTAATTCCTGAAAACCAATTCTCTTTATAAAAAGCTATTTAAAATTCAGTCTCGATTTAATCTCAGTCTCCCAACTGTCAAAAACAATATTTTTTTAAATAAAAGCTTTGGACATTTCATCTTTTTTGACGTTTAGGAGATAAGGCCGAGACTGATTTTTAAATAAATTTTTATTACGAGGATTCCCCGTCTGTGGTAATTTCAGTCATGAATTCGAGAAACATTGATTTATAGACCAAACATAATTCAATTTATGCCAAAAAGTAGTAAACTTTACAGAATCGCACAAAAAAGAACTCTTCACCAAACTTCGACTCTAGACGATGAACTATGTTCAATGACAATATACCGTATACCGCAAGATGGCCGCCCGGTCGCAAAACAGATCCTTTAAAAAACAACGTTAAGTGTTTAAAATAGCTTTCCAAGTCTGACGAGGCGGTTTTCCATATTGGGTGGCAGAGGTCTATTCGACTTGCGGCCAGTTTTACAGTTATGTGACCACTGGTTAAACCAATGAAACTATTTTTTATATAACAAACTCCTTAGAGTATTTTAAATGTTTATGAAGAGAACAGCTTTTTTTAAAATTCTATTTCACCGTGCAATAGCAAAACCAAAAGGGGGACAAAAAGACATTTACTGAAGTTCATAATCTTGTAGTTAAACTTATTTTAAAAAAGGTAAGTATTACATAAACCTGTTTCTTCCAATCACATGAGTAGATAAGCGTGTGCTTCCAATGGTGAATTTTTAATCTGTTATTCAAGTCAATTGCTTTAAGTTTGTTGCAATATTAAGCTTGTATCCTATCACACGACGAGGCGAAAGGTTAAAAAAAACAGTTAAAAAATGAGCATAAACAATTATTTTCTGTAGAGTTGACCGAACTAATCAATTTATTAGTTTCTGTAGTTAAGTACTGGCCGAAAAGTATTGGATATTGGAATCACTGAATGAACATTGAGTAATGAAGGATGAATGTCAAGGTATTGTTTTGTATTTTTTTTTATTATCACTTACAAAGTTTTTTTTTACGTATAGGCATACCATAAGTAAGTTTGGTACTTTAAATTGAATATCATAAAGGTACCCACGTGTTGTGGTTTTGTTTACAAACATCAGAAAGTACCGGTAGGATACTGGCAGTGTGGCATATTCATAGTGTGTTAACTATCGATAACGTTTTCTTATCACAATAACTATTGATATCTGACTAAGCGTGGGAGTTAAAGTAAAATTATTTTTATAATCATCCTAGCGTTGATTCCGGTTGCATCCAAAACTTTATACCGTGTAAAGGGTCGTTCGCTTTGCCTAATTTGGCTTTTACGGAAGCAACTGCAGTCTGACCTTCCAAACTCGTTAATAAAACTAACGCCAGAGTCTCGTCCATTAATACACAGCAGAATAGTTTGGAAGTCGCAAGAGCTAAATAAGTATTAGCTCTTCTTACTGTCCCAGGGCCTTAAGTGGGGCGTAAAATGCATCTGATGAGGCCGTCAAGCTGAGCGGCCACCATTAAAACATTGTACTTACATGTTTGTAATGGTGATCCTCTTTCCTGAGACTACCGTCCGCTTACCACCAGGCGAGGTGAAGTCAAGCATAATGTCAAGTCAAATAAGATGGTATTGAGCTAATGATTTCATCTGATAGACATTTTATTAACTAAACAACACAACAGTAAACAATGTAAAGGACGGAACCTTGCACTAAACAACCTTGTCCGACCATTTTTTTTCCTTTTCGGTCACGAAGTTCGAATTTTGAAATTGAAGCACGTCAACAATGCTACCAACAAAAACAAAAGCACGTCTAATTGTTTTGGGAGTGGGAACGATGGGGAAAAAACTCCTTCGGCATTCGAAGGACGATGACGTCACTGATACAGGTACTTCAAGCTGTATAGTGAGGTTGTCGAATATTGGCGTAGAAATATTATTATATTTTGTTGTAAATTTCAATACTTTAGGAAATAAATATATAACTGTTTTATGTATCTCTCACGGTCACGAGTATATTATGAATCACTTTTGAATACTAAAAATTATCTACTGCAATATTATACGTAAAAATTAAAATGAGTGATATGATAATTAATAATAAAAAAGCACTACTGTTATTTAAAACTTAAAAAAAAACAACAATATGTTCGCAATTGGCTGCCAATTCAAATAACTACATAAATTACCCAGTAGTTACTTAGCTACAATTATAATTATTCAAAAAATACAGTATTATTTGAATGAAACACTTGTCACAACTGTTATCGTGAACGTGAATAATCAAGTTTCAAAGGCAAGGCTACAGAAGACAAACGTTTGTATATGTGTGTGTGTGTGTGTGTGTATTAATTGTATCTGGTAAAACAAATATGTGGAAAGATAAACACAAGTTGTATATAAATATAACACGTAAGTAATGTTCGACGAATGTGGGTTTGATTTCATAATTGTTTCATTTAATGTATTCATTGTGGATAACGAATATTGTAAGAAGTTTACGGATTGATGAAACAAAATACTTATTATTCAATAACTTTTTATAAAACTGCCATAACAAAACCTACTTACTAATCAAAATAGTAAAATAATATTCAAACTAAAAAGTTTTATTGTCTTGTTTTATGGCGTGACCTCTTGTAGTTTGTACTTAGCTCAAATATCCAAATAATTCAAAATTATGAATTTTTCATCATTTCCATGCATCACATATTATTATGAATAACTATTATCATCATAATAATTTTATATTAGTTTGTATATCTGTTCCTAGCGAAGAAGAACAAAAAGGTCGCCCAGTCTCTAACGTTAACCTATTACCGGAATCCCTTACTCCACTCTTCTAACAATTCGACTAAGATTAGAGACTAGATGAGGCTGTGCTAACACCAAACTTAGGACTTTTCACCATTGTTCTACTTTTTGTTATACTACAGGCTCACAAACAGTACCTAATTGACGTTAATAAAGTACCTGTATTTCGTAGGACCGATAATTTAGCTAAAGATCAGTGGTAATAAATTTTGCTTACTTATTACCTTTAGGATTATAACAGTGAGGATTTAGGATTATAATAGTGAGTAAATATTTGAAATATAAATCCCAATATAGTTCATGTTAATAAGTATGACCTTCAAAACGTGTTACTCTTGTATATTTAAATTTCAACTTAACGCAATTTAAAATAATTCCCTAATAGAATGCTCCGATTATAATAATAAATATCACAGTATGACAGCATTACTACAAGTCACACGTACAATATAATAATTATGTATCTTATCGTGATATAAAGTTTAGATAACATTCCACACAACATATAGCTAGACATGTATAATTATATGCAAGAAACTAGAGCGCCACACGTGAATTCGTGTTCTTTTGATTTATTCGATTATTATTTCGTAATATCATAATCGGTTAAAATAAAATTATAGTAGGAGTGCAAATAATGCAAAAAAATTCGTAAGTATATAATTTGAATTTTAGTTGTCAAACTAATGTGTTACCTATCTTTTGCGTTGCCACTTTTTTATTTCAATTTGTTTTTAAGTTACGTGTTGTTATTTTTATTTAACATTCTGCGCGCAACATCCAGTCAGAGCATGATGTTATACAGCCTATAACCTTCACCAAGAACTCAGCTATCGAGTTAACTACATATAACCCAATAAACTCTTTTTATTATTAGTAGGTATAGATATTGTGTAGCTAGGAAATAAAAAGTAATAAAAACTAACTATTAAAAGTATTAATAAAAATAAGAAAATTCTAGTTGTACAGCTAATGTAAACCCAAGTATAAAACTTTTCGCATTAATTGCAATCGAAATTTTATTTAGAACCTTGACAGAAGTAGTTGTACCTATACATTTTATTAAAACTAGACACGTATGTGGGTAACTTTAACTACCAAAAGGACTAAAATCATGCCTGTTTTGAATAAATAATAATAATTTACATTAACATTTGTAACCTTCCGACCTTTTAAAACAATTTCAAAACAAAATATAATATAAGGAAACAGGTACAGCGGCCAATGCATTGCGTTCGCACTAGGCGCGACTATGTGGGTCACTCGTGGAATGCCACCCGGCCGGCCGCTCCCACCTGCGAGCGGTGCGTACGAGATGAGCGCTGCCAACACTGTAGTACATAATCCAATTTCAAAATATTTATATTACTTACAGATAGAGATCTTTAAATTTGAATAAATTGGAACAATATTTTATATAAAGAATAGGTTTGTAGGCATAGATAAAGACAGAATCAGGCTTAGATGAATTAAAAAGTTAATTCATCTAAGCAATTCGGGGTGTTTTTTGGCGCCATCACGGAAATCAGTCTCTTATCAGTGTGCTAGGTGTTATTTTGAGTTTTTAAATGTAAAAATTGGTGGATTTTTAGACAACGTCTTGACGCGTACAATATTAGGAAAGTGACTATTGACTGACTGTGAATTGTGAATTTCTTGTGTTGTTTCCAAAACTCTATAGAAACCTCTAGAAAAGTCTTCACTACTTTACTGGGGTATAACTATGACTTTGATTTGATTATAATGGACTTGACATGACTAACTTTGACTAAGTAACGAAAACGCTGCAGAATATAGTATTATTCATATTATATACTTATCCATTTACTTGACTACACTGGCAAAGCTCAAGAAGCTAGCCACATTGAAAAAGAAAAAGACTAAATTCGATAGTTCCTATCATTGTTAGTCCTTTGGGTACCTCCTAGGAGTACCCTCGCTGACTTCGGTCGGACTCGAACCGATCAAAACCGCTCGGCCGTCTAGGGCCACTAGCTGCCGATGGTGAGCTATCCTCTGACACATCCCTCACGCCCTGGCTGACCTAGGGCGAATGATGGCCCCCTCGTGTGAGGAATGACCTGGATGCGAACTTGATCGTATCGCAAAATAAAGCATTTTTCTCGCACACTGACTGACCCTGGTCAGTTTCGAGGTGAGGGAACCGGTATCACCATATTACCACTCTGCTTCAGTGGTTCATCCCAATGATTTTACTTGGATATACAAGTACACTTAAAATTAATTGTTTTTCATTAAATAGAGATGTTATAAAACGTTTAGTAACTAAGCAGCGATTTAATAATGAAAGTAATTGCGATGCCGAACTAAATGTTATGAAACAGAATGAACCAATTCGATGGGTTGATGACCCCAATGTCACGAGTGGAAATAATTGCGTTCAAGTTCAACTAAACTGCCTTCTATCATTTTACCCAATAAAACAGTTTAGGTACTTCGGTTTGACAAATATTTTCACTATTGTAATCTTATTATAATATGCAGTTTGTAATCTCAGAGGGTTCTTTAAGAAGGGCATTAGAAAGTTTGTACAGGGTAGGTAGCACGAGTGGTGGTGTTGCAAACGTCCATAGGCCACGGTAATCACTCTCCAACTGAACAGGTGGGTCCAAAAAAGGACCTACGTTTAGTTTAATTTTGAAGCAATGCACAGTGTTGCCATGCACTCGTAACTTAAGAAGGGGCACGATTGCCATGCTAAAATAATATGTAAATAGCTTGTGTAATATTCGAAGAGCCATGTACAACGTATCCTTCATTTGAAGTTAGAACGTCTCCATATTGAGAAATCACAACTTTCTGTATGCATTACCTACATTACTAAGTATTATATAAATAATTCGATAAATCAATCAATCAATCAATCAATCAATCAATAAATTATTTATTTATTTATTTATCTGCTTATTTTTATTTCGTTATTTATTAATTTATTATGTTTTCCTTAACGCTAACAAACCAGGATATTCGCCTAACACAGATCGTCTACTCCCACCTGAGGCCTAGCCTAAATGCATTCGTTCCGAATCTCATTCGTCATCGCTCTTAAAATGTATGGGAGTGACATTTGTTGTCGGAATCGGATCACATGACATTCGACAACAAATGTCACTCCCATACATGTTCTGTTGAGTAGTTAGCGTGGCTAACTAATCCGTATATTAATAAACAACAAGAGACGGGACACAGTGAGCAAGAAAAGAGAACCATAAAAGTGAGTTTTGGTTAGAGTTCATTTCATTTAATGAAATTTGAAGCATTTAGTATGCTAACTATTCAAATCGGTTTAAATTAGAATAATAAATGCCCAGACGCGTTTAAGTCTTTTTATATTCATTTATGGCACGTCAATTTGACTTCTCCTCTCCTGATAGTAAGCTGAAGGGAAATCACAGGAAAGTGGGTCACCTTTACAAACACGTACAGTATTATAATGGTGGCGCTCAGCTAAACTGAACTGAAAACTGAATCGAACAAATTATTAAACCTAGGTTACACAATAGTACCTTGTTCGTTAAGAAAAGCGATGATTGTAGGTATACTCGATCAGATAATACGATTATACTAACAAATTGTATTGTAATTGCTAATGCTGCTGTCACCGGATGATTAGTGGTGATTACATGCGTACCATGTACCAATATCCTTACTCCTTTGTTGAATATACCAAGTGACACAATAGAAATTCTCCTTGGCAGTAGTTTCAGTTTAAACCGGTCGTTACAATATATAGATTCACTGAAAACTCATATTTGTATGCAGCTGAGGTGTTTAGTATAATATATGTTTGACTTTTCTTACAATATAAGCCGGTGCAATAAAGAAAGGATTTATAAATGGCGGCTTGTACTTGCGTTGACAGATAGTACAGCTAGCATATATAATTTCAAATAATTCGAACGGAGGTCGTCATATTAAAATTCCGTACAACTAAAAATAGTAATTAAATACAGTTAATTATTCGCTATCATTCCACGACGGTCAAATTAGCATTCAAACCCTGTATCACTTGTAATGTCACATGTTTACATATTACTATCAGTAACTCCGTTATCTGATAACGATACACGTTTACTATATATGTACTGATTCATATGAGCCAAAATAGGAAGCGGTACTCTTTGAATATCGAGCAATCGGTAGGAATAACTACCTACTTTACAGATTATACTTTAATAGCTGACCCGCGCAACTTCGTCTGCGTCACCCCGTTTTTGCAACATTTTTCATTCCTGCTCCGCACCTGTTGGTCGTAGCATGGTGTTATATACATATAAACCGTCCTCTTTAACTATTCTATCTATTGAAAAAACCGCATCAAAATCCGTTGTGTAATTTAAAAGATATAAGCATACAAAGGGACATAAGGACATGAAAAGTAGGGACAGAGAACGCAACTTTGTTTTGTACTGAAGCTCTCTTAACCTTCTCTTCAAGAAGGGCATTAGAAGGTTTCTATAGGGTTGGTAGCATGATTGTGACCACACCTAGTGTTGCAAACGTCCATAGGTCCCAGTAACCACTTAACATCAGATGGACCATGTACTTATCTGCTACGTAACTGGTATATTAAACAGATTAGATAATCTATACACAAATCATAAAGTACTTACAAAACTTTACATAGATTTATTTCTACCTATTATAATCTTAAAGGGAAGGTCACAGGCTTCACAATATATTTAAGGATAGATAAGAACGTGATAAGGCCACAGTCATGGCAAGAATGGCCGAGATAACAGAAATATTTCAAAACTGTGACCTACATTATTATTTAAACAAGCAACAAGGACTCATTTAATATGCAATTCACATATTTGGTGCAGAAAGGAGACAGAAATGATTTCATACAATCTTGGGCCCAGGGTGTAAGAAGATGAAAGTGGTGTCAATTAATAGCTTATATATATTATCAACCTTTTACTGAATATTCTGCGGATTTTGTCAGTCTGAGAACAGAGATATAAGAGATTATGTAAAAGTGACATTATGTTACAATCTTTAACCAACAGCTGATTCCTGAAGTGCAAAATGTGTTCTTTTGCACTCATAATTATTATATTTACTAGAAAATGTTTGAAAAATCATATGAACTTCAAGCTATAGGTAGGTAACAACAGGTGAAAAGATAGGGAAAGGATGTCTAAAATAAATAAAAAATCATTTAATATAGTGTTTTATTCGCCTTATATTATAATTAAAATGTCGTCTAGAATATGAGCGCAGCAGCCTATAGGTCGTTTCCCTACAATACAATTGCAGTACCAGTAACGCATTACTATAGCCTCCCTTCTTCTACGAGAGCCGTCGACTAAAATATTAATAAAATAAGTTTTATTAATCTTCAGCTACATTAAACAATACATAATTAACTGTTCCGTATTAGGGTAATAAAACATTGTTTGATAAATAAATAATTCTTTGCCATAACTGTAAACAATCTCCATAGGCCTTCTAATTATATGTATTTTACACCTGCCAGGATGGTAGCTGGTTAGATGAGGTTATATTTACTCACAGACTGAGGTTCAAGCCATTGCCGGATCACTGACAGAATTGTTTCATCGTGTAAGGGTGGTTTACCCAGTGTATTGCAATGAGCAGTGGATATCCCACAACTCACACAGAAATCCATAGTTTCAATAATATCCAATTCACAAGCCGGCGGTAAAATCCAAAATAACATCAAAATTAAATCAAGTCAAACGTGTGAGCGATCTTCGGTGTCCAACGTAGTATAAGGTAGGCAGGGTCAGAATCCGTAAAATACAAAGCAGTGGTCGTAAAAAATTACAAATAATCGGGAAAGCAATCAAAACGCATTGGAAAATACGAAACTAGAGATGAAGTGAATATATTAATATTAGTTAAAAGATTACTTTCAAGATTTAGGTATTAGTAATCCGACAGACTATGATATGGTAATATTGCTGATATCAGTAATATTTCAGATCTTGTTTACTATCTGACATGGTCGTGTAATATCATTCTGTTTTCGATTGGTGAATATTAGTCTATGGAATGGATTAGTGTGTGATGTATTCGCTCGGATCGTATTAACTTCGTTGCTGATTGGTTGCTGACTGAGAATAAATATTCATTACTTGGTACCATTTTTATAAACAATAATTTGAAACTTGCCATCGCAAACCATGTTGGTTAGACTTTTCTTATGCACAGACATAACTTGTATTCTAAGTATCAAGCAAGTCTTATATTGGAAGCCGAGGGCAACAGCTACTAGAAACTAATTTACTTACTTACAAAAAGAAACACAACTGGTCCTAACCTACCTATATCTGTATTTAAAATATAAGAAAAATGTGCCACCGACTTCAAGTAGGTACTGTTACTATGTTTGTTATCATTATTATTCCAGTCCTCAATCACGATGTGTTAAAGTATGCTGTACCTACTATCATACATAAATCAAAATCATTATTAAAAATATATCAATCTTTCATATCTTCAGCGATAATAATAGGTACCTACCTAATCAGTCTTATTCACCGCAAGAAGATTGACCTATATTTATTAGTGCAATAATATGTCAATATTAATACGATCATAGATCACCGCGGTATTTGACGATTGGTTGTCGGTAAAATATTACTAATATTCAAATATTAGTTAAGATATTATAATATCATGAAACTAATATATTAAGATTAGCTAATACCAACGAATATCGGTACTAACCCATCTCTACACGAAACGAATGAGCAAACAAAACGGCAACTGTCAGTGTCAATGCTATTATTATATTTTTATTTTTTTACTGTCATGCCAGTGACAGCCTAAAAATATAAGAGAGATTTGAATCGATATTAAATCGATAATCTTTAATATTGGTTTTTCAGTAAT
Source organism: Pelosia muscerda (assembly GCA_963691645.1). NCBI lineage: Eukaryota > Metazoa > Arthropoda > Insecta > Lepidoptera > Erebidae > Pelosia > Pelosia muscerda. Next base: position 6,369,890 of record OY829123.1, read on the forward strand.
TAATTGATATTTGGTTTAATAATATGACTGTAATTATATGCACTATACTGCATGTAAGTATATTATAGTGCATTTAATTACTTTGAGTTAATTATTTACTGCAAATGTGTAATCGATTACTTAATCGATAATCTACCGAAAACTATTTTCTCATATTTCTCCGCTTCCAGACTGAGAATTGAGGTGATTTTTCATATTCTAAGACACAAAAATATGACTGATTTTTTAGATCATATCTCAACTTATTCCATTTTGGGCCCACCGATTTCCGTCTCCTTTAAAGATGCTGTGTCATGTTTAATGGGTATTTCACATGTCTCCTTGACTGGTGCAGATATTACCACGTCTATATCCCCGAAGGGGTAGGCAGAGGTGCTAGCACCCACATTTCGCCAGTTTATGATTAGGTCCCAATGTAAAGGTAGGTGGCGAGCCTAATCAGGCACTTATAAACATGCGATAAATACACACATAACTTTGAAAAGCATCGAAAAGGCATTGGTGCGTGCCATGGGAAAACCTGGTATCGAACCCGAGACCTCGTCTCAGCAGTCCCTTTTCCATACCACTACCGCGGCTATATTATATATATTCACTTTTTTTTTTCTTTTAAATATTAGTAAGGCCAGCTGGAAATTTCCGCACGGGGAAGAAATGGTCAAGACTCAAGAGATATGCCGGGAACTATGCAATTAGCAAAACAAATTATAGTCCACGTGTACCGAATGTATCTTAAGCTAATTATTGAATATTGATACGGTGTCAGTTTTATTATCTATTGTTTTACTTGAAGCGGTAGATATTTACTGGCGGTATGTGTACACATTATACACTGTGAGTAATACGATACGCCTTGGGGTATTATTACTGGTAATGATCTTGAGTGCACGACAATGTACTTGATAGGTATCTGTAAAATATTCTAAATAATATTCTAGGACAATCTACACAACGCCACCCAGACCCATAGTAAGCATTGTTTAACTAGCTTGTGTTATGGGTTCTAGAATGCGCAGGTTAGCTGCAGCAAGTAAACTACATAAATTGTTTAATTTAATCATATGAATTCTGATATAGTGATTTTGTTAAAAATTTACAGATACATCTTCCTTTCATACGTAGAATGCTAACACATTTCCAAGACTTAATGAGCCTATTTACATCATATAAATATAGACGAATTGAGAACCTCCTACTTTTTTTGAAATCGGTTAATAGCCTGTGTTTTGTGTACCAATTCCTCTGGTCACTGATGTGTATCATAATTTCGACCAAAGCTGTTTGCCTGTTTTAGTAGCTAATTAACAATCAAATTCAGTCTATCTCATTGGAATTTATTATATACTACGATGTTGCCATATATCAATGATACCAACATCCCGATGAGCCTAAAATAGTAAAGTGAAACTATTGCAGCTTGCCAGCCCAACATTCAAGACATAAAACGCGTTATATATACCATACAAGGTATGCGTCTTGGACTTGTGACTTGAATATTAAAACATCGGTGCGTATTCGAAAGGTTACGAAACTTGGACCCATTATAATTCTGTACGTGGATGCTGGTTTGTACAGTTGAACATAATTATAAGCAGGTGTCTGGCTCGCTCGTAAAAATATCATTCGACAATAAATTATTTAAAATTCGAACACATTATGAAAAAAAGAACTACGAATGGTAGAAATTCTAATGTCAAAAATCTACTAAATTTTACGTGGCAACACTTTTGAGTGGACGTCAACCACAGGATAAAAGGGTGGAAAGTAAACAGGTTTAATTATGGCGAGATTCTTGGCCTTTCATTAACACTTTCTCACAACTCGTGGGGTACCTATGTAACTAAAGGGACAGCAGTAAATAGCGAGCTTTCTCTGCCTACGTCCGAGGGAAACACATGCATGCTCGATGCAGAAAATTATCTAATATTACATTTTTGCTTCTATTGAAGTAAAATTGCTTTTCAACGAATTTAAATAACTGGTTTTTTCTGTTGTTTAAGTTTTTGTACGAATGTATTCTCTAAATAGATTTGTTGTCAGGATTCGAACGACCGTTCCCAATGTAGGAGTATCCGTCCATCGATCGGCAATTTCACTGACACCTCTGATTGCTTGAACCGGTGCAGATATCGTTCGAGAGATCGACTCGGTGACTAACAATATTGGCATAATTCTGCCAATCGTTACGTATACGTTACGAGCTCATAGTCTTTTCTCACGCGATAGCTAGACTAGACCAATACTGCTATCGTATTATACTTAATGCAAAATGCAATACTGGTAATTTTATCTCAGACTAGCCTAGCCCGCGATACTTGCTTACTCCGGTTTTATTCAAGCGCTTGCGATTAAAGATATTTAAGTCTGACCAAGAACTGTCGAACAAAAAAACCACATCATAATTAGTTCAGTAGTATTTGCGTCGATTGGGGATAAACGGAAACGTATTCGTGTTCAGTACTTGTAGCACGAAAAGCTATCGAATTCGTCATCTAAAGGTATCGAGATACCGTGGCATTGTGATTGGCGGGCTTCTAAACACAAACGTGGACAGTGTAGTCAGGTTGCCAATCGTAATGTTTCGCGCTCTCGATACATTTACGTTACTAATTCTATTCTATTTCGTGCTAAAGTATTGTTAGCTAAGTATTTTTTGTACACTGGCAACACTCGCGGACAAACCGACCAGAACTAAAAATATATTTTTGTGTTCAGTAACGTGAACTGAAGTATATTTTTTTAATATTTCGAACGTACAGATACGACCATTTTGGAATTATATAATAGTACAATATACTTTCACTGAACATGCAACTTTTAATTGCAAAATCGGAGTTGGAACCCATTCCAGTTCAGGTTATTTGCTTAACCCTACTAAAGTAAACTCCAAATTGATAACTAGCGTAACGGTTAAGAAATAAAAGTGATGGTGACCACATACTAAGTACGGCTGAAATTACTTGCGAGTTTTGTGATACTTCCTTAGTCATCAAATTTTTTTATAACATTTAGTTGGCAGACCAGCACACGGCCCACCTGATGGAAAGCGGTCACCGTGGCCTATGGATGTTTGCTGCCTATCCTGTAGAAACCCTGACGAACCCCAAATTGTAGTCGCTTGGGAAAACCACGAGAGAGGGTTCATTCCACAGCTTGCGCGGGATGAAACTCCTTTCATACCGTTTCCGGTCGTAGTGTGTGAGGATGAACTCCCTCTCTATGGCGAGCGGTGCGCTGATAGAAAGTAGGTGTGGGCATCATGTCGAACAATTCTTCTGAACACAAACCATTATACAGGCGGTAGAACACACCACCTGTTGGTTGTTGTTGGGTGTTCACACGGATCACACTTATGGTAGTTCTAGTTTTTAATGGCCTTTTTTTAGTGTCTACAATGAGTCAATGACTATTAGACTAGGAGTCCTGCAAGTTGGTACCGTAATTAATCAAGTCTATAGATACATTACAGGGGTTTCAAAAACTAGATTGACGAACGATTCAAATAAATACTCATACGCCAAGCCAGCACTTCCTGGGTTAACCCTTCTGAAATTAATTCTACCTGAAAAACATGCAGAGGTGTATTAAACACCGACATTTCGTCAAATATGAATATCGGTCCCGGTTCCGATGAGCCTATTGCCACCAATCGGGCACTTTGTAAGAAAATGGGTTTGCCGAAAACAACCTCTCAACCGAAAATGTAGCAGCTAAATAAATTTGGAAAAAATACCTGACATGAAATAAGTAGGTACTATTCATATTATTATTATTGTAGTATATTATCAGTAGACAAGAAAATATTTAGTCTTTTTTTTCATTATCTCGTGATACTTATCTACCTCATAATTACACAAACGTCTCCGTGGAAATTTTTAATGTAAACAAATGACATGCAGATGAAATACTAGTCGAACGATTTAGTGCAGTAATGGTTGCAATTTGCGAAGATCATTTCGCTTTTTGTCTAAACATTATACAATAGAATTCAGATTGTATATTTAACTTCCTACAGACAATAATAATGTTGTTATTTTTGTACTCTGGCAATAATTTATCAATGCTTCCAACCTTGCAGAGCAAAAAGAAGATCAACCATTCTTTATTAGAATACAATTGATCTTTTTTATTTATAAAAGGCGGAATAATAGCCTTTTTTTTTAAAAAAAGAAGCCTGAAGGAAGTCTAACTGACTGACATCTAACATCCAACCATAAGAATGACATTGGCAATGGAATTTTTTTTATAATAGGTCTTAGTGAACCAATTCCGGACAAAGCAATCACTCCATAGATTAATATATACATACTAGAGAAATCACTCTCTCAGCGCCAGGTGAAAGAGAATATATAATATTTGTCTGTGGCCTAAGTATATATATGTTCACTGATCCATCTTCACGAGGATAATCACCCAGTGTTTATACTTTTGCGATAGTCGCAATAGCTTCGAAATTAAGTATTATTTTTGGAATCCTTTTATCTAAAATTCAGACACGTTACGGTGCTTATTATAATAATGCATATATTATAGAGGACTATTATATTTATCACAATATACAGATAAACTGGCGTTCTTTAAAACACTTAAGATACGTTATTCATGAAAAATGTATGTTGTCAAGTTAGACTCATCTCGAAGTCACACCGGACAAGCCAAGAGTGTTTTGCATACAATTGCTCCACACGATCCCACGAAGAGTGTTCAAAGATTGAAGTGTTTAGTAACTCAACAGAACGGAAATTAAACAATTTGAATAATAAATGATTATAATCTGAGATATGTTTGGAAACTGAACACCTACAAGGTGATTATAAAAAATGATAATACAGCAAATTATGTAATTTATTATGCACTTGCGCAAAGGTCATAATTAGTTATCAATTATCCATATTTAAGGTTATAAAATGTCTGTATCTTTTCACGTCTAGGTCATTGAATCGATTCGATTAAAATTTGCTATACCTACTGTAATTAGTTAACTTGTTATTTCTGAATAAGAATTTAGTTACGATTTTTTGTAACAAAATATATTTTTTACATTAAAATTTTGCAAAAGATTTCATTACAAAAAAATAATAACGCTAGGAGAACTAAATCAATTGAAAATTTTGTTTCCATAAATCTTAATTCTGTAAACGAATTTATATTTAACTAATTATGTGCAGGCTAAGGAAATAGAATTCAGATCTAAGAAAACTGCATTTAGATCTAAGGAAACCGAATTTAAATCTAAGGAAACTGAATTTAGATCTAAGAAAACATCAAAGAGTATTATGATGTTTCAATTACGTCATAGTTCTATTGCATGAGTCATATTATTTTGTGTGACAATAAATCAGTTTAAATCTTTTTACTACAGAACCAAGGTCTTTTACAAGGTACACGACACAAATAAGACAAATGGCGTACAAACAACGCTTGCCACTTAGAACAGAGCTGTTTATTGTTAACGGGAAACATCGTGACACAATCATTGTTAACTATTTACTTGTTCTAACAGTCTTACTTGATTTCTAACTAACACATTTGCAAATGGCGATAAAAGAGTTGCAACATGCTGACCTCCACGACTAGCAGAAAATCGAGCTACGGTTTATTTAATCTAGATTAGTTGAGTAGCGCTAGACAGAAACTAGTATTTTATAGTCCCTTGATAAAATCATAGCAGAATTGAAAAATGGATAATATTCAAATATAGTATTCAGACTAACCGTGGTATCCTAGTGGTATGGGTAATAACTGCTAAGACGAGGTCTCGGGTTCGATCCCAGGTTTTACCATGGCACACTCCAATGATTTTTCAATGCTTTTCGAAGTTATGTGTGTATTTATCGCAGGTTTATAAGTGCCCGGTTAATGACAATAGGCTCGCCACCATTGGAACCTAAAAAAACATAAACTGGCACCACTTTCGGAGATATAGGCGTGAGTTTATGTATGTAATTTGTTATCTGTTTTCAGGTACCTTGTTCAAAATGTCAGGACATTCCTTAACGTGGCCATGTTCTTATTAATTCCAACCAGATTAATGAAATAATCACACGAAATACAGTTTTTGGTGCTGTGAATGTCAGGTTAATCAAAGAATTAATATTTTACTGGCATTGAATTAACGATATTTGCGTGACATTTTATTGTTTTGGTTGTTACCTTAACATTGTTGTTAAATTATGGTATCCACTACAAAATTTCGTGGTTTTAGGGAATGTTGCTATGTCAAAAATTGTATGTAATGTTTGAAAGTATTAAAAAAGAAAATGGCCATAAACTGATATTTCTTCAATTGTAAATAGTTGAAAGTGTGGCTACGTTTTCTTTCGACCTAAAGATTTGGATTCTCGGACAAAAATCTTCGTATGACCTCGTTTTATGACCCCAAAAATTTACTTAAGATTATTTTTAAATACACAGGTTTCCACTCTTGCGACTCCACACATGGCTGGCCAACGGTCTACTTAAAAGAAAAACTCTAAGTAAAACCGCTTGCAACTAATAAATGACTTCATCTTAAGTGAATTTATTTGAATAGACACACAAGAAAACCGCAGAGGCCACCTACAAGTTTTGCATAAAGCCTTTGATACGGTTTATCATAGTAGATCGTTCATGAATAACATCTATTATGCATAATACATAATGTATTTCATTTTATTTATAGCAGAAATACGCAGATATACAATAACGGGCATAAAGTACCTAAGTGCTAGTTCATTGTGTAGATTTTGCTAATGTAATGTCCTTGGCGTCCTCGTAGCGTATTTATATCGAAACTACGACGAATTTTGATCTTGTTCCCGTACCTCATAAGAACCTATTCCCGAGATTGCCTATATTTCCTGACTATAGTATCCCTGTATAAAATTTCAGCCAGATCCGTTTAGATTCAAAAACACAGAAACTTGGACATCTATTATAAATAGGACTGGTGTCATCTTTTAAGACAATTCAACTATCGATCTACAAGATTAAATTTTCTTCCGTGAGACGTACGTATGTACAATACATGGTTGCGTGAATTCCATAGAGATAAATACAAACTGCATATTTGTGCCTATGGAATTCACGCCCACATTTGTTAGGTAAGCACTTTGAAATGTATCCCTATTAGTAGCTTAACCTGTCTAAATACCCTTTATTACACAACGTTATTTCTTCTTCTTCTATCGAATAGACTTCATTTTGAGTTACCATCGCGATGTAGTAATTTGTTTCACGGCAGCGCCGCTTCTCACGGAGAGGGCCCGAGCATAGGCTTCGCTCTACGGGAAGGCTTACTATGTCCCCTTACTCATATTTTTTTAGACAATTCTTCCTATTTTTTACTACGACTTGCTCCATCCAAAGATTTAGAACAATAGACAATTGTCAGACTAATTGGTCAAGGTCTGCATATCGATAGGCACCTGACATTTATACTTGTGACCACGATACCGTCGCCATTACGTGTTCTACAAACAAGATGGCGCGTGATTCTTAAATTAAATCACAGGATATTGGTCATCTATGTTTGGATATAGGTATAGGCACGAGTTGTGGTCCCAAAATGTGTTAAAAATGCACGCAGTACGCGTTTTTGGGCTTTCTTTTGATGATAGCACGGGGTGTAACGTTGGTGGACGAAATGGGCCAAATTCACCAATATTATAAATTACTAGCCTATGCCCGCGGCGCCGCCCGCGTGGCTGTCGGTTATCGCGACCTAAGCGCCAACTGTGCAACTCAAATTCTATATTGCTAATCATAACTCTGGTTTTACTTAACCGATTGCAATCAAACAAACGTAAGATTTTAAGTTGGACCCAACACCTTCAAAAAAAAAACCGCATCGAAATCCGTTCAGTAGTTTTTGCGTCCGTCGCGGACAAACATAAACTTTTTACAATTATAAAATAGTATAGATATATTAGATAGATAGATAGAAGATGTCAAAACCGCGCGCTATAGACTTCCGTTTCTTTTGCGACTTAAGTCCAAGATTCATGTCTATAGGTGTACCTGTGTAAAGTTGCTTAATCGCACTGATTGCTCTCCACGTCCGGTCGCCACTAGGTCACAGACATTCGATAATTACAACGAGTACTTATTAAACGAATTGTAATTACTTATTCCTGTTGTTATTTAATGCATTATTTAACCTCCAAAATATATTCTGTGTAATGTCAAGGTGTCAACTAAGTTGGCTCTATTTTATTGGAAATAAAAGTTTTATAGTATGTAAGTAAATCATTTATTTTAACTTATTTTATTTATTTTTAGTTACAATAGTGTTACAAAAACAAATAAGGTCCGACATGCTTCGCAGTTTCTCTGCATGCAAACTCCATTGAAATTTGATTGATGATGATGATTCAATTGTAACAATATTAAAATTAAAATTAGAATCCAAATAAAATGTCAATAAAATGTCCATTAATGTCAGTATTTAGTGTCAAGAATACATGCAAGTATATATATATATATACATATATTTTATAAAAGAATACACAATACTATCATTAATCTAATCACACATACAATAATCATCTCATTTATAAGTCCCACATAATACATTACATATATCACATAATAACATTTGCAATTAATTGCTTCATGATTTACCTGATATTATTATATGAAAACACTGAAAACTCTTCTGTCGAATAGACTGCATTTTTGAGTTTCCATCGCGATGTAGTAATTTGTTTCACGGCAGCGCCGCTACTCACGGAGAGGGCATCGCTCTACGGGAAGGCTTACTACGTCCCCGTACTGATATAATTTTGCACACTGTACTGAAGGTAGACAAAAAACGAAGAGGTCGAATCAAGAAACAGTTATATTACGAACTAGTTATAAGCATAAGCGGTCAAAACCAGAACTAGTTATACTAAGAAAAAGACTAATGTTGAAATGGTGTCCTAAACTTCAAAACGATCTATCTATCCATCTTTAAGAACTACAGGTGTATACTTATACAAGACTAGCTGATGCCCACGGCTTCGCCCGCGTGGAATTTTGTTCCCGTTCCCGCAACCCTTGGGAACCTTTTCCCGGGATAAAAAGTAGCCTATGTGTTATTCCAGGTTCTAATCTACCCCTGTACCAAATTTCAACCAAATCAGTCCAGCCGTTTATGCGTGAAAGAGGAACAAACATCCATCCATCCATCCAAACAAACTTTCGCCTTTATAATATTAGTAGGATGTCAGAGTTAACAAACTCAAAGTCACACCTATATCCCCGATGGGTTGGGCAGAGGGGCTAGCACCCACATTTCGCCAGTTTATGTTTAGGTCCCAATATAATAGGTGGCGAGACTATTGCCATTATCCGGGCACTTATAAACCTGCGATAAATACACACATAACTTCGAAAAGCATCGAAAAGTCATTGGTGTATGCCATGGTAAACCTGGGATCGAACCCGAGACCTCGTCTCAACAGTCCATTACCCATACCACTAGGCTACCGCGGTTGTATACTTATACTTATACAAGATGTCAGAGTTAACTAAGTACATATCGTAAGAATGCCAACCAAGACGAATGCGCGAACGTGCGGCGTACCACAAGGACGTTTACTGGTACCTACTTGTTTACCATCACTTCGCAATCTTTTAAGTATACACACACTTAATACATTTTAAGTGTTTGCATTGAACAAGTTAATCATAAAGATTAATTTGTGGTTCTGATGCGGTTAAAGGCATTTTAAGAGCTACGTAATTTATTGATATACGTAAAATTCAATGAAATAAAGTTGAAATCTTCAACTTTATATAACACTAGCTGACCCGCGCAACTTCGTCTGCGTCACCCCGCTTTTGCAACATTTTTCATTCCTGCTCCGCACCTGTTGGTCGTACCACGATGTTATATACATATAAACAGTCGTCTTTAGCCATTCTATCTTTTAAAAAACCGCATCAAATAGTTCGTAATTTAAAAGATTTAAGCATACAAAGGGACACAAGGACATGAAAAAAGGGCAAAGAACGCGACTTTATTTTATACTATGTAGGGATATAAACCCTTACTACTTCTTAATGTCTGCTACCATTCCTGTAGACCTTGTAATGTCCTTCTTGTAGAACCTTATAGTGTAGTCCCTTAGAAAAACCGCAGCAGAGTGTTCATTTCAATCATTCAATCATCGTGTTGTGTTCCCGCCGGTAAGTAGGGTAGCCAGAGCTCACTATACCCCTCCTTCCCCTCCCTTTCCTAGCCTCCCCACCCCTTCCGAACTCTCCCCCTTTTCCTTCAGGGTGGGCAGCGCGTGTGTGACACCCTTAGTGTTGCACACGTTCATAGGCCACGGTGGCCGCTTTCCATCAGGTGGGCCGTGTGCTTGTCTGCCACCTACGTAGTATAAAAAAAAATACTTCCTCGGTCAAACCAGCCCATTCATGCTGGAAAAAGCATTGCTCACCTACACATGTAATACCTTCAAACCTCAATACCACTGATACAATCGCTATTGAACAGAGTTCATAACCCACCACACCTCGATTCCTATCCACAATCACTCAATTGTTATGCTACAGAGAAATTCCAAAACAAACATTAGATCGTACCTCCAAAATTGAATCTTCTTCCCTGGTAATAAAACACAGAATGGCCTGTTTTATAACACAATAAACGAGCCATCATTTGTCCATGAAAACCTACGGCAATGACATCACCTGCTTTGGACACCGCTTCTCATGTCATGGGCAAGATTTTGAGGTTATAACGTATGCTAAAGGCGAAACAATATTAAAAGTTTGTGTAGGTAACTATATGTGTATTTGAATATCCTTTTTATTGTTTTGCATGTAGTCATGCTCAAGCTGTGCAATGAACTCCCTAAAGTGACTTTTCCAAGCGACTACAATATAGATTTTTTCGAGAAGGATATTAGAAGTTTTTTATTACCTATCTTTATTTTTTTATCGTGCGAAAAATCCCCACAGATACCACGTCCGCCAAAACCGGTGATCGAACCGACTAAAACGCACACCGTCCATGGGTCCTTAATTGCCGGAGGTGAGATTATACAAGACATATCTCTCGCACCCCGGCCGACCTAAAAGGTCGGTCTGGCGTTTCAAATGTCAACAGACCATAGGTGGGGTATGTTCTTATCTGACACCTAAGAAGAGGTATAAAAAATATAATATAGCTAACATGAATGAACGCGATCCTGTTAATTCATCCGCGATGACACTTCCTTCGATTATTTTCTCAGAATTCTTACTTATTTATTTAGTCTATTTCATTGAACACGAAAGTTTAAAAATTCATCTTTTCTAATTTCAAATTAACTAAATTAAATATTAATTTTGTTTCAGGTAATATATAAAGTCATCAAGAACTCAGCGTCTACGAGTAACTGTGTGGAAACTGTCAGGTGAATTTCATCCTTTAAGGGTCACTCGAAGGGGACCATCTCAAAAAACCAGGCCCTGGGTGCCATGGGTGCCCTGGGTCAGCCGGGGTACGAGGGATATGACAAAGTCTATAAAGAACCCTCTGTACCTATTTTCACACGGAAGCCGAATTAGGTATCTTTGTCTTAATTTCTGTTATCATGCCTTTTACATGAGTTACTACCGCTTGACCCCTCAACCCCGGAAAGAAAATCCAGCAAGCCTCGATAAGCAATAACTAGGTGTACAGGTTCGTTCGATTACTATAAATTATTAGGTGTTGCCTGCGACTCTACTCGCTTGGACTTCTGATTCCGTTCTCGCTACTTCATTTAAACCTTCCTTAGAGTTCAAGGAATTAATAAATAAAGAATTACTCGAATAGGTCTAGTCGTCATCAAGCCTTAGCAACATGTTTTGCGATTAGTTTTTATTTCAATGGCTAAATTAAATACTTTGTTTACGTCGCCATTTTTAATGACTATGACATCATATACAAAAATCCTCTCACCGGCTTACGAGCCGATGATGAACTCAATGTTAAATCAATTATTAGAATTTCGTTAATTTATAAAATTAACGAGTCCTATTAAGGTTGTTTATCAAAGATATTTGCTACTTACAAGATGGACCTTGAATTTTCTTGTTTTGAAATTCTATAGTTAGACAATATAAAATACAGTAGACTAAAAATACAATAGACTACTACTACTACTACTATTTTAATTGAGTACTGTAATTATTACAATTGGGATGTTATTTGATACACAGATATTGTAATTATGATGATATTTGTCCTTTTGAATAGTAATGAGTTGTGAGTTATAGAAGACCTGAACAACTCTAGAAGTGATTGACCATCAATTACACCTCACACCTCAGGTTGGGAGATCAGATGGCAGTCGCTCATAAAAATGAAGTGAACCTTGGACTAAGGTGAAGGTCGATGCGACCGGGACTAACGCAACAATGATGATGATTAAATTTTATACAATAATAACATTGCGAAATATTGCAAGTACGGCAACGATTAGCTAACGATTAAATAATTAGTTCTATTATCATTTCCTTCCAGGTAAATCCGATTTTCCCTTATTAATATGGAAAAATGATTAAATGGAATTAATAGTTGATTAATTTAACATCCATAGACGGATGTTTTAATCGTTTTCACGGACGGAAATAAAATAATACTATTTGTGGAAACTATGTTGTGCAAGTGCAATACATAATTATTTACCAGCTTTGCTTCGAACTTATTACCTTGCAGTGTACGCACGACGAGTCCACCTTTCGGCACCGTAGGTTACAAAAAGTAGCATAGCATACACTGATCCCTACGGCGAAATGATCTCGTCGCTAATGTTCTTTGCTGCACGGTAAATTTTTAAATTGATCTAATAGTCATGCCCTTTCATTTTGATACCCATATTGAGTTGTGGAGGTCAGATGACAGTCGCTTCACGGAAAATATCGAAGTTCAGCCGCATCACAGTCAGACTGGAAAGCCGACCCCAACTGAGTTGGGAAAAAGGTTCAGGGAATGATGATTGAGAAACTATTAAATAAAAAAGTAATTTACGATTTGGTGATGGCGGCCATATTGGCCTTCATATTCTCCTAGTCAAGCCCTTTCATTTGACACCCATCTTGAGGGATTTGTACATAGTTGGAATTGCGGGTACCCCGTTGGACGCAAATCGCCTCCAATCGATCGGATTGGAGGTCGATGGAGGAGGCCTATTGTTCAGCAGTGTTTTCCTATCGAGGCAGGGTTTGGCTGCTTTGCTTCATCAAAGCTCAATCTTCAAGCTTTGTATGAAATGCAAATGGGACTGAAGATACTGATGATGATAATGGTTTATTAAAATGTCAAATGTCAATAAGATCAATTTCAGCATACTGCCAGACTGTCTAACTCATAACTTAGCATCTTCGAACAAACGGCATTCAATATTTTACTTGACATAAGTAGGACAGAACTGATGGCATATACTTATCTCTTTTTGTTACTTGCTGACTTGACATAGAATAGACAAGCCAAGAAATACTTTTACAGTTATTTTTAACCACTATCTTAATTCAACCCAATTTCTAGATACTTTATGAAGGTCTTTTCATTTCAGTCTTGAATAAAAAATACGAAATACGCCGCAATGACATGTCAATGGGAGAGGCCTATGTTCAGCAGTGGACGTGGACTAATATAGTGTTGATGAATGAGTTGGGCGTACCAGTTAAACAAGTTAGGTTTCTGACGCAAGTTTTCCTATCAAGACTTTGACTGCTTTGCTTCAATCTTTGGATGAAAAGCAAATAGGTCTAACGATACTGATGATGATAATGGTTTATTAAAATAAATCCGTGGAGACTTCAACGCTGCCATAATCGTTAACAACTACCTAAATGTTATTGGAACAAAGCCATTATATGTAAAACTATTACATATATACATACACGCACATAAGCATTGAACTGTTAGATAACAGTGATATTGAATAACCATGTGTCAATAATTTTATGTTGAAATGCTATGTTGGCAATAATAGCGGTGTGGGTTAAGTATTGCACTTGCACTTAGATTCTATTTAGTACACGCTGGAGTGGAGGCAGACTTCTTCGTATACCACTAAGCAAGCTGTGTAGAATGTAGGTACAAGCTCCTGGGTTAGCCGGAGTGCAAGCCAAATGAGTTATCGAGTCATCGTAAACCCTGGAAACTGAATTCAGTTTTTGTTGGATCCAGGGTTTGTGCTTAACTTGACTACCCTGCCGGGCAGCCAGGGGAGAGGATACAGGATCTTGCGTACATTCTTGAGGTTTGAGGATTGAGACCTAAGTCAACCTCACAGGCTCTGACACATGTTTTCCTCTCGTTGTAGGGAGGACAAATGACAGTCTCATCTTGTACAGTCGATATACCAATCAAAAATAAAAATTTGACCTCGGGTTCCAGAATGCAAACTTTTAGATCAAATCAGACAACTGGGAAATCACTATGATAATGACAATGGATCAATCAATCATATTAGCCTATCGCAAGTCTACTGTTAGACATAGGCCTCTCTCAATGTACCCTATTATTCCTGATCCTCCACTCTCAACATCCAGTTAATCCCAACCACCTATAGGTTGTTATCTGGCTAGAGGAGTCCCAGGGTTCGTTAGCCTTCTCGCGGTTTCCACTATAGGACTCGTTTGTCTTTCGACAGATATACCCAGCCTGCTGTCAATGGATGTCCATGTGGAGTTCAAATAAATCAGATATCCTTTTAAATGTAATCTACACCTTAAGCAGAAAAAAATATGGATCTATTTAGATTGTTTTACATCAAACTAATCTATCTCAGACCTCTACAGCTAATAAAAAACAACATAACATCTTTGAGTCACACCTCACGAAGAACAAAACGTTTTTAATTTAAACTAACAATTTGTACGACCGACTTGACATTGATAAAATATTTGCTCATCCATTCAATTCATTCAATAAACCCGTTTGAGTGAGTTGTTTATGGTTATAGAGCAACATATTATAGTTAGGTTAAATCCCCACGATTGTCTTTATCAATCAATGATTGATAGAAGAACATACATACAAGCTCACGCATATTTCCGTTTGGTCAATTGTGGGTGTTAATTCAGCTCCGGCAAAGGTGATTTTTTTTTTAAATATTCTAGGACAATCTACACAACGCCACCTAGACCCATGGTAAGCATAGATTAACTGGCTTGTGTTACAGGTTCTAGAATGCGGATAAACATACCTATATACATTTTTTTTTGTAAATACATACATATTATATAGATATATAGAAACACCCAGACCAATGCAGATATTCATATTTCATACACACAAATATTTGCACTGAGCGGGAATCGAACCCGCACCTCCTGCGTAGCAGTCCCGTTCACTACCGCCACGCCACGGAGGACGTCACACGTAACACAAACATTTGACCAACCTTTTTATTCGGTTCCACATAATAGGGGGTGAGCCTATTGACGAATTCCGGGTAGGTACCTACTATTGTTAACTCGAGCCATGCGTCTGAGGCTGAGTCTGGGCTGTATATATATCTGATGTTAGACAGTCTTATCCTTAATTCGCCTTTACCACACCTAACGGGGTAAGAGGTGGAGTGGAACTAATTGTACTATGAACTACGTGACAGAAGAACATTCTATTGTTTAACTAGCTGACCCGCGCAACTTCGTCTGCGTCACCCCGTTTTTGCAACATTTTGCATTCCTACTCCGCACCTGTTGGTCGTAGCACGATGTTATATACTTATAAACCTTCCTCTTTAACCATTCTATCTATTTAAAAAACCACATCAAAATCCGTTGCGTAGTTTTAAAGATTTAAGCATACAAAGAGACATAAGGACATGAAAAATAGGGACAGAACGCGACTTTGTTTTAACTTTGTAGTGATATGCTGAAAGTATAATAATATGTCTGTAGCTGTTTAATGATGTCCCTGTTTTCCGAATGCGACTCCTATATAACACCCTAACCTGAAAGGCTAGCTTTTCATAGGACTTTTTCAGTTTTTTCACCGCTAGTATATTATAAAATCCATAACGATGCTATGCTAAGGGTTTGTTATTAAGATTTTCGAGATTTTTCGAATTCGTTTCAATTCTAATCGATCGATAAATCGATTTCCTGTTTTACAGTATGTAATGAGGCTTGATTTACCACCGTTAGTTCTGCTTAGACCTCGAGTAAATTAGCGCGAAGTTGGTGTCAAGGTCCCATAACCTTGAGACTTATTATTGAAACAATTAATTTGTTAATAGATTTTTATTCACTGCGTTATTAATAATCGATCAAATAGTTGTTATAATTGATTAATAATAGTGTTTAATGAAGGTAAGTGCGTTCATTGATAGCCTAAGTTTAATGTTACGAGGCCGATAAAAGAATTGTAGTTTTTATGAGAACACTAGATGCCGGCCCCGACTTCGACTGGGTCTTACTTGGCTATCATCTCAAAAATGTAGGGAAAGGTATTTTTTTTGGTTTGGTATGACATTTATGGATACTGCTCCTTTTAATAGTGGTGTGATGATGTGATGATGATGATGATGATGTGCCTATAACCTTTTTCGATGAACTTACTATTTAACAGAAAAAGAAATTTTAGATTTGAAGTAGTAGTTTCAGAGATTAGCCTGTTCTAACCAATAAACAACTTGAGCAATATTATTATAGTATAGATTTCATGGCAATGAAAGCTGATCAAGGTTTTGGTAGATAATACAATTAGTAAAAAAGTTTACTTATGTCTTTGTGGCATTTTTCATTCGTGACTTTCATCTGACAGGGCGGGTTCGCTTTCCTGGCTATGTATAATTTATAAGAGTAACTTACCGCTGTTTAACTTTTTTATCGGTGCCTACCTAGATAACCGGGGGAGGCTGCCTCGATTACTAAAAATCTTAAATGGAGCTTATACATAGAAATAATACTCCAATCCAAACTAAGATATGTGTATCAAAAGTGCCAACTATCAATTTGCCATGTGGTAGTAGCCAGTAGTACCTGCACTGTACTGAAACAGGATAAATAGGTAATATTGAAAATATTGTTCAAAATGTGCCAAATTGAAAATAGAGTTTAAACTGTTCTTCAAGATGTGTTATATTAAGAGCAGAGTATAAAAAGTTATACTGTAACTAGCTCAGTCAATATAGACCATTAAATAAGCCGTAAACACTGATTGCATTTTAATTCCAAAAATCCACTGTTCTCCACAAAATAACTGCGTTATATAATTGCCAATAAAATAACAGCTATTACTAATTTTCACAACATAAACCGCAATATAATTCCGAAGAAATCATTGAAGTTAGGCTAGCGTCACATGGCGTATCGGATTTATTACTCAACCATAAACAATTACTTAACATTCCCGCCATTACGAGTCAGCTGTCAATTCAAGATGGCGGCCAGTAGTGAGATATTCAGATATTGGTGGTTCGTTAGATTATTGATACTACAAGGTGTCATGTCACTATTAACTTGTATTAAATGTTGAATTTATTTAGTCGATATTGTAGTAATTGCCAATCAGTTGTGAGTTGTTTTTAGTCTTATTATTTTAATACAGATTGTTGAAAAAAATTGTTAATGGTGCATCCTTGGCAACGGAAACCATGCCTCATTGCCTCTCTTGTTCGTAGAAAATATTGTTGCTTGCAGCTAATGATCATCTAATAAAAAATGAGATGTCTTTACAAACAAAAACACCCAAGAGTTTGTTAATCTGTGGAACTATAAAGATATAGATATACTTATGTTTAGATCTACAAACTCTTCGGAAACGACAAGTAAGAAAAAGTTCGGAAGGACCTATGCAATAATAAAATATGTATCTTGTAAAGTGTAGTGTACCATCCCAATACAGTGTATAACATTAATATAACAAAACATAAACTCACGCCTATATCCCCGAAGGGGTTGGCAGAAGTGCTAGCACCCACATTTCACCAGTTTATGTTTAGGTCCCAATGTTATAGGTGGCGAGCCTATTGCCATTAACCGGGAGCTTATAAACCTGCGATAAGTACACAAATAACTCAGCATCGAAAAGTCATTGATGTGTGCCATGGTAAAATCTGGGATGGAACCCAAGACCTCGTTTTAGCAGTCCATTACATATACCACTAGGCTACCGCGGGTATTATACAGAGTATACACTATATAATACAGTGTATTATGCAAATAAATGACTTTAACTTTGACTCCTATAAGCGTAAACTGTGATACAAGACGAAGATCAGCTTCCTGAATAGAACCGAATACGAAAGGCAAAACTATCCGTCACACTGCATTCTTTTTAATAGGCAAATGTAAGAAGAGTTTTCTTTTTTATTCATAAATCTCAACTAAATATGCAGACAGCGATATTTTGAGTCGCTAATTGGCTTATATCATTATTTCGTTAGTGTTTATTAAAGGAGCGTCTGCTAGCTGCTAGCCCTGTGCCACATTACTTTTGGCGCGGCATTGTTTAAACTGATTAACAGTTTCTTTGAATCAGAAATGTATGTCACTGATTAGTAAGTTTGCGTACCTTTTAAGGATAGATATAGAAGGATTAGTTATGTCGGCCATTCGCTGTAACTTTTCAAAGAAGTTTAGCTAAAAAGATGACGTCATCGTCATCCTCATAGTGATTTCTTTGCGGCTGAAGTTTGTGGTTTGGAGATCGAGCTTCGCTTGTTGTATTTTAATGGTTTGGCTGTTTTTCGTGGGGTGTTTGTCGTCTGACCTGTACCTTAATAGAAATGCCTGCGGTAGGATGCTGGTAGGATGCGACATACAGGTGAGATTGCTCTGGCCATGAGCATTAACAATTCCAAGACAATGGAGCCTTTTTTTTATCGTGCACAAAATCCCCACGGATACCACCTCCACCAAAACCGATGGAGGTGATTATGTCGGACTCGAACAGACCAAAACGCACGCCGTCCATGGGTCCTTGATTGCCGGAGGTGAGATTATACAAGACATATCTCTCGCACCCCGGCAGACCCGGGGACATCTCTGTTGAGATGACCCTCTTGCCCCAATGTGGGGACCATGGTGTTCCCATCTAGCCCCTAGGTAGGTAGGTACTAGGTATAGGGTGGCATTTTGCGCCATCGCCGTGGCCTGCTTCTGCTAGGGTGACAGGCGGCTCCACCCGTCACCCCCAGGCCCGCGCTCATGGGGGACGGAGGTCATTCTGCGACCTAAGATAATGGAGCCTGGTAGTAACGTTCCTACCTACTCTAGCGAATAATAAATAAAACAGCATAAAAACCGTAAAACTTTCTACTAAGTACAATCTCTATTACACGAACACCGAAACTCACGACGAGATTTACCTGGTACAGGTTTCGTAACGGGGCATCATTCGCCATTCCATGAAAATATTTACTGTACTAAAAATTCCGTTCGCGCACTATACCGTTCCCTACGACAGTCCTCCAAAACAAATATGGAGGTTACCTGGCGACCTGTTCGCGCTTGACATAACCTGTTTTGAGGCATCTACTTTCAATGTGCTTGCGTATTGCGCATTATACTGGCGTAAATGTGCGGGGTTTTACTCGATCGTTAAGAAAATGGTGTGTGGAAAATGTTGGTGTAATGTGGGATGAATTACCATGCATTTAGAGACAGCTCTTTATAAAAAACTAGCTGTTGCTCGTGCTTCTGGTCGCATGGAGTTCTGATTCAGTTCCTGCATTCCCTGCATCCCTGAGCGTATTGCCGACAAGCAGACTCTCTGTCACGAGCTGTATGTTTACAGTCCTATCCCTTATTAGTCGCAGTCTATGACACCCGCCGTAAAAAATGGAGTGGCCACCGGGAAACGATTGAATTTTTAAATAGCGAAATCGCGTATTTAAAAACAATTAAAACTGATTCGAACACTGAATAACTCGTTTTCGAATCTATCAGCAGTTTCAGAACAGCGATGCAAGCCCGTAGGCTCCATCATATATAATGGCCGCATTCCACAAAGAACACAACAGTATTGTCGCATTCCACAAAGAACACAGCAGTATTGCGATATTCCATGCAGAAATATTGTATACGTGTGTCTCTCACGGTTTCATTAATTACAACATTTAAAACTCAACCTTTGACTAGTCAAATTAAACTTCAAATTGGGTTCACATAAAGTATAAGTATGTTATTTATGAATGAAGTATTCTTACAAAATTAGCATGTTTAACACTTTGAACATAATATTATTATTTGAACTGTCAATTTAAATGTATGACATAATCGCATTTTGAAGGTGGTACTGAAAGGCGTGTGGGGGTGGGTTCCATCTGATTTTTGGGGGCAAACAGATACACCTGCTGATTGATGGACGAAGCTTGGGCACAGTATTTGCTGTTGTAGTTCAATGATTTGTATTAGGAGTGGGTTCACGTCGGTAGCGTAATGGCAAGGATTTGAACCAGCCCGGGTCCATCCCGATCATAAGGCCGTTTTCGTTTTTTACACTTATATCCGGTCGAACTGGCTGGTATGTCCGACTTTTAGGTTTGGGGACCTGACAACCAGATGACAACCAAATATAGATCGCGTCGTGCGAAGTGTAATTACTTACACTAATTACTTGTTGATTGTTTAACAGTGTCATTGTAATTTATACTTCAACTAGTTCTTGTAGGAAACACTGTTTTTAGTAAATCATTACTGACTGACAGAACAATGAAAAAAATAATTACAAAGATAACGTCATGCTTACCCAGATGTTCAAAGTTAGCCGCTTTTGAGTAATTAGCTCAATAGAACGCCTAGTTGAACTTGTATGACTTTTATCGAATCTTCAAGGGATCCCCTTCACCTAATTTTATTCGGGAAAATAATTTGAGTCCAGACTCGTGGTCACCCCAGTGTGACACCAGTGTGACTATAATGAATTTTTTTTCTTGTTAGTCACACCGCCAGTCATACAACACCTTGGTAAGTATTCAAAATGGTTTGTGTAATTATACGATTTTTATATCACTTAGACAAGCTCACGACCTAGTTTATGGAAAGTGGTTACCATCGCCTATGAATCTTTGTAACACCAGAGACGTCACACTTGTGATGACGACGATGCAGAGAAAAGTGGGGAACGGTTATTGTTACTGATTTTCTGTGCTGTCAGTGCATAAGATAAAAGAAAGTTTCTCGGTCTTCCCACTGACAACACAAACCCTCTCCAGTGAGCTCTGGCTAAATATGGTATATCAGTCACCAGATATAGATAGAGATATTGTACACAATAAGACAAAAAAATTACAATATGAACATAAACAAATAGCAGAATGTATAATGGGCGGCCTTATCGCTAACGGCGATCTCTTTTTACAAAAATATGTCGATTATTATTTGCAGAATATAAAGTAACTTGAGATAATGCACGAAAGTAGGTGTTTCGTCAACATAACTTCTGCTTATCAGCAAAATAATAAATCTCCCGCCAAAATCAGAAAAACTCTAACCGCTAACAGCGGCTGCTTAAAAAAAACATGGGTACCACAGCTAATAATAAAAAAGGCAAAACGTAAGTAGTCCATATTAGAATCACTTTACTCCTAGGATTTCTCACAACATTTTTTTCAAACACGGACCTCATGCAGTTAGCGGAGATTGATAACGATCGTGTCGTGTCTACATCGCATTCTTGTACAGTTGACTCATTACGGGTAATTATGACTACATTTATGTTTTATAATTAACACCTAGACGATGGATCTGTTATCTAGCTGTTTTTTTATTAGCACTGTTGAACGTTAAATTTTTCCGTTGATGTGATTTTTATCAATCTATCTGCTTCCAACTAGTAGTAGTAATGCCAACATCGGATTTCTTTACATGTTACTAAAATAAATGTAGCCACCGTGTGGCGTGACGGTAGTGCACGCGACTGCTATGCACGGGGCGCGGGTTCGATCCCCGCTCAGTGCAAAAAGTTGTATGCATGAATACTGTTTGCACTGGTCTGGTCGTGCCTCGGAGAGCACGTTAAGCCGTCGGTCCCGGTTGCCATACCAACATCTATGGCAGTCGTTACGGGTAGTTGGAGCCCTCAAAAGTCCAACCAGCCTAACTTGGAACTTCGATATCGCCATTGATCATTGGACCATTGGTTGTGGTGGTCAGATGGCAGTCGCTTCACGGAAAATATCGAGGTTCAGCCGCATTATAGTTAGACTGGAAAGCCGACCCCAACTGAGTTGGGATAAGGTTCGGAGAATGATGATGACTAAAATAAAAATAGCCTAATTAGTTGTCTAACAGTAGGAAGAAAGTGACGCCTCTGTGGCGTGGCTGTAGTGAACGCAATTGCTACCCAGGAGGCGTGGTATAGATCCCCGCTCGGTACAAATATTATTGTTTGAATGAATATGGTTATTTGCACTGGCCGGATCGTACCTCGAAGAGCACGTTCGGTTCTAGTTGCCATACTAACATCTATAGTAGCCTAACTTTAGAATACTGGTTGCCATACGCACATCTATACCTACTAGCCAAACTACAGAATATATCGCCAACTTGTCCGATGATAGTCGCAAAATATCAAAGTTCAGCCGCATTTTAGTTAGACTAGAAAGCTGACCTCAAATGAGTTGGGGATAAGCTAAGAGAATGATGATTGTACGTATGAAAAATGTTAAGTCTGTAAACCCTAGTCAATCCTAGTTGCTTTCGAAGCATTTACCTCAGAGACCTAGTCCATTTTCATATTTTTCTACAAGTAGTGAAAAAAATACTATGAAATGAATGATTTATCGAAATCAAGGAGCAGACATATTTTTATACTCTTGACAACCTCCGTGGTGTGGCGGTAGTGAACGCGACTGCTACCTAGGAGTGGGTTCGATTCCCGCTCAGTGCAAATATTTGTGTGCATGCATATTTGTATTGGTCTGGGTGTTTCTATGTATTATTATGTATGTATTTACAAAAAAAAGTGTATCTAAGTATGTTTATCCGCATTCTAGAACCCATAACCCAAGGTAGTTAAACTATGCTTACCATGGGTCTATATGACCTTGTGTAGATGTCCTAGAATATATACCCGCCTGATGGAAAGTGGTTACCGTGGACTATAGACGTTTGCAACACCAGTGGCGTCCGAGGGGAGAGGGGGAAAGGTTAAAACAGTGGCATCACCGGTCTCCATTAACACCTATCAACATACAATTGTCAATAACTATCTAAATATTTTACGACACTATTAGAAAATGTCTATGTGTGAAAACCTAAGGTGAAGTGAACAATTTAGTGAAAGTAGTGACTTGTGAACGTGACCTAGTGTTGCAGAAGCATAATAGTAAATCTCATTACTGCACTGTAATTAACAGCTCATTGAAAGGAGAAAATCTAATGGGAAAATATGTTAACCATGTATGATATAGACAAGAAGTATGATGGAATGTCATTCATATAACAACATAAACTCACGCCTATATCCCCGAAGAGGTAGGCAGAGGAACTAGCACCCAAATTGATCGAACTACAAGGAATTACAAATCTTCGTAGTTCGATTGATCGAACCATAAGGAAATAAAATATCTCGTAGTTCGATTAATCGAACTGTGCGATCGAACCTGGCGGTCGGAACGCACATTTCGCCAGTTTATGTTTAGGTCCCAATGCAATAGGCGGCGAGCCTATTACATTAACCACACATAATATAACTTCGAAAAGCATCGAAAAGTCATTGGTGTGTGCAATGGTAAACCTTCCTTCACTATGTATTTTAACCTTTTATTCATTTATCAGGCACAGTATACCTCCCCATACCCGGGGGCTAGACGGGGACACCGTGGTCCCTACACCCCACGGGGGTCCCGGGTCTGTCATGGTGTAGGGATTTTTCGGACGATAAAAAAAGACTAATTATAGATAGTTCAAATTTCATTAAATTGTAGTAGATTGATGTCAATCCAATACTTAACTAAGCGCGTTTTTATAATCTATGGTATACTACAAAAAATAATACAATTTTAAACTTCCTTTATTTGTCTATCTACCTATTACGTCATCATGGGAAAACACCTCCTCGAATTTCAGTGAACCTAAACATAATATCAGTATTCTTTAATTATTTCACATAATATTTCGGGGTAAGAGAGGTCAAGTTTGTATTGTTACATATTTTTGGAAACCACTTTATGAGTTCATTGTCATCTTGTTGAGTCACTTATGTTATGTGTGGTTCACGGTATTCGACTAACAAAAATATTGACTTCAAATCGTAAATGTCATGATTACGATTCATATTTCTACATCAGAGCAGTAAAGTTAGAAACTTAAAATTATTTGCACAATCTATGTATTATTTGTATGCAGTTATACTCAGTTGTAATAATTTATAGAAAGTATTGGTTATGTGTTAATAGCTGTTACCCGCGGCTTCGCCCATGTCAATTACCGCGCAGTGCAATATAGCCTATGTTACTCAAGGTAAATGTAGCTTTCCAATGATACAGAAGTTTTAAAATCAACACAGTAGTTTTTGAGTATTATAAACATACACGCACAAAAATACGAACTTTAGTGTCAACAAGTCAACCACTACCCTAATACCCTGTACTGATCGGCTCTGGCTACCCGCTAACCCTCATTGGACCAGCGTGGCAGGGACATAGTCCAAACCTCTCAGGATTAGAGGTCGATGAGGGAGGCCTATGTTCAGCAATGGACGTCCTATGACTGAAATGATGATGTAACATCGTGCTAGGTGGTAGACAGTGGGTGTACCCGTACCAACTTTATGGTATTGGGCCTTGTACGCCGTACATATATAATTATGTACACGTTAGCTGGGCACCACAATAGAAGTCGGAGCATCAGTTAATTAATTAAAAATAAACTTTCCGCACCATTCAGCCTTGGAATTCCTTACCGGCGCACGTGTTTTCTTCTTCCTACAGTCCCGGGAAAAATGGGGCGTGAAAAAGCACCTGATGAGGCCGTCAAGCTGAGCGCCACCATTGTAGCACTGTTCGTGTTGGCAATGGTGACCCTCTTTCATGAGAGTTTGCCTTCAGCTTAACATCAGGCGAGGTGAAGTCAAATTAACGTGCCACAAATACAAAAATAAAAGAACAATGATCCGGCAAAGGTAGGTAGGCCAGGTCAGAAGGAAGTTGCTCCTGAAAACCAACATACCAATGCAAATATAACTTAAAACCGTGTTGTTCCGTTCTAAGCAACATTGACACACACATAAGGATATAAATATTTTGACAAGACAATGGTGTGAAGTCATCAAGCTCGAATAAATATCTCAGACAGAAATGATGTGCCGTCATCGTCACTAAATACAATTTTAATGTTGAAGATCATCATCGTAATTAAAATATTTCACAACATAGAAGACAACATGATTATTTGGACAGAGGTGAGAAATGAGAAATACCAGTGCCCCTAGCACGAAAGCTATTGAATTCGTAATGTAAAGGTATCGAGAGAACGAAGGATTGCGATTGGCGGGCTTTACACACTCATAGGTTCACAGTTAGTAGGCAACTTATCGTAATGCTTCGTTCTTACGAATCCGGCACTGTCGCCTAGACAAGTGATACATCGATAGTTAAATAAAATATATGTGAAGAAATGTATGAGATTGAAATATTAATTTACGTTTATGGCACTAAAGTATCGACTCACGACATGAGTGCGAAAGAGTGCCACATCGATACACTTAATTTCGAATGTTTGCCAGTTTTTCGAAGTATTCGAGGAATATAAATTTTTGTAATTGGCAACTATTATAGTAAATCAATCTGGAGTTCTTCCTACCTTCTTATCAAACACTCAGTCCAGCAGCGTGTAGCTAATGTACTGTTGTAGGTATATAAAAAAGAAACTAGCATTATTAAATCTTCTTTTTAAATTCATGTAATAGATTTGCATACATGCAATAGAATAAGCGACTAGTTTATTTTGTTACAGCGTACGTTGCCTGCGTTACATCTTCTTGATAATATACAATTTACAGATGAGATTATACATATTGTGAGTCATTGTGAGTCGTATTTCTTAAACCAGCCTGACAGCACTGTATAATTTGACGCCTCTGCACTCGCGCCATAAACGCGTTAACTTCAACACAATGACAGTTTTGACATTCCAATGTTGCCAATATGTGAAATGAAAAGTGAAATTTATCTCGCAGTTCAATAATGATTTATGTAATGTAAAATAAAATTATGTATTTGTTGAAACTGGTGACGAGCGTATAGCATATATATTTGTTTGTATATTTTTTATTAAAGTACCCACGCTATCCAATGCTTTCAAACGTGTATAGCTATAGACCAGGTTCTTCTCCATTTTGTTTTATCAAACGACTGTATAATAGAATAATAGCATGAGCAACCTTTGCGTCACGTAGACATAATAGTATTATATTCATTATTATGAACAGCGCCCACGCACTGAGGTTGATGACACGATCAGGCAGGACTTGGGAATGTCAACTGCCAATGCAATGACAATGCTTAGGTGTTAAAGGGAGGTGTGTTACATACTTTAGTTTAAATAGATAGATAGATAGATATACTTTATTTGTTCATAAACCATTTACAGTTACAATGATAAATAGATAGAGAGACGTATAATACTCTCCAAGACGTTAATTGGTAGTGCTTGTGCAGCTAAACACGTAATTAATTTCCTTGCGATTGACACCGGGAATTTAATAGAGTGAAATATAAAGAAAAGGCGAAATAGAAGCAAATGAAAGAAAAGCTTAACTTGAGTGTGACCGTAGAGAAAAATCGCTTCGATATATATATTTTATATATATTTTAATTATGCCTCTTGTTTGGTGCTATGTGCTACGTCCAGGTGTTTGAATACTATGCCAAAAGTATATCAGAAAACATTTTAAGTGATGTTATACATACAATGCAATTACAATACAATGGCGGCAATAGGCTCGCCCTATTACATGGGACAGAAAATCATAGTTGGCAAAATGTGAGTGTTTAATACACCTCTGCCTACCTCTTCGGGGATTACGGGCGTGAGCATATGTATGTATGTATGTATGAAAATCATGTGATCAATTTTATGACTAGACTCTTTCCTTAGATTTATCAGGTCTACTTTTGTATCATAAAATCATAACACTTTCTCGCTACTTCTTGTTCTTTCTCATTGTCGACTGACGGGAAGATCACTGTATTGTAAAGGGTTCTTTATGTAGTATAGTTAGGACCCTTTTTCTATGAAAACTCGATGTCGCCTGTACATATTTGCCTTTCAATTACAATACAACGTTTGATAAGATCACCGTGTACGCTCGCTAAGCGTTAAAGTACTTATTCTGCGATTATTTTATCATTCACCGTTACTTTAAACATTAACTTCAACAGCGAATATTGTTTACATACATTATAATGCGTATAAAATTTATGTCGTGTTTAATACCCGTGTAAAATTAATGAGATTATATAAAATACTGAATGAAAATTGTTGCCACATACCTACCGCGAAACCGTCTTCCGATGAAAGGGTTGGATAAATAAATAGTTCAGTATTATTTAATGAATCTTTATGGTTTTAATAGGTTTTATTATTGTTGCAAAGTCAAGATAATTTGGATTCTAAACACAATATCGTAGATCAGTAAATGAAATAGAAAAAGAAAGCTAAATGAAAGATCCTTGTGAGTTGATATGTCCAAAAGATACGATTTACCACAATCGCATTTGTAAATTAAAAATTAAAAAATTAGCGATTGTTATTGTCATTACTGAACTAAATATAATTTTCTATGTTTCTTGAATGTTTTTATTCGGGGATCTTGTTATATTTACAATTTTTCAAAAGAGTTAATCCGATGTAACCTGTACAAGCTACGAAATGTATTGCGATACCACTGTAAGTAGCGCTTATATACTCGTAGTACAACGATAGATCAATGATCGAGATCACATCTCCACGGAGGTGCCCTTACTCCTCTCCTGACAGATATCGTTTCTCCATTTAACAGTACCCGTACATTATCGAATTGTTCGACATGATGCACCTACCTACTATCATCGCACCGCTCGCCATAGGCAGGGAGTTCATTCTCACACATTACGACCGAAAACGGTGCGCACTGTGCGGTATGAAAGGAGTTTCATCCCACGCACGCTCAAGTTGATGAACTTCCTGCCGTGGTTTTCCCAAGTGACTACAATACGAGTTACAACTACAATACGACTTCAAGGAACATTAGAAGGTTTCTAGAGGGTAGGCAACACGAGTGTAACGCCTCTGGTATTGCAAACGTTCATAGCATAGGCAACGGTGATCGCTTCCTATCAGGTAGGCCGTTTCATGTTTCCGCATACACATCTTTCTACGTAACGTCTTTAAACTGTAAAGTTTCTTCCAAGTATGAGGTAATCAATCATATTATACATACATTTTAATAGTCGTGTTCTCAAAACTTGCTCTTAATATTGCATTCACGCCGCCATTGTCAAGCGGCGACGGCATTGCTTATGTGCAAATTAGTTGAAACATTTACTGATTTGAATGCACGCTGTGTTATGAAATTATTGCTAATTATTCATATTCATTCGACAGCGAAGTTATACGGCAACTATTCATAATTTGAGATTTGACGTTTGATAATTTTGCCGCGTAAAATTAAGATCAATCGGCGGTAATATGGCGGCACTGCAAATAGCAAATAAATATTGGAGGATTATTTAAAGGTGGTCAATCACAATCACACACGGTTCGTATTATGTCACGTTAGCCGGTTTCCGGCATAAATACAGGCAACAATTGAGACACTTCCAATTTTTTGTAATTATTTTAAAGGTTAATTTGGGAGTTTCTTAGGATCATTGAAAATGTACAGAGATTACCTTAGTTTCCTTTTTAGCGATTACTAGTTGAGTTTTACGCGAAACCAGGGTTAGCATTAATTTATTAACACCTATTTTCTTATCTGAAATCAAATTTATTTTTAAGCAAAACTACCAACTTTTTTTACAATCTCAACACAGCAATAATATGCATTGTCACTAGCAAATTACCACCTTAACTATTAAAAATAACAATAGTCATTTCTATAATATACCTACCACTATGACTATAGTATAACTAGGTAACAATTTACAACCGAATGACGTAAAGTCCATGAAGTTAACACATGACTTTGAGTGTATTAATTCATATTCTTGTAACTAGATGTCACTAGTACTGATGAAAAATCTATGAATTACTTCCTTTATTTGCATAGGTACTTACTAAGTTTTGTCTATTGTTTACAAATCATTCCCATAAAAAAACCACTAAAAATCAAGTTCTGAAATTGGGTTATTCTTTATGAGTAGCACAAAACGAGTTACGTGATAAAGTTTAATTCTTATTGTGCCTACTTTTTTGTATTTTATGATTATAACAACAAAATAAAACAGTTTATTGGTTGCTACAAAAAAGTCTTTATGCAAATTTTTTGTGATGTTATAAAATTATGTTATATTTTCCTCTCATAAAAACAATATTAAGAACAAATGTTTTTATCGAACCAATACCAAAATTGTCACGTTTTGAAAGGTGCAAAAACATCAACTAACCTAATAAGCCATGACTATAAAAAGCTGTACAATAAAAAGTAATAAGTACTTATTCGAGAAATCACAAATAGTTATTAACTGGGGCACATGAAAACTCTTCTTCCATTGAAACGTACATTCAAGTTAAACGAACATTACTTACGAAGCAAACACATATAGGTAAGCAGTGAAAAAAAGTGCGTATCGTGAAAGTGTCGACCCAGTTCGTCGCATTCGATCTCAATCGAAAGCAAGAGTCTATAATTACGTGAGAATTAATAGTAGCGAGTAATGCAACTTGTCACTTGCTGTACTTGGTGTACTTACTAGGCTGACAACGGTGAATACCTTGGCCAGCGTCATCTGTATACGAAAGCATTAATTAACGTTGCGCGAAATATGAACGGATTCAAAGGGAAGAAGAATTTATTTGTCGATGTATAGAAAAGCTAACAATTCCACGTACTGAAAGAAGGATGGCGCCATTACCCCTCCAATATTGGTAAACCGTGCTAAATGGTCTTTAATTTGAAATAAAACAGTAAACATTTGACAGTGACAGACATAGTGCAAGTCATTTCCTTGGCGTGGTCCCCTATAATCCAACTATGTACACGTCCGTCCTGATGGATTACCCTGAACTCTCGGGAGGGACACGGAAACCTTACTGTACTTAGCTAACGTGGGTAGTTCTTAAAAAACTTGAGATTGTCCTCTCGCCATTAATAATTTTATATAACGTTTAGCATATTTACCTACTTGACATTGCCGAAATTACAGCGATTCTGCTGCAGAAGCCATCTTAAGAAAAAGTTGAATTTGAGGTTAGCTGAATTATGTGAATTGACATTTTAAATACATTATATTAGACATGAAGTCTTGAATCAGTTATTAGACAAAATATGTCTCTGCCTATTCAAATAGACAGATATGTATTTTACATGTGTCATCACTACTATGCCACGTAGATAATAACAATGAGATTATCTGCACCTGTAAGAGCAATAGCATCTAAATATAATGATCAACATCCGCACTCCACACTGACCTACAAGAATATTGCATGCAATCGAATAATTAAAAACTATAGTCATTCGATTATTCTCTCTTGCACACCATGTCTAATGATTTCTCTTTGTGAAAACTCGGCTTTATTGCCGCTGGTACGCAACCAGGCTGTACACACGGCTACCGCGTACTCATGTAATTAAAAAGTAATTGCTGTTATAGTGAAATAAGAAAAATTAAATGTGTTCGATGTTTGATTAACGTATGGCATTTTCAGTTTTTTTTATCTGGTAACTCTTGGTACTCTTGGTAAACTTGGGATCGAACTCGAGACCTCGTCACAGCAGTCCATTACCCACACCACTAGGCTACCGCGGCTTTACACTTTACACTAGTAATATTAATATCATCTACAGAGGCTATCAAACAAACGGCTCTCAGATGATTCATCATATTAAATAGACCTCCTTATTACATAAAAATATTTGCTTTAAGCGGGCATCGAACCCGCGAGTTGTGACGTACTTATAAAGTTATTTTTTATATAAAACGTTCTGTTGCGTATCAAATTAGATATCTCTAAGTAAAGACGATGAATTAAATTTGAATCATATTGTAGAAATTCTTACGCGGCATTGTAATGAATTTATATTTCTTTTTTGTTTTTCTTTTCTAGTTTATGACCTAGAATTTAGGCTTCGACTGACAGTGTGTCTGATTAAAGTCAAAACGTTTTCAATTTTTAAAAATAAAACTGCTGCACCAATAATTAATTTGAACTTAGTGTAATTTTTTTTTATTGTCTTATTTATGACACGTCACTTTGACTTCACACCGCCTGATAGGAAGCTCTAGGCGAAGCCTCCGAAACGAGGGTCATCATTACAAACACGTAAAGTGTTACAATGGTGGCACTCAGCAATAGACCAATAAAATGAGCAATAGACTCTTCGACGGCCTCACAGATCATTTTTTACGAAGAACGAAAATGGAACAAATCAAAACTAATGTCCTTTTTGTATTGTCCACAGGAAAGCACCTGGTATTCTCCACTGACCCTGAATCTGTCAAAGACGAGTTCGCATTCGACAACCCCGGATTCAGAAACGAAGATCGTCATGCTTGGCAACATGAGGCCCCTACTTTGCCGCTGACTGGCAAAGGGCAACCGGGCTTGCATGTCGAGTTCACTAAACCTGAGCAGAGCAAGGATGATTTGCATCTACAGGTGAGGTTTTTTTATAACAAACTAGCTGACCCGCGCAACTCCGTCTGCGTCACCCCGTTTTTGCAACATTTTTCATTCCTGCTCCGCACTTGTTGGTCGTAGCATGAAGTTAAATACATATAAACCTTCCTTTTTAACCATTCTATGTATTAAAAAAAACCGCATCAAAATCCTTTGAGTAGTTTAAAAGATTTAAGCGTACAAAGGTACATAGGGACAGAAAATGCCACTTTGTTTTATACTATGTAGTGATATTAGCAACCGAAATTGCTAACATTTCCTTTAACCCCTCCAATTAAGCTCAATGGTCTGTACATACTGTAGCCGTATCACCCCGTGCTTTCTTCATAAGACACCCAAAAACCACATAAGTATATCTATACTAATATTATAAAGAGGAAAGATTTGCTTGTTTGTAACGAATAGGCTCCGAAACTACTGGACCGATTTCAATAATTCTTTCACCCATGAAAAGCTACAATATCTAGGAGTAATATAAGCTATATATCATCACGCTACCATCCAAGGGAGCGGAGCAATAATAATAAATCTCAGTAGATCCGGTAGATTTCTATACACTAGCATTTCGATTGTCATGACAGCAAGGAGAAGTAGTATAGAGAGGTAAGTAGAGAATCGAGTAGAGTCGTACAAAGCGATAATCGACATCTACGCGGGCGGAGCCACGGGCATAGGCTAGTAACCTATAACATGCTATTTAAATGTTTTAACGTATCCTATATTTTAGATTATTTTTTATACTGTTGATTGATGGCACTTGGTGGAACTTATTCTTACGGTTAGGTTAACCGCAAAACTATCGAATTCGTAATGTAAACGTATCGAAAGAATGGAGCATTACGATTGGCGGGTTTCACACACACAGGTTCAAAGTGGGCAGGCTGCCAATCGCAATGTTCCGTTATCTCGATACCTTCACATTAAGAATTAAATAGTGTTTCGTGGTAAGGGCACCGCCTAAATATATTACGAAACTCTAGATAATATTAAGATTATCTGACTTTTACGACTGCCGTACCTCGATTGAACGACTCTTGGTATAGACAATTTAGTTTATTACAGAGCTACACTCTATTGAATTGGCATGTCTATGTTAGGGTACGTGTTACGCTGTCTATAAATTATAGTAAGTATATAAATAAAATACATAGTTGGAATTACGATAGGGCTGACGAATTATTGATGATTAAACTTGTGAGACAATAAGTTCGTAAATATAATAATACTAGCCTATGCCCGCGGCTCCGCCCGCGTGGCTGTCGGTTATCGCGACCTAAGCGCCATCTGTACAACTCAATTTCTATATCACTAATCATAACTCTGGTTCTACTTAACAGATTGCAATCAAACAAACGTAAGATTTTAAGTTTCACCAAACCCCTTCAAACTAAAAAAAACCGCATCGAAATCCGTACTTTTTACAATTATATAATAGTATAGATTTGAACGCTGTACTGGGCAGAATATGTTGAATTCCGGGTGGGGAATAAGAATTAGAATCTGTATTTTCCTAGAATATGGTTGATTACAGGTGTTGAGATGGTTTAGGATATACATCATATTCTGCTATTTGTAAACATAAACATAAACTCACGCCTATATCCCGAAGGGGTGGGCAAAGGTGCTAGCACCAACATTCTTGGCGCCATCGCAAAAAACAGCATCGCAGTAGTTTTTCATTTTGTAAAATTGGTGTTAATTCGAGTATTTATGTGTAAAAACGGTGAATTTTGGACATATTGTCTTGGACAACGCGCATAATATAAGGAAAGTGGCATATTGCTGTTAATTGGGACTTTCTTTTGATGATTCCAGAACTTCTATAGAAACCTCTAGTAAAGTCTCAACCTCTTTGACTTTGACTTGACTTGACTTTGACTGCGACAAAATTACGAAAACGCCGCAGAATATTATATTATATATTATTTGATGTTATATAACATAAACTCACGCCTTTATCCTCGAAGGGGTAGGTAGAGGTGCTAGCACCCACATTTCGCCAGTTTATGTTTAGGTCCCAATGTAATAGGTGGCGAGCCTATTGCCATTAACCGGACACTTTAAGCCTGCGATAAATACACACATAACTTCGAAAAGCATCGAAAAGTCATTGGTGTGTGCTATGGTATCCTGGGATCGAACCCGAGACATCGTCTCAGCAGTCCATTTCCCATACCACTAGGCTACCGCGGCTTTTTTTTATTTGATTTGATGTTATTAATAATGATATATCAAATTACTTGACACTGGCAAATACACAAGGAGTGAGCCATATCGAAGAAAAAAAAACACAACTCCTTACAAGGAATGGGTGGGTTATTAGATTCGAGGCTTGTGAAGTTGTCCCTCTGAATGCACAATAACCTTGACCGGCAATAAACACGAATGGAGGGTTCTTTGGTATTATAGGGTAGAAAGCCGGTGCTAAAATCGTAAAATGTCGGTCACCTGATAAATAGGTCAAGGAATAGTCAGTCAATTCAGTAATGCGCTTGTTATAAATGGGTCCGTCATGAAAAGGGTCAAGGTTGCAATTCGATTTAGAACCTTATTCAGTAGGTATTATCTGTCAAAATAAAATTTAAGTTTTCGTATGGTGTGGGTATTAAACCTTTAAATTCATAACTCAGAGGTTTGTTCTTTAATGGTGTGGTTTCAATTATGAGAGTGACAGCTGTCTGACTTCCCAACCCCGAGAGAAAACAATGCGTCAGAGTCTCGTCTGTCACCGACGGGGGTCATCTCGAAAGAGAAAACCCCGGGTCTACTGGGGTGCGAGGGATATGTTGGCTACTACCTCACCGTAGGCAACTAGAGACCTAAAGACGGCTCGCGTTTAGTCGGTTCGAGTCCTACATAACCTCTCCAACTGGGGGGTATTCGTGGGAATTCATCGCACGATTAAAAAAAAAGTTACGTCCGTCAATCAGAAGGTACAGGCTTGCAAGTGAGATTCACTTGGTAGGACCCGTAGATCTTTGTAGGATCTTTGTAGGTAGTAGAGGGATGTGTGCCAGCCGCCTTTCTCAGGTCATCTGTCTATAGTTAGTACCAACAAATATTTGTGAATAATGCAACAAAGTGAATAATTTTGGCGCGTTGATTTATTTTTGGACGAACAAAAATGATTTAACTTTCGTCTTCCTCACCCAACTTTTGGACCATCATCGTCACGACAAAACTTAGTTACTTAATTTTCACATCTATCAGCAATCACGAAAGACTGACCTGTATGTTTATTTTTTTAAATTTGTATACCAATGTTTGAATCGTAAAACTCACAGATATTAGATAACATGGCCGCCATATTACAACACACGTAACGATACAAATGTTATGTATTAACTGCTAAGTCCTACATTGCGCAATATTGTCGATTGTCACACTGATGTTTGTGAGAGTCCACTAGCTTGTACACATTTGTGTTTTCACTGGTCATCATTCGCCGCACCTTTTCC
The DNA here is from genome assembly GCA_963691645.1 of Pelosia muscerda. Classification (NCBI taxonomy): domain Eukaryota; kingdom Metazoa; phylum Arthropoda; class Insecta; order Lepidoptera; family Erebidae; genus Pelosia; species Pelosia muscerda. Next base: position 6,405,076 of record OY829123.1, read on the forward strand.
CAACTCAGTTGGGGTCGGCTTTCCAGTCTAACTGTGAAGCGACTGCGATCTGACCTCCGCAGCCAATGGTCCAATGACCAATGGCGATATCGAAGTTCCAAGTTAGACTGGTTGGACTTTTGAGGGCTCCAACTACCCGTAACGACTGCCATAGATGTTTGTATGGCAACCGGGACCGACAGCTTAACGTGCTCTCCGAGGCACGATCAGACCAGTGCAAACAGTCATATTCATGCATACAACTTTTTGCACTGAGCGGGGATCGAACCCGCGCCCCGTGCGTATCAGTCGCGTGCAATACCGCCACGCCATAGAGACTGCCTGTTGTGTTTTCACTAGTTTTGATTTAAAAGTATTTTATTTGAATTACATATGCTATAGGTAGACCAGTGGTGTGCTTTCCATTGATTCAAATAGACATTCCATACCCAAATCAGATAAAATATACTTTTTTTATTATGCGAAAAATCCCCACGAATACCTCCCCAGCCGGAGTCGGTTGGTAGGTTATGTCGGATTCCAACTAGCTAAAATGCACGCAACGTATAAATGCATCCCATCCAAATAGGAAAAATTATACGTGTTACCTACATTGTACATACATATAAAACCTATCGTCAAATTATTTTACAAACATAGTCAACAAGAGATAGAAATAGAGATGAGTTTGCCTTATGGTCATTGCCACGGAGGTTGTATATCCCTAATAAAATGATAATATGTCTGGTTTGAATAGTCTAACATTTTACTTTTCTGATGTTATGAAACCATTTAATGTTTTAACAGTTCCGTTACCGGTATTCTACGTTGTTTTTTTTAATATATTATCATTTGTTGAATTGTTTTATTATTCACAGTTTCATTCATAAAAACTCCTTCCAAACGTCATGAACTTACAAATAGAAGGCCTAAATTTTATGGCATCAGTGTTTACTAAACGTATATTGTTATTGCCGACCTACATGAAAGTTAATAAAACTACCGTTTCGTTTTTACGGTCAATGCTTGTTTTTATCTGCTATCTATTTTTATCAAACTATTCCATAGACGACCATACTATGCAGTTTTGTATACGTATAAACGACTATTTAGGAGTCTTCATAATATAATATTATCACCTTCATGTTTGTCCCGGTCGCATCCGGACTGTTCACCATTCTTCTACTTTTTGTAATACTAGTATAACAAGCAGGAAAAAAAATTCCTATCTGTTCTACTATGCATTATGACAAAAAATGTTCACCATATGGAAAGTGTAATATTATTTATTGATTCACTTACATAACTAGATGTAAGTGCCGTGCGGAAAGCTCCACGGAGCCCGCCGAAGTCAGCGCTGGTGGTTACGTCGGACTCGAACCGACCAAAACCGCAAGACTGTTTCGGGTCATCGGTTGCCTAGGGTGAGCTAACCCAGAGACTAGCTCTCACCCTTGGTTAGCACATAGGGCCTTCGAAGACCCCCTCGGGTATGCGATTACGGTGTCATAACGAAATTTCGATTGACATTGCTAACTTCAGTTTTATTTATTAATTAGTCTATGCCCGCTGCTCCGGGTGGCTGTCGGTTATCGCGACTTAAGCGCCATCTGTGCAACTTAAATTCTATATTACTAATCATAACTCTGGTTCTACTTAACTGATTGCAATCAAACAAACGTTGAACCAAACCCAATAAAAAAATTCAAACAAAATAAAACCGCATCGAAATCGTTTCAGCGGGCGTAGCCAAAATGCATTCGTTCCGAATCTACATTCGCCATCGCTATGACAATGTATGGGAGTGACATTTGCCACCCTGTAGTTTTGCGTCCATCGCGGAAAAACATAAACTTTATACAATTATATGTAAAAGAGAGATGGATAAAGAAAACACTTATTATAATAAAATGTGTTATGTAAAAATATGTTATGTACTTGATATAAAGAAAAAAACATTAAGTCATTGTTACCATACACGTATGAACCTATCCGACACGGAAAGTTTGTTAGCTGTACAATTTGTATGAGTACAGAGTGAAGTTGCAGCGATCGGAATTATCTTCTCATTTTAAACGCATAGTATTGTAAATTATTTTTGCTACAGAGCTGCAGACGACAAATTTAACATTTTTCCATATTTGTTTATCATGTTAAGTAAGGTTTTAGAGGTAATACGACTGTACTACATCCTAACGCCGACACAGTGCTAAGATGGCTATTATAAATACAGATACGAGAGTTTGTCTAATGGCAACATTACTTGGCAAATACGTCCGTATACAGAACATTAGTCACGCTTTCCTACCGCAAGTTTTTATATTGACCGGTCTTACTTATTATAGACGAACGGGATTTTTTTTATATTTATCGCACGTCAATTTGACTTCACCTCGCCTGATGGTAAGCTGAAATCAAAGCCACGGAAAGAGGGTCACTATTACAAACACGTACAGTGCTACAATGACTGAATGAATATTTATGTACCTAAACCAATGGAGTCATTCATATTCTGAACCTTTTCCCAACTCAGTTGGGGTTGGCTTTCCAGTCTAACTGTGATGCGGTTGAACTTCGATATTTTCCGTGAAGCAACTGCCATCTGACCTCCACAACCAATGGTCTAATGACCAATGGCGATATAGAAGTTCCAAGTTAGACTCGTTGGACTTTTGAGGGCTCCAACTACCTGTAACGACTGCCATAGATGTTTTATGGCAACCGGGACCAACGGCTTAACGTGCTCTCCGAAGCACGACCAGACCAGTGCAAACAGCCATATTCATGCATACAACTTTTTGCACTGAGCGGGGATCGAACCCGCGCCCCGTGCGTAACAGTCGCATGCACTACCACCACGCCACGGAAACACGCCACATAAACAAATGGAGTAACAAAAAGTAGTAACAAAAATAAAGTGTAAATGCCATTGTAACTTTTAAACTATCGCGGCGTTTATTCATAGTGTTTATAATTTTACTTCTATGGCTTATATGGAAAAGTAAGTGTTCAAAAATATATCGCGTGAAGTCCCGAAAATTATAAACACTATGGTGTAAACGCCATGCCAACCCTACCCGTACAATTTGTATCAGCATTCCTATGCAAGTCGTTACAAATCGATCTGGTCCGGATTTGCCGGGCTTGCAACGAACGGGTTTCTGGTATGCCGAGCAGTGCTTATACGCAATCTCACTTAAGATTTGTAAACAAGTGTAGCGATATCTGTTAGCTTTGACTTCAATGACACTGACTAATATTTTCTTCATCACTATCACTTCATCATCACTACATAGTATGAAATAAAGTCGCGTTCTCTGTCCCTATTTTTCTTGTCCCTTTGTATGCTTAAATCTTCAAAACTATGCAACGGATTTTAATGCGGTTTATTTTAATAGATAGAATGGTTAAAGAGCAACATTTTTCACTTCTTCTCCGCACCTGTTGGTTGTAGCACGATGTTATATACATATAAACCTTCCTCTTTAACCATTCTATCTATTAAAAAAACACACATCAAAATCCGTTGCGTAGTTTTAAAGATTTAAGCGTATAAAGGGACATAGGAACAGAGAACGCGACTTTATTGATGACTAGCTGACCCGCGCAACTTCGTCTGAATCACCCCGTTTTTGCAACATTTTTCATTCCTGCTCCGCACCTGTTGGTCGTAGCATGATGTTATATACATATAAACCGCATCTAAATCCGTTGAGTAGTTTTAAAGATTCATGCATACAAAGGGACAGAGAACGCGACTTTATTTTATACTATGTAGTGATTAAAAAGTTATTACCAAGACGATTAAAAACTAAACTATCTTCAAATTACTTATCTTTGTTCTCACACATAATTTTATTTTAATAGTTGGAATATTCCATATACTAGAAGATTAGTTTATGATACACTAAACAGGTTTATCATACTTTGAACGACTTTAAAGGTAATCTAGGCTGAATGACATCACACCTTAGCGTTTCATCATTTAAAATATATTATAACTAATCGAATTAAAATGTCATGTCGTTAGTTTGTTAATTAAGTATATTGGATTATTATCTTAATTCCCTTTTAGATTCTCTACATATTTTTTCTCGACTGTTGCGCATTGGCTCTTGTAGCAGATTTTCTCTTGAGGGTAAGATGGCAGGCGTTCTTGAAATAGTCGACATAATGTTATTTCATAATAAATCGTCGTAAAGTAAAAGGTGGCTCAATCGTAAAGCCCACTCCTTAACTACTATGGTACTTTGAATAATAATATGTCTTACTTAAAGGGCAAACAAAGAATAAAATTCTTTACACTTACAAGGTAATAATGTAGAGATATATAAAATTTTCAACAACTACTGAGATTGCAATACAATGTCAAGTTCAAAGACAGATGTGGTGATAAGATATCACTTGAGACAAACGGTGCAACATCCGCTCTTAATGTAAACAATGCCACAGGATAAGCCTAGCAACAACAATACACTATTTTCGAATAAAGATACTATTGTAGATAGAATTGCATGTTGTTACTAAGAACTTCGAAACTCAAACCCAATCTATTAAAAAAACCGCATCAGAATCTGTTGCGTAGTTTTAAAGATTTAAGCATACAAAGGGACATAAAGACATAGGGACATAGGGACAGAAAACGCGACTTTGTTTTATAACTACTATGTAGTGATTGTAGAGATATTTTTCATTCTAAAATGCCTATTAAAAAACATGCTTGTATCACTATTATGTATAGTATTATTCTGTTAACATTTTGAACTTTAATAAATTAAACTTTAATTCTTAAAAAATAATAGTTTTATAATTTTAGATTTATACTTTCTATAAATTACGAGTATAATAATTAAATTTAACTAAGCATATTATAACGAGGTAAAGAATTATTCATATTATATACATATACTTGGATTCGGTTACATAACCATTAAAAATGGCTATATGCCTTCGTCACTTTCTCCTTTTAGGGTAGACAGTAGTCAGCCCGGGCTTGAGAGGTACACCAGAGGCTACCGAAGACCGCATTCGACCCACTACCAATTATGTTTCTTCGTACGACCTCATTTTTTATAAATTCTCTGGGTTGCGTCTGTAAAAGACCACTAGACTGCTAGAACAGTTGTTGAACTTTTTGGGACTTTAACTACCTGTAACGACTGTTCACTCTGACTGTCATAGATCTCCGAGGCACGACCGGACCAGTGCAAATATCCATATTCATGCATACAAATATTTGCACTGGACGTGGCTCAAACCCGCGCCTCCTGCATAGCAGTCGCATTCACTTCCACCACGCTGCGGAGGCTGTTAACCTCGTGACCTCATTTGTAAATCTTCATGTGATAAGCTTAAAAGACAATCGTTTCGATCTCCCGTCAGTTTTCTATTTTTTTCTGAAATAGATTTCCAACCCTTATATGAATGGAATCCGAGTTCGGAGCCGCGGCCAAAAGCTTTTCAATCTATTATTCTATCGCAGTCCACTGCTGGACATAGGCGTCTCCCAATCTTTGGAGGCTTTGGTTTCCTATTTCCACCTGATGGGTTGGTACCGGGTTTTATTTTGAATTTTTCCTTCTCTCGCGGTGATATCTTCTACATTTTCCGTTAGTCGCCTCTTACGACTCTTTTTGGATGAGATGGAGTTGTGAATATTCTTTCTACGTCACCACAAGGATCATCCCATTATTTTGGACAAAACATAAACATAACATAAACTCACGCCTATATCCCCGAAAGGGTGGGCAGTGGTGCTAGCACCCACATTTCGCCAGTTTATGTTTTAGGTCCCAATGTACGAGCCTATTGCCATTAACCGGGCACTTATAAACCTGCGATAAATACACACATAACTTCGAAAAGCACCGAAAATTCATTGGTGTGTGCCATGGTGAAACCTCTGGTCTTAGCAGTCCATTACCCATACCACTAATAATTCAGACAAAAGCTTGTGTATATTTTTTTTATTTTAATGCTATATACCTACCTATTGTCTTTGTTAGGTTGTGGATCTGAGATGATAATAATTACACGTTCACATGGTAGATTAATCATATCTTTTTTTCTGTTCGTTCGTGTTGTTCCGGCATCACACAAAAAGTGGCTTCTAGACGAGACGGCAAATAATCTACACTAATATTATAAACCGATATTTTGTGTATGTTTGTGATGAATAAACTCATAAACTACTGTGTCGATTTCAATAATTCTTTCACCGTTGGAAAACTACGTTCACCCTGATTAGCATAGGCTATATCTATCTATATTGCAATACATGATAACCAACATCCACGCGGGTTGAAGAGTAACTGCTAGTGAACTTATATAGTTACGCCGTTCTTTCTCTGAGGTGGGCAGTGATAAGAACCCGCCTTTTGCATCTATCCTTTGTCTTCTTCATCAACCCCATTCTCAGTTGCGTCCAAATAAATGTATTTTTGACCTCAGGGTCCACTTTTCTCCTACATACAAATATTACGTCTCTTTCCTGGTGGAGTAGGCAGAGATCACATCTTCTTTCGCTTCCATAAATATGTCTTATATAAATAACTAGCTGACCCGCGCAACTTCGTCAGCGACATCCCGTTTTTGCAACATTTTTCATTCCTGCTCCGTAACTGTTGGTCGTAGCATGATGTTATATACATATAAACCTTCCTCTTTAAACATTCTATCTATTAAAACAAACAGCTTCAAAATCCGTTGCGTAGTTTTAAAGATTTAAGCATACAAAGGGACATAGGAACAGATAACGCGACTTTATTTTATACTATGTAGTGAAGCATGCTATGGATGTCTCCAGTTGATTATGAATTTCTGTTAAGTTATGCATACGTACCTACTGTATTAAATTCGACAGAAGACGCTATTAAATCAGTTTAATACGTTACTACAGGAAATACTTCGCATTTTATTATCCCTTATTGCACTAATCAAGAAAAATACGGCCATTAAATAGGTACTTCAATTGTAATGATATATTACTCACGCACTTGTGTAACCACTAACGACTATATTGAGAATATCTATTAAATAAAACAACAATATAACTTTCGTTATTGTTTTCTTTTTAAATTAAAAAGTCTATGTTTAGAAGCGTGGACTTCAGTTTACAAGACATAGACAAGCTGTTCCGAATTTAAATTGTGTCGTGGTGCCTAGGTGTAGCTGGAATGAATGTTTTTGAATTAAGAATTTGAACCGGGACCGTAGTACCAAACTAGAAATCGCACGGATTTTTGAACGGATTATCATGAAAGCTACCAAAGTTCGTGCATTGTGACTGGTTAAAACTGGTCTTCGTCTAGTATGTAGAGCGTATATTTATATGGGTATTATTAGCACGCTAATCTCATATTATAATCTAACGATTCACCCTAAGTCATTGCCGCCTACACAGAATGTAATCATAATGATCGATTACTCTAGAACACCCTATCAAATGCTATAATAGATCACTCATTTACCGAAATTCGTCATTTTGTTTTTCAATTCCGGTTCCCACAGCTGTCAAGACTGACAAAACAATATCTTTGTCTATGGTCTTAATGGACCATTTTATTTCTGGCAACTTGAAGGCTTTAAACAAGGTCACTGAATCACGTAGTGTTGCCATATCGACGGATATTACCGTGTTTGGGGGTCATTTTATTGGTCAATGGTTTCTTTGTTAATTATTAGTTAGGTGCGTGTAGATTTTTGAAATCATTTCATACGCATTAATTGTACTTTGGGAGCTAAATTAAGGCAGTATATCGTTTTTAGATACGGTTCATGAGAATCTCATAAAGTTAAATGTTCACAATACAGCATTTTCTATTTAACCCGTAGCAAAGGTGACCATTAATAAATAATAAGCGCTCTTCGTAATAAAAAACACACTAGACACTACAACATAAAACTTTATTTTGATGGTTTTTGACATTTGGTAGACTGAGATTAGATTGGAATTGAATTGAATTGATTAGATTTATATCACGAGAATGGACCACTTACTAACTTTTTGTAACTAGTATTCTGCAGGGATGGTAGTTAGGTAGAGATTGTTAAGGCAACTTTGCAAAAGTTAGGAGTGCTCAAGCTTGACATTCTAACTTTAAAGTACCTTAGCCTAACACTGCACCTAATTGATTCTGTATAGATTTACCAACGGGGGTGTACTCCACGCGTAAGAGAGGTAGGCCCAAGATGACAGCTTAGAGGATGACATGCGTCTCTATCACCGTCGCCTAAGATCGCACGAAATGGAGGAGGAAAAGTTGGAAGGCGGACCGTCAGCTCCAAGTTCATCTCGACCTCGTATACAATCAGGAAAATACGTTTCCATGATGAATTACCACCCATGATGTCAGATACCTATCACATTTCCTTTTCAATATTCAATCCTGAACGTATTTAGAATATAAATAAGATAATTATCGACTACTAACATTAAACGGATGCAAGGCTCCTTGCCTGCCTGCCCGATGATGTCATTACATCAAGTCATCATACCGCTGTGTGTAATCATCAACAATATCTATACATACAACCTCTTTAGTCAGCCGAGTAGGTAAAACTTGTGTGACCTTAGCTTTGAAGATAAATAAAAAGATAACTGATTTGTCTTTGGTTTTGTTTTTTTTTTATTATTGTCGTTTGGAACTGCGTGCCATTTTAATGGCACTAGGTTTAAATGGGTATATGTATGTACCCACGTAGGTGGTATTTTTATTAGTGTGGAAATCTCCACGGAGATCACTGGTCACCGGAGGTTGTTATGTTGTACTCGAAGCGGTTAAATCAACATGCCGCCATCTTGGTTCTCCTATGGTGTCTAGCGACCGTACCTGTCACCCCCATGCCCGTGTCCGCAGAACTAATCCCTTTGCCTGGTCTCACTTTTACTACTAGGCCATTTGTTTTTTTTTCATAAGCTAAAATAAGAAAAGAAAGAAAGAAAGAAAGAAAGAAAGAAAGAAAATATTTTATTTGGGAACCCAACACAATGCATGATGGATGATACAGTATACAAATTCCTTTTTTTATTTATTATATAATATTTTCATTGTGCGAGCCCCAAATAGGGCCCCATCTCAGCATAAAATGCTGCGTACACCGCAACGCGGGTATACGCAGCGCTGGTTATCAGATGGGGCCGCTAGTTGGCGCTGACGCCAGGTACATAGTTTCGTGACAATTGACAATTATCTAACAGAAATAGACATAGACATCTGAAATAAACATTAAAAAACAACAAATAAACAAATCCTCAATGAAATGTCCTCAAAAAATGAATCTTATGTTTGTTCACAGCGAGCTCGAGTTCGTCGCGTGAAGCTATGGGCTCGGGACTTCACCGGTCTGGGCTTCAAGTGCGGTGGCGGCGCAAGAGATGGTGTCATCGTACACTCGGTGCTCAGGAGTGGACCTGCTGCTGCAGCCAAATTGCAACCGGGTGAGTACCTTCATTTACGAGACAAATAATCTGTGAGGTGACAAGGAAAATTATCAAGTATATCAAGTATAACCACCCCATTTCATTCGAAAGGTGTAGTAAGAAGTGACTAATGGAAAAATACGGTAACACGTCGCCGGGCGTGGAAACAGTGGGCTGAAGCCAATGTTGGGTGGCTTTGGCCCAACATTGGCGGACCAGCAGTGGACTGCGATAGGCTATGATTGATATTGATTGATTTATTTGATTTCGATAGATCGAGGCATAATATTGAAAAGATTAAGGGAATTTGCATTCATTCATTCAACTCAAAATTCAAAAATCATTTATTCTGTATAGACCACTAAACGCACTTACAAAACGTCAATATCACACATAACATAACATAAACTCACGCCTATATCCCCGAGGCAGAGGTGCTAGCACCCACATTTCGCCAGTTTATGTTTAGGTCTCAATGTGCAAAATGCCTATTGCCATTAACCGGGCATTTATAAACCTGCGATAAATACACACATAACTTCAAAAAGCATTGAAAAGTCATTGGTGTGTGCTATGGTAAAATTTGGAATCGAACCCGAGACCTCGTCTCAGCAGTCCTTTACCCATACCACTAGGCTACCGCGGTCACGTCAATATCAATAATATATTATAAGTTAGCAAATAGACAACAGTTTCAAAACCTGGCCTCGGTTTGAGTAGCCTGCGGTAAGGAACTCAGCGGCTGACTCAACTACGCTAAGTAGATGATGATGATGATGACGAAAATTACCCAAGTGTCAATCCCGCCCTTTACCTAAAACGCGTGAAGCCATATCACAACAAAAACATCATTAACACGTAGTTTAACCAATCACAGCATGCTAAATGTCAAGGGCATTAAGCATTTGACATTTCGCAAAAGGGGACTTTCTACCAAAGACAACGACATTTCTATAAAATGTCACATAATTGACGTTTGACATTCGATAAGACATTTTTTATTCTGACGTTTGAACTTTTTTTTTAATTTGGTGGTGTTGTGGTAAACGAAGCGTGGGACGGCCGGCCCCCTGCGAGGTGGACGGACGACATAGTCAAAGTCGCGGGTACGCATTGGATGCAGACCGTCTCCAACCGATCGGATTGGAGGTCGATGGGGGAAGCCTATGTTCAGCAGTGGACATTCTATGGCTGGAATGATGATGAATGATAATGGTGGTGTTGGTAGATTGACATATTACTAGCATAAATAGACTCACAGTGCAAAAACACTACACACACAGACAAACTATGCAACGGATTTAGATGCGGTTTTTCTAAATAGATAGAGTGATTGAAGAGGAAGGTTTATATGTATATAACATCATGCTACAACTGACTGGTGCGGAGCGGAGAAATGTTGCAAAAACGGGGTGATGCAGACGAAGTTGCGCGGTTGTTAAATAAATAAAAAAAAATTGAATTTACAAATGATTTCTCTTTAAATTCCAGGTGACAAGATAAAAAGCATCAAGATAGAGTTCACGGGTACTCCGTTGGAAGATGCCGTGGGAATCCTGTCCCTCGCGTCCCCGTACCCTGTGGAGCTGGAACTGATCGAGGGTGGACGGGCCAGCGGGGCGGGGAGGGCGGTACAGCATCCCCTGCTAAAGCGCGCCGGATCTACCAGCGATGTTAACACGGTGAGAACTGGGAGCATTCTTCATACTATTACAAAAATAGTATATCTATCGGTATTCTAGAACCCATAACACGAGCTAGTTAAACTATGTTTACCATGGGCCTGGGTGGTGTTGTGTAGATTATCCTATAATATTTAACAACATAACATAAACTTACGTCTTTAGTGCTAGCCAGTTTATGTTTGGGTCCCAATGCAATAGGTGGCGAGCCTATTGCCATTAACCGGGCACTTATAAACCTGCAATAAATACATACATAACTTCGAAAAATATCGAAAAGTCATTGGGCCATGGTAAAACCTGGGATCGAACCCGAGACCTCGTCTCAGCAGTCCATTACCCATACCACTAGGCTACCGCGGTATGTGCAAAAGATATTCACTACAAAATAATATATCAAATAAACAACTTAGTACATTACTCACTAGATACAATAGGTGAAGGAAGTTTATCATACAAAACCAGCGATCTAGTTGAATGTTATCGAAATTAACAATACGTGTTTAGAATACAATGAGTGTACGCTGGAATGTCTTGATTCTATTGTCTCTGGCACTAAACAATGGCGGTTCATGTCAAATATTAGTGACGAATGTTTACGTCTGTAGATTATTAATAAATTATATATTGTTTGAATGAGTGAAGAGAATAAACAATATAGAATTGGACTTTAATTTTAACCGCGGTAGCCTAGTGGTATGGGTAATGGACTGCTGAGACGAGGTCTCGGGTTTGATCCCAGGTTTACCATGGCACACACCAATGACTGCGATGCTTTTCGAAGTTATGTGTGTATTTATCGCAGGTTTTATAAGTGCCCGGTGAATGGCAATAGGCTCGCCACCTATTACATTGGGACCTAAATATAAACTGGCGAAATGTGGGTGCTAGCACCTCTGCCTACCGTAAAGTTCTTGGGTTTTTAGTTCGAGTGCCAAATCCCCTTAAATACTAAACGTAACTCTTCAACTACTTTTCGTACCTCTCTAGAGATTACTATAAGTCAGACGGCAGTCACTCCCGTAAAGGCCATCCAATTAAGAAGTAAAAGAGAGGACCCTGGAACCCTAGACAATTGGCAATTCGTTGATAGTCCTTTTGTAAAATGGTAAAAATATGATGTTCAATGTATGAGATTGACACATATTTTGACGTTTATGACATACGTGAACGAATGTTAACCCCACACATTTATCAGTACGGTATCTTCTATTCAATTCTATAAAACGATTGCCACTTGTCTATACCCTCTGGGCGCCAAAGTGTAGTTGTATGTAACCGGTACTTATTTATAAAATTTTGTAAGCATCGAATCACCTTAACAAAGTTTATATTGATAGTTTGAACTTACGTAATACGCCTTTGGAAAACCTAAAACACAACTGAACTTTCGCTGTGAAAAATAATTAAAAATAACTTACAGTTGCAAAATCGATAACATCAGACTTAAGGTACTAATCGATTTGTGTTTTATTTCCAGCTCGAGAAAGAAGCGAAGCTGTTGCACCCGCCAAAGTCACCGAACACGTCGAATTCTAACAATTCCACCTTAGAGACCAAACAGAGTAAATCAGGCATCAAGAAGATCCTAACAGACAAGATTATTACTTCTACCACACTTGAAAGAACAAAGAAAGAGAAGAAAGAAGGGAATACTACCCTGGAAAGAGAAAATGAGAAGAATAGCAAGCTGGCTAACAAATCTAGACATTCTGAAATTCCTTCAGCTCTAAACAAACCAGAAAGAAATAAAAGTAGACACTCAACGGGCAGCGATATCCAAATAATTCAGCCAGAGAACGGAATAGCCACACAACATATTGAGCAATCAGAAATACAGAAAAGAGAATATGATCCGAAAAGAGCAATGAAATTCGGCATAAGAGTATTACCGCCAAACGTACCTGACGATGGCGTATTAAAACACAAAAGTGTAGAAAATGGTTCAGTAGCCACTAATATTACTACTACAACTAATATTGGCACAGTTGTCGTCGAAAAGAAATCTGTTGATGAAATAGATAAACCTGAACCTCAAAGACCTGCGCCTACTGTGCAAATCAAACATGAAAACGAAACAGAACAGAAGAAACCCGTCGTTGCCAAAAGGCGAGAGAAAATGGCACCACCTATACCTAATGCTCGAGTAAAAACTAACGAATCAGACACTACTATCAGTCTAGAAACATCTAGAACTTCTGATTCATCGAAAGTCTTTGAAAGCTCTACAACAACATTCACTAGAACTGACCTTAATTCAAGTGGAATTAAGAGAGACGAAAATGGCATCCCTCAGGAACTGCCACAGCATATGTTAGACGCCGCAAAAGCGGCTAGAACGAACCGAAAGAGTTCATCAGAATTTGTTTTCGATAAAGTGATAACGGATCACAAAAAAGAGGAAGCTCCCAAACCTAAAAAATCTAAAGGAAAGGCTCCATCACCGCCGGATCTCGACAAAAATAAAACAGACGACAGCATACTTGAACAGCTCAAGAAAGTAACCGATTTCCTGACCAATGAGAAACATCACTCGAGTTTATTACACGATGATTCCACTATATCGAGCAGGTCTGGAGCTTCAGTTGTAACACAAATAAATACATCGACACCTAAAGTCAACAAAACTAAGAGTTCGTCACGTCTCGAAGAGTCCATTAACTTCAGTCAAGATGACATTGACGATATTGTGTCAAAACCATTCAGGAGAGAAAGTGATTCCCTTAACAATTACTTCGAAGATTCTAAATCAAATATGTCTTCAAATCAAGATGTACACTCAGTAAGATCTTTTAACCATAGTGATAAGAGCGACAAAGGATCCACAACGATAGAACTCAATAATAGTGACATCACTATACATAGCTCTCCAAATAACGAGACAGTACACTCAGAGAATACGTCAATTTTGGATGAAAATGAAAGAAAAGCAGCTTCACTAGGTGATTTGTCTAGGTTTGAATTAAGAACTAAGTCCAACATACAATCTACAGGGACTTTAGAAAGAGCCCAAAGTCTGGATATTTCTGCTGAAGACGCTGAAATAGAAGAGGCCACTTTATCCCCTAAAAAAAGGAAAGCTATGTCTGTAGTTGAAACTTCGTTCTTCGATTCAACCACACAAGATCATCTACCAGAATTGATAGATTCTGAGCAAGGGGTCGTTATCAAACATAAAGAGCCACGGCTCAGTCTAAATATCGCTAAAACATCAGCAATGGAAGGTCTCAACACTTTCCAGAGAAACCGTCTCAAGAAAGGTTCAGAGTTTGGCAACTTAGAAGATGCAATTGTGAAAGGATCAAGTAGCTCAGTGGATTCTGAGAAGAATGAAGAGCATAGTCACACAAAACCAAAAGAATTTGAGCTGTACAAAGAGACGGAACACGAAACATCCGATCATTTGGCTAGAAGAATAATGGATGAAAATATGAAAGTGCATTTGAAACTTGTGACTGAATTCGCTAAATCAACTTCAGATGGCAGTAACATGAGTTCTTTGGATAGCACTCAAGAACTACCTCCGGTTACTGAAAAGCCTTCTGCTGCATCTACAAAATATGAAGAGAAATTAAGTATGACTTACGACACGAATATACCAGATGATCTTAAAATGTCTCGTAACACTTACGCAAACAGTTTAGAGAGACCGAAATCAGATATGATGAAGAAGCTGTTGGCCAAAAATCCGATTTTGAACGTACACATTGACCAAAGTGGGGAAACACATAAATATGAAGCCAGTACAAGTAAAGAGGCCACTCCATTAACCGACGCACATAAATCAGCCTTGCATCAACCTGATATCGTGAACTTTGATCTTAAAACTAACACTCAAACAGAGAAAGTGCGAGATAACGACGATTTTGTCAGTAATATCAGAGTAGGATCTAATAACAACAGTTTGAAATATAACAAAAAACTTGAGACTTTCTCAAACACAGAATGGACGGAACCTAAAGACAATACCACCAATGTAGTAACCATCACTACAGAAAAAGTTCAACCTGTTGAAGAGAAACGAAAATCTTATACAAAGTCTATCGAAATTGGTAAGCCTAGTATAAGAGTGATGCCCCCTGATGTTCTGGAAGGCATTAGAAGGAGACACGACGAAAGGGAAAACAGGACTCTTTATATGGAACCGGCAAATATGTCAATTACTATGACGCAAGAACCTGTACAGAAAAATGTTACGGTTAACGTTGCTGAAGATGAATTTGGAAATAAAGTCATCACTCAGAACGTTGAAAAAATTTCCACTAAATACATAACTACGAAAACTGAAGTGCCTTTACAAGTAGAACAGATCAGTTTCGGTATTATGAGAGGAGGGCAGGTAGACACGACGAAGCTAGAGGAAGGTGAAGTTAAAGATATTGATGCCAGAGTTTTAGAAGAAATCAAAAGAAAGAATCCTAACATGCATTTCATAACAGATGAACCAGCTTTTACTAGAACAGAAACTATCATACTAAACACAACAGATATGGATGAAGTACAAGCCAAAGCATTAATGGAGAAGCTTAAAAATGATCCAAATTTCATGTCACAGAAAACTCCAGAAGAGTTATCTAAAATGGGAATTAGAATAGTTCAAGATTTAGAAGACGTAGAAACAACTAGTCGGGACGCTGTTGAACTTACTAAAACAAGATACACAATAAATCCTACAGGAGTTACAGATGTTGAAAAAGAATACAAAGATGCTGAGAATAAAAGAGATCATATCACCGAAATACAAGTTGTAACTCCGCGGACAGAGAAAATACAAAAACAAAAAGAGGTTAAAGATAAAATCTCCAGTAGACAAAGAGCGCCACCTTACACAGAACCACCTCTATCTTACGAATTAGATATTGAGTTGCTAAATGATTTCATTCACAATGAACGACACTTCTCAGCCAAACATCAAGCTGACGCAAAACGAACGAAAAACTTATCGAACGAACCAAAGAAACGTCATTCAGATTTCGATTTACCAAGAAACAGTCATATTAAATTTCGTACAGCTACATACGAATCTCCTAAAGGAACAATAGTGACGAGCACAGATTTAGAGAACCGCAGACTATCGCAGTTAGATCAAATGCAGTTACGGTCACCAGAACCGTTAGTGTCTGGCTCAAAACCGACTTTAGCAGCGAAACCAAGTAATATACCGATAAAAGCGGAGAAAGGTAAGCAGCAGGTACCTGGTGTGTCATCGAAAATACCGGTTTTCACAACACAAAAATCATTGAGTCAAGAGAATTTGAGTGAGACTAAATTTACATTACCTCGATCACCTCCCCCGACGTTCAGTAGCTCTGGCAACATTTCGATAACATCGATTAAGAGCAGTTCTAGAAGTCCTAGTGGAGGGCGATTGTAAATTTATAAAGTTGTTTTAGTCGTAGCGTCTTCTGGCATGGGCGTAGTCAGACTAGCCAGCTCTTCTATTTTAATATCTGTCTGTTTTCACATAATAATGATATTGTTTTCTTATACCTCAAATTTTAACCAACTCATCTCAAACAAATCTCAAATCTCAATTACATCTCCTATCTCAAATCTCCTCCCCTCCCCCCGAAACTAAACCCTGTCTACGCCCGTGTCTTCTGGAGTATGAATTCTACATGGACATGGAGATAATTATAGTAATTTTAAGTGTTATTGGTCAATTATAATTCATTGTTATGAGGTAATATTGATCGCTGAAGGACAACGGTAATACCGGTGTCAAGCATTATGTACAATTTGCTTCTATACAAATTTATAATTGATATGCTTGATTTAAGTAAAACTTTGACTATAAACCTCTATGGTCTTATATTAAAAAGTGGTAATAGAATGGTCACATTCGGTACTCAAGTCAAATCTCTTATTTTTGAAACATGTATGAAATTAAAAAGTAAGATAATAATTTAGACACGACATTATTGTCAATTATTTTGAATTTAATATCCATTAGTATGGTAAAATCAACGTTTTCGTGAAATGGCAAAAATAGTAACTACGGTTGTCTCGGTCAAATGTATACAATTCAAAGACAATTTAGCACGAAATCTGACATTATTGCAGGTATAGTGGCGGCCTTAGTCAGTTCACAAAAACTTTGGTTTTACTGTAAGCCTCGTTTGTTAAAATTGTAATATTAGCTTGTTTGAAAAAAAAAAATTGGAAAGCTATGATTGAAAAAAAAAACAAATGCATTCTTTAATATCTCACAGAAAAGTCCTGTTATCTGTCCGTTTCTTTTGTATATAATTAATCACTTTATAGGTTTGTACGCAAACCTAGACAATATTGTTATCACAAATATGTGATAACTGATTATATAAAATATATTGTACGCAATTAATACGTACGTAGCAGCTGCATATAGTGTATAAATATATTCTTATTTTTAATTAAGTATATGTACTTAAAATTAGTATAAATCTTCGAAAGTGTCTTATTAAGTGCCAGAAAATTTAATATTAATATAATAATGTACTTATATTTTCAAATATCATTCCAAATGTGCCTTTTGTAATGCATTATGGTATTACACATAACTATACAATATAAAAAGGGAGAAAAACTATTCAGTTGTTAGGTTGTGAAAATGTTATATAAATAAGTATTTAATTTTATGTCACAATTAAATATATATCACAAATGAAATAATCCATTTGATATTGTATAATTTAATATATTATTATTTTATTACCATTTGACATTCCGTCCGAAAGTATTACCAATATTAAATAATAGGGTTATTATAAATAATTATTATTTAAGTATGCAGCGTTTAAATATACAGAAAATCGATTTCTGGGCCATTTGTTTGTTAGGTTAATAATACTTTATATTTATGATTATTTTTTTTGTTAAAGTTGATAAAATGTCGATGATAAAATAAAGGTTTACTGGAACTTATTAACATATTACGATCACAGTTATAAATATTGTATTTTTTATCTGATGTATAATAAAATAAATGAGAATAAAATGTTTCCGTGGGTTTTATTTTTAATGTTCTCCTATACTGTGTATACTGTGACATTTTTCACCTAAGGATTAAGTCATTAAAATAATACACTATAGAGAATACTATATTATAAAATGGCTCCTCGTTCTGTGGCATTGACCGAAGGCCGAAGGGATGGTATGAAACCCTGATTTGTCTTCAACTCTGACAACACAGAAACTCTTAACCTTCACCTGTTGCCCCTGCCCCTACCCTCTACACGGTCGGCATCACTTTCCCTCAGGCGGGCCGTGTGCTTGTATGCCACTTAAGTTGCATAAAAAATAAAGTACAGTTTGAAAAATAACAAACACTACTGAAAATTGGATTGAACTAAATTAAAAAAAATATTAAGTACCTATTACGAATTACTTCTGTATAATTCCTGATTAAAAAATATTGAAGGTCATCTCATCTACCTTTAATATTTTCTGTATGTTTTCACAAGGTTAAAGCAACTTAAATAAACTTATTTATGTTAGAAAATACTTTAGTGTTGTCGACCATGAAATTGAATTGCAACGCCAATTAACTATGAAAAGTCCAAACTGTAATATTTTAAAGGTTCGAGTATTCCCGTACGGTAACATTACAGAAATATTGTTGAAAACAAAAATGAAAGCTCTTGAAGTCATTTTCGTATGTAATACAGTTTACGGTGAGTTTAAAATCGTTATTTTTCATACGTGACACATCGTGATAACCTCACCTCACATGATGGTAAAGTAAAGTCAACGTCAAAATAAAGAGAATAAACATTACAAACACATACAGTACATTACAATGGTGGCCCTCAGATTGATGGCCTCATCAGAGGCTTTTTCACACCCCGCTTAAAGAACCCGGGACTGTAGGAAGAAGAAAACACGTGCGCTGGTAAGGTATTCCAAGACTTTATGGTTTGTCTAAGGAAAGACTCACCGGGCTGCTTAGTACTTGATGGAATATTATGTACCGTGTGCGGGTGACACCTAATGTCGTGTCTTTATTTACGTAACATTTTACCGTGACCGTGCCAGAAGTGCGTGTCCGTCGCGTATTCAGCTGCGTGATAACTGAGCTTGAATGAAACCATCGATCGACTGGTGGTCGTGTCAGCACAATCTAGTTCATGTGCCGATTGCCACAACATGTTACATCCACATTCAACGTCATATCTTGATGCCACGCTGTCCGGTCCGCTGTTCATGTCACAAATCTGGACGCACCTTTAGTCGTGTTGTCCTCTATAGGAAGGGAGAGGGAGAGACTTTTGTAAGACTACATGGGAACGTTCACCATAGTAGAGTCGGTAAGAATCTGCCAAAGACACTTAGTAATTCCCAGTTCCCACAGCTGTTATGAGAGCCTATCATGCAATTCTGAAAGAAAAATCACGTCATTTTCTTTCACAGTCACGCCAATTTTGTAACCGGGAATGATACACAGAATCAAAAATTTTAGAATTCATTTATATACAGAGAATTTTCGTGCAGATATTTAATAGAATACGAACAGAGTCTCACGTCTATTCTGCAGCGTATATTTAACGAGAGGTATCCAAATCCACCGGGAGGGGTGTATTTATATGTTTCCCCATGGAATATTCCAGCAAATAAGTCGGATATCACTACATAGTATAAAACAAAGTCGCGTTCTCTGTCCTTATGTCCCTTTGTATGCTTAAATCTTTTAAACTACGCAACGGATTTTGATGCGATTTTTTTAATAGATAGAATGGTTAAAGAGGAATGTTTATATGTATATAACATCATGCTACGACCAACAGGTGCGGAGCAGGAATAAACAATGTTGCTAAAACGGGGTGACGCAGACGAAGTTGCGCGGGTTAGTCGTAAATAAATCATTCACTGGCTGCCTTTAGTTTTTTTACTAACTTAAATCTAAATGGCTATATTTACTTTTTCAGCGGCCCTCATCAGGAAGGACAATACAGTGACGACTCCATTTTTAGCTAAGAACTCGGGACCTCGCATTGCAATGACTCCATCTCTCGCCAAGTGCTCCAAACACTGTGATGGGCCGCGAGTATTTGATCAAAACTGCCTCAAGTGCAATGAAATTGTTGAAACTACTACTAAGCAGGTGATATTTTTGGTTCATCATCATTATCATACTTAGTTCCCTAGAGCCAATACCGTCTTTACCATAAGACGACTCGGGGCAGGAATTTAGCGGCAATAGGCCTTATTATATGGGACCGAAAATCATAGTTGGTGTAATGTGGGTGTTTAATACACCTCTGTCTATCCCTTCGGGATTACGGGCACGGTTGAGGGACAAAACCGGTGACTCTCGCTCCCTCGTACCTGGGGTAGTGGTTGGCTATTCAGCGGGACAATGCCGCCAGCGTCATGAACACCTTTGCCCCTGGGCAGCGAGTTAATTGATTAATATTAATAACTTATTTGAATTTAAGGCTGCCTTCACGTTATTCCAGCGTTTATCCAGCGTAGGCGCTTGATAAACGTATGCGCAGCGCAGACGCCGCGACAACGCCTGACGCAGTGCAGCGTATTGTACAGTGTATTATATGTACTTATATCTTCCAGCAGATAAGTCTATGCCTACGCTGGATAAACAGCTAGCGTGAAGGCATAGTCATTGTATATTGTGATGTTTATATCTACAATTAAATATACCTAAAGATGTTACTACATCAATAATTTCCAGATGGAGTCTTACACCGATAATGATGTCATAACAAACTGTTCACACTATCTAAAAATTTGTCTAGAACTGTGTGCGCAGAAGAAGCACGAACGCGGTACCACCATATATCCAGCTCAGTACAGCACCAATACTTGTGAGGACAAATGTTTAGAACAGTGGTTCTGCCCCCTCGAACGATATGACACCATCTTTAATAATCGCAGACTTTTGGGTCCGGTCATTGTGCCGGATCTTTGAATGGTGTAAAATCCTTTCTTGTATATAATATGTATATTATATGTAATCTGGGAATAAGGCCAAAAGAAGACGAAATGAAATAAAGCCGTTGCGCGCGTGCTGATCTTAGTTTTTAAAAATTACAGTAGTAATATTATTATGGACAAACATTTTATCTTGGTATTTAAAACTCGGTGTAAATAAAGTTTAAATAATAAAATACATTTTTATTTTCATTTCTATAACTCATCATCATCATTCTAGCGTTAGTCCCGGTCGCATCTGAAGCTTAGACCTCGAAGTCCGGGGACCGCTTTCCGGCTTTTTCTCTTCCACTTCGCACGGTTTAACGCATCCATGATGGTGAGCCCATTGGCACGCATGTCATCCTCTACGACGCCAAGTCAACACTTCTTGGGTCTACCCCTCCTACCGGGACCCGGTGAAGACAGCATCGCCATACATTTGCTACCCAGCATTTGCTTTTGTAGCCGGGTGGTCGCCGCTGAGCATGGCCGTACCAACGAAGGTGACTCTTCTGCATTTTGTCTGCAATGTCACGGACATGTAGACTGCCCCGGATGCGAGAGTTCCTCACGCGATCCTTACGCGTGACTCCACACATCCACCTCAACATAATCATCTCCTGCTTGTGTCGCTCTAGCAGAGGCCACGCTTCGCAACCGTGTAGAAGGACTAATGATGGTTTTGTAGACCTGCCCTTTCAAACTGAATTCATTTCTATAACTACCTACTTTTTTCTCCATGCGGAGATCCCCTTGGATACCCCCCTTGCCGAAGGTGAGTGAGCCTCTGGCATTTCCCTCTCGCCTGGCTGACCCAGTCTATAAGTACCTACTGAACGGTTTGGTTCAGGGTTGATTAGACTTTGGGTAAAAATTATGTTCGGTCGTGATAACCGCCATCCACACTATTAAAGTTTGTAAATTTAAAATTAAAGATTATACGATTAAGTCCTAATTAAAATTTAATTAGCACTCAATCTATTGGTGTGTTACAAGTTGTCGTGCCTATAAATTGATTAAATGGATTTCAATTAACCATGATTATGATTTTATCGCTTTGATTACAACTTCGCCACACATATGACGTCATGTCGCATTCTTTACTAGCCTATGCGTGTGGGTCTGCCTGCGTAGATATAGGTTATTACGACTTTTAGTCATAATTATTTCCTACAAAAAATCTAACATAATGTATTTGTTGTTTTCAATGTAGTTTTATATTTGTTAATGTATTTTTTGTGTATTGTATTTTGTTTACGGTTCTATTTATTAAGATAAGACAGGAGTTACTCTCACGAAATCACATTCAAGAAAAACCCATGTAGGGTTTAATAGGTGTGTAGTAGTATATTTTATGTAATAGGTACTGTTTTCTTAAGCGATGAAAAAAAAATCAAAAATTCTAACAAAGTCTAACAAAAAATAAAAAATGATTCTAAAAAAAAACTATCTCCTCTTTCAAATTATTTCAAGGAGAAACTGACAAACAAACTTGGGTTTAATTTTTATACATTGATGATATTTCTGAACACATTTCTTTTTTAGTTTATTTTTTTTAAATTTTGGAAAGCACCTATCAAAATGCTTGTGCAAGCTTTCGATTGCAGAGGCAGAGAAGTCAATTGTCAGTCAGTTAATTAATTACCTATACTCATTACTGAAAGATGTTCAATTAAGTAACCATGAAATGAATTAGCATCACTGATTGTAAAATCATTAAAACTAAGATAACAATTCATTTTTATAAATCAAAAGACAATGGTTAGCATCTGAAAAAGAGTTACATAGGTGCGGAAAATGAATGCGCTTACAGTAATTCTGTTGACAGTCAATGTAGTGAGTGTTGCTATTATAAATTTGTAAATTAGTTTTTTTTTAATCCATTTAAGGAGCCCTTGTTGTGGACAGGAGTGTAATGAGGCTGGTGCTTGTCCAGACATGACATCCCATGAGCCGTGTACTTGGGGTCTAGACAAAGTGATATTCTATGTATGAAAACGTCAGTGGAATCGCTTAGTATGAAATTGACATAGATCTGTAATATACATACATACAAAAAATTAATGAAATTGAAATTTATGTTCTTTTTTTCATTTATGGTACGTCAATTTGACTTCACCTCGGCTGATGGTAATCTGAAGGCAAAGTCTCAGGAAAGAGGGTCACGATTACAAACACGTACAGTGCTACAATGGTGGCGTTCTGTTTCACGGCCTCATCAGATGCTTTTTCACGCTCTGCTTAAAAGAGGGCTCAAAATATATAAAAAATTACATTGCACATATTTTTATTATTAAAATCACTGCAGTATCAAGTAATCCATAATACTGCAGTGATTTTAATAATAAAAATTCATCATTGTTTGTTGTTTGTTGTTTGTTGTTTGTTCAGTTTGCTATTATTCATCCAGTAATAGCAAACTGAAAATAGGTCACTTCCAAGCGATTTCATCAATAGAATGTCACTTTTTCTAGATGCACAGGGGGCCTAGCCAAAATGCATTCGTTCCGAATCTACATTCGTCATCGCTCTGGAAATGTATGGGAGTGACATTTGGTGGCGAATGTCATGTGATCCGATTCCGATAACAAATGGGAGTGACATTTGTTGTCAGAATCGGATTTTTGCTAGGACCCCTGGTCTGCTACCGCCTAAGTGTAAACTTTTTACTATTGTGCTTCTATAAATAGGTGATTATTGGGATCAACTCGTCAGCAGGGGACAGTCTTGATGATGATGTAAGCTTCGATAGCAACCCGTCATTTGCGCTTGTTGTCATCACTAGAGTGAGTTAAATCTACTTTTTTTTCTTTTACGATTTCTGTTAAGGTTTTAAATGTTTTGTCATCCATTGATACTGATAAGTCAGAGATCGCGGGTTCTATTGTTCGATTGGCCTGCATGTTTGTAAGGATACTCGACTACCTGATTATACTAAATTCCCAACCATTCTCAAACCACTGAGATTACTAAAAACTCCATTGAATATAAAACTTTACTGCTGTGTTGTTAAAGTCTGAAATTATATGGCATCGTGTAGCCTACTGCGAGGTGGACGGACGACATATTCAAAGTCGCGGATACGCATTGGATGCAGACCGCCTCCAACCGGTCGGATTGGTTGGAGGTCGATAAGGAAGGCCTATGTTCAGCAGTGGACGTCCTGTGGCTAAAATGATGATATTTAATTTACAGAAAAACAAAGCTGAAGAACTTGTTTTTGATTACAACGATAGTGAAGAAGATGGAGACATTGAATTCTCTAATACTCGTGTTGATGACCTGTTACGGCGGAGCAAGCCATGGAGAAATTGCTTGAAGAAAGCTGCCAAAATCTGTACCAAAGCATGTAAAGACACCATTAAAGATACATGCTCGTTTCACAGCTGTAAACGAAAACTGAAAAAGTCTTTTAAGAAAGAATGTAAAAGAAATTGCAAGGTTCGTTTCGCTGATTAAAGACTTTTATGTTTTACTTTTTTGTTTTTCTAAAGAAATCTTTAATGACAAAGTTTCTGGACAATTCGAAAAAAAGTGTTTGAAGTGATGTCACTATAAAACTACTAGTCTTATACTGGATAATACGAGTAGATCTACTTATAAATGTAATTAAGATTAGGATCCTATATCCTAATCGTAGTATTACTGAAACAAGACATCGATAGTTAATTTTATTAAATGCTATGTTGCTTTGATTTAATTACAAGCTGTCAAAGGATTATAAGATCTAACTCTCACCATATTCTTCTTTAACAGTTCATTGTCCAACATTAATAGAAAACGAGCAAAACAGTTGTGTCAAAACGGTCGTATAGAAAATAAATCAAAAACATTACTTGGATATTACGTATAATCCCGATCCTTACTTATAAAGTACAAATCACAGTTTTTCTTGCATTCGCGTTTAAACAATTTCTTCGCTCTTGAGGTGCATCTTCGCTTATTACATACAGCCTTATATACTCTTCGACATGTGTTCTCACAGGCCTTTCTGCCTCTCTTTATACAGCTGTTGAATCTTCTACTTCTCCTAAACATGTGGGTATTCAGTACAGTCTCATCGTCAATCGAACTCGACTCTGAATTCGACAATTCGTCTATTTGGTCTTCTTTTGAAGACTTTGTACTGATATCGTGGACAGGGTGTTGTACCCTTCTAGCTTCACTTATGCTTTTTACCTAAAAAATACAGTACAGAGAAAGATAAGTTAGATGCTAGTTATCATCATTCTAAGAGCCTTTTCCGTGGAGCTACTGCCATATCTGATGGCAGTAGCTCCAAGGAAAAGATCTCTTCACAAGTGACTGGCGATATTTCTTTTAGACTAGTAGTTGGACTTAAGGTTTTATCCAACCACTCGTAACTACTGCCATAGAAGTTCGTAAGGCATGAACTTAGATACTTGCTGCTGTAATTTGCTACTAAGTCTTGATTATGGAAATAGGGGTTAATTGAAGGGTTCAAAGGCCAATACTAATCTCATGTTCATAAATACATACTTTCACTGGGCTTGACCGGATACTCAATCACATTTCCCAATGGGGGAGAACCTGGTCGATTTCACTTCATCTCTCCTGATAGTAAGCTAAAGGCAAAGTCTCAGAAAAGAGGGTCACTATTACAAACACGTAGTGTTACAATGGTGACGCACAGCTTGATGGCCTCATCAGATGCTTATGGAAACACTCTAATCTATTTAGAATATTTTTAGCAACTTACTTACCACATAAAATAATATTATTGCAGTAGTGAGGCAATTCATTTCAATGTGATTGAATATCGTGTACAATCTTCAAATAAAAAATCCATTTATATTTATATTTTATTGAAGGTGTTGTAATCCAAATGATAGGAAATGAAAATAAAAAATGAAATAACAATAACATAACATAAACTCACGCCTATATCCCTGAAGGGGCAGGCAGAGGTGCTAGCACCTAGGTACATTTCATCAGTTTATGTTTAGGTCCCAATGCAATATGTAATGACGAGCCTATTGCCATTAACCGGGCACTTATAAACCTACGATTAATACACACATAACTTCGAAAAGCATCGAAAAGTCATTGGTGTGTGCCATGGTAAAACCTGGGATCGAATCCGAGACCTCGTCTCAGCAGTCCATTACCCATACCACTAGGCCACCGCGTAACAACGAAAACGTGAATATAAAACTGCTACACCAAGACTTTTGTAATTTGTGCATATAACGAGATTTTATGCATATGGAAGATAGTCATAGGAAAGAGTCATTATTTTACAGTTTTGGTTACTCACAGTGTGGAGGGGACGTAGTAAGTCTTCCCGAAGATAGGAACCTATGCTCGGGCCCTCTCCATGAGTAGCGGCGCTGCCGTGAAACAAATTACTAGGTACACAACGAATGGTAACTTTAAAATGCTATCGATTCCCCAGAAGGAGGCAGCGGAAGCAAATGCCGGGCGGGTTCCGGTGTTCTGCCATTCTGTGTGGATAGTCACCCATATCGCCTATTCTTTTCTTGGAACTCTAGAGAAACTGACATTCTATTGGCGAAAACACCAGTGGAATCAACTGGGGTTTGACCTAAATATGACTACCAACACAAAATTAGTGGAAGAATGATTTTAAAAATAATAAATATTTAATATTTCTTTATGACTCGAAATATTAAATATTTATTATTTTTAAAATCAGTACAGTGTTAAGGAATTCATTGATATTAAATTGAAAACGGTTCGTTTTGATGCAATTCCATTCATAGAATGTCACTTTATCTAGAGACCCAAGTTGCACCCGAGGTTTTCCTAGGAGTCAGGTGCCCCCTTTTTTCTGTCAATTTTAATTGACTTATTTTAACTTTCATGGAAACAATGGATAATAATAATTAGTAGAATACCAAATATAAAAACTGATATTTTCATTTCAATGACCATAATGACGCCAACATCATGTTTATTAGTACCAACCATCGGACTTAATTTAACTGTTTAGCAAACAACAAGCACGCGACCCACCTGATGGTAAGTGGTTACCGTGGCCTATAGGCGAGTGTAACAATGAAAATTGCATTTAGCAGACTCGGTCCCCTATTTTTATTTTTTTGCATTCATTTTTTTTCCTTTGAGTTTTGGTTTTTTGGTTTACATTGGATTTGGAGCATTTGGAGACTTTTGGTTTACAGACTACCAATTTGTTGCAATGATCATGAATGTCGTAAGCTGCACGATATGACCTTTTTATATAAAATCATAAACAGCAATACTGACCTCTGTAACCTATCAAACCGCCTTCTGTACAACGTGCCACGACACCTACCGCGTCACCCTTTCATCAGAACCTTTTGCCAACCATTAGTGAGAACCAACTTAGGACTTAGTTCACCACTGATGCGTGCGTGTCGTGAGTACAATGCATCACTATCACTATCACTACATAGTATAAAATAAAGTCGCGTTTTCTGTCCCTATTTTTCTTGTCCCTTTGTATGCTTAAATCTTCAAAACTATGCAACGGATTTTGATGCGGTTTGTTTTAATATATATAATGGTTAAAGAGGAAGGTTTATATGTATACATATAACATCATGCTACAACAAACAGGTGCGGAGCAGGAATGAAAAATGTTGCAAAAACGGGGTGACGCAGACGAAGTTGCGCGGGTCAGCTAGTTAAACAATAAACTCGACCAGCTGGATATTTTCCACGACTCGTTTGGTGCTATCAGGGGAAGGGTGTTGAGATCACTTTTATAGACTTTGCGAATTTTCTTTGTCCACTACGATGTCAATAATTTATATGTATACCAACTGTTGGTGTGTCTATTAATGAATAAATAAATAAATGGCGCCAAATCACGTCGCGACGAGACACCGTCGAATAAAAAATAGGTCGGCCTTAGATTCTAAATCTAGGATTATTTCTAGGATAGCCGTATTACTTGAGTTATGGGTTATGTGTAGATATGTTTTGGTGTAAACAGCCTTGTGAGATTTTTGACGTGTGATACACAGCAACGTCGACGGGCTGGAATAGGCTCGTACCCGGAGAGACTTAGGACTCTCCCCGATAAAAGTCAATGAGCAATTTAATTTACACTAATGTAAATTTTGAGTGCGTCTAAGTCATTCAACTTTTAGAAAATTTATTTGATTACTTAATAATTATATTTTTAGTCCGAATCAGAATCCGAAAAACACGAAGACTCCGAAGAACTGTATTTACTCTTTCCGAATGTACTCTTACATTTTTTTTTACATTGATATCTGAGGTCTTTTTTAGCCTTAGACGAACATCTTAAACGTTTACAAACATTTAAGTAAGCACCTCTACAAGCCTTGCGGCACAGTTTTAATGCTTTTTTACCCAAACAACTTAACCAACGTTTATTTGATTTCCTTCCCCTCTGAGAATTTCTAAGAGCTGTTTTTTTCTCTCCATCGTCGTAATCAAGTATTTCATCTACATTATCTGATTTAACAGTTTTGTCTCTTTCATTATCAGTAAGTAAAATTTCTGCTTTTGAAAAATTATCATCAATTTCTTCTATTTCCTGTTTATTTGTTGTTTGTGTTTCTTTTTTATATTTCTTTAAAGATGGATCAACAGTTTTCTTCATTATGTGCTTATTTATAGGCGTGTTAAGTTTATGTTTGTTATTAAGTTTAATATCAGGTTCTTGTTGCAAATCTACATTTTTTACTGGAACTTCTTTAAAATCAGGTTTTTTATGAATAAAATCTCCAAAATTTGCATCATTGTGTTCACTTTTCATTTTGTCGACTAAACGATCAACTTTATCATAAAGTTTGTCGTCAAACTGTTCATGCGTGTCAATCATTCCAATTTCTATAGGATGTTGTTGTATTTGTTTTTCATCAGCATTATTTTCTTGTAAGCCTTTTTTATTTCGTTCATGAGGTTCCACTTTATGATTAGTTTGATATTTACTAGTATTAATGGTTAGTAAAGGTGAGTCTCCGAAAGGATTATAAGGTACATCGAGGTCCTCGTCATTTTCATCAATATCAGATATAGTTATTGTAAACTCGTCTTTACGGGCATTTTGGTTGTCATTTATGTTTTTATTCAGCGGAAGTTTTTTCGACCTTTTTGTTGATTCGACAAAATCGGCAGGTATTTCTGGAAGAAAATCTAAAGAACTTTTTATTTTATTTCTTTTATGTGGTTTTTCGTATGAAGTTAGTTGTATTTCTTTATCAGGTTCAGGCTGTGTGTGACGGTCTTTATTATACTTTTTATGCTTCCTATTTTCTTGTAGACTATGTTTATTTTGAGAGGTGGTATGATTTTTCAGCAGCCTATGTTTAGCCAAATGATTATTTTGATCCTTACGCGTTTTAAGCGTATCTATCATTGAAATGTCTGATGTTTGGTAATTTTTGGATTTCTTAGCCTTGTGCAATTTTGCAAAGAAATTTGCATTAGATGTATCGAGTTCATCAGACTCAACTTCGAGAGGTTTAACATGTTTATGTTTCTTTCTAGATGTTTTTGGATTAACGTCGAATGTCAGCCGTGTATATTTGCGACCTCTTTCAGCTACTTTTGGTGATTTATGCGTATGATGCATATTCACTCCTAAATCATTTATAAATTCATTGTTCCCGTCCACACGTGGGTATATCTTGGATTTTGACGTAAATTTCTTTAATACCTCTCTTCCATAATCACGTTCACTTTTTGGAGTATTGATATTGTCAACATTTAAATTAAAATCACCTCTAATTACATCCGATTCTCGATTATTACTTATATTTCGTATGTGTTTCTTTTGCTCTTTTGGGAATTCCGGTATTTCCGGAATTAGTAGTCCAATACGATCCCGTATGTGAACTGAATCCTCCATTGATGAGCTGCTGCTTGAAGATTTTGTTCGATGCTGAAACGATAGGTGCCTAAGTGAGTGTATGTTGTGGTGACTGACTTGAGTCATGTTTGATGGTATTGTACCTATGTTCTTTAATGCTAGATGTTCATTCCTAAATATCATAGTGACTGCGCAATCTACATGTAAAGCATGATGAGAAGTAATCGCGTCGATATGTTTTATGTGAGTTTTAGATTGTACAGAATTATTGTTGTAAAAGGTAACTTTTGTTGATAATGTGTCAATAAGCTTATTAGTTATATCTTCACAAGGAGGTAAAATAAAATAAAGTTTAAGTCAAATAACCATTTTATCACAAACAACTATTTCAGCTCACATTAGAAATATATAAAAATCTTTCCGACTTGATTATCACGAACTCTCAAAACTTCCTTGTGAGGTCCTTGTTCTTCTATGTTATGGAGTGTATGCATTAGTTTCACTTTATTTTCGTTTCTTTTAATCAAAGAACTTAATAAATTTACGAATATATTTCTTGTTTCGTCATTCTTTAAAATACTATTTCGTTTGTCAACTGCGATAGCCTGTTTACATAGGTAATCTAGTCTTAGCTATTCCTTATGCCGGCTTCCACGATGCGAAGCGTCATGGACGCAGACGCGGGCACGGACGAATGTACAGTTTTTTTTATCGTGCGCAAAATCCCCACGGATACCACCTCCACCAAAACCGGTGGAGGTGATTATGTCGGACTCGAACCGACTAAAACGCACGCCGTCCATGGGTCCTTGATTGCCGGAGGTGAGATTATACAAGACATATCTCTCGCACCCCGGCAGACCCGGGGACATCTCCGTTGAGATGACCCTCTTCCCCCAATGTAGGGACCATGGTGTCCTCGTCTAGCCTCTGGGTATGGGGTGGCACTTTGCGCCATCGCCATGGGTGTACAGTAGGTTGCAAAAGTTCCTGGAGAGTTTGTAACTAAAATTGCATGAAGTGATGCCACTACACAACCTCTAATCTTAGAAGCTACTGGATAATAGATCCACTTATAAATGTAATTAAGTTTAGGATACTATTTGCATGAGTTTATTTATTTTCTTATAAATGAACAAGAAATCGATCTACTTTATTTTATTAACGCTATGTTTCTTTTGGTTAAATTAGATTTAGGCTGTCAAAAGAATTATTGTTCTTAAGATGTCCAGGAACTTTTGGGGCCCACTGTACTATGAGTACAAATGTGTCTGAAGATTCCACGGGGCGTATAGTCCGCGTTGACGCGCACGTGTCCATAAAGTCGTAGACCGTGGAAGGGCGGCTTTAGATTGACATAATGGTATCGGTGGTCTAGACAAAAACGTGTCAACAATGGTTCGACTATCTCTTGTTGTAAATGTCACCTTTACGTAAATGTAGACGCAGCTTTAGTGGTTTAACAACTTAGAACCAGGGACCCGGGGTATCTAAGCTTCCTTTTACATTCTCGCTGTTTTTATTATCGTAATCTTAATTGTAGTCCTATTTTTATTAGACTACAAAAAGGTGATTGTTAGAAATATGACCATTCCTAGCTGATGATCTAGACCACCGATGTTGTCATAAATTTATGAAAAAGATACATACTTACTCCACTTATTAATACAGCAAAACATATATAAACTGTAATTTTCGCAGACATTGTAATATGAGTAATAGTTAATTTAATTGAATTTAATATTGTATGGTCAACATCTTTCGTTTGGCTTTCTCTGTTGTAATATAACTACTGGATTTGATTGAATTGTACAATATAATGCTCATAAAACGTCACGGTACGGAAATGTGGAAAATAATTGAATATACAATATCAATAGTCAAGGTTTATGAGAGCTGCATGCATTTTTGTTCAATAAGGCAAACACATAGGCATGTCAGAAACTACAAACTGTACTTAATAGAAATCACTCGCGGGATCTTTCGAGGTCCATCATTGGTTGAACAGACCTATTTTATTTTTGCTCAGCAGTCTTCCCCAATCCCTAAGTATAGTCACCGGCATAAATCTTGACCCAAAGTCGCGGGAGTAATAAGACCGGGCGCGTGCGGATTGATTTAAAATAGTCCATGATTGGTGGATTTTCAGCTTCTTTGCTGCCGTAGGTTCATAGTCAGTATAAGGTTGGTAGCACCCTGTTCTATGCTATCCTCAAAAAACGTGTACCTACAGAAATCGGCAAGTAACTTGGTAAGAACCGTCAGCGCATCTGAGACGATTTTTGGGTCAGCAGTTTTGCGGTAAAGCAAACATGATTCAAAATAAATTATAACATTCTAGTGAATGAATAGAATAATGACAAGCACTTTTTGTGCCTCTTAATTGTACGATGCGCGAACTTACCCCAACCACTACAAAACCTTGCCAAGTTAGATGCCGTGCAATGTACCTACTTACTACTTATATACTTCTTTAGGCGCAAATTCTAGAATGCCACTCATATGAATCTCGATTTATATATGAGGACTGATTCTATTATAGACTATAGAAAGTTGACAGATTTTCAAATACTCACCTAAATGCGTTGTCATACTTTTTCCCGTGCGCAAAATCTGCACGGAAACTACCTCGACCGTAACCTTTTTATGATTCTTATTGTTTTTATTTTAATTTTGTAATTTTCAATAGGTACAATGTAAAGTTGTTTATGAAATAAATAAATAATAAATAAATAAATATGTCGGACTCGAACCGACTAAAACGCACGTTGCCAAATCCCTTGCATCTAGCTCCAGGGTATGGAGAGGCTCGCGGCTTTTGTTAGGGTGACAGGCGGCTTTACTCGTCACCACCAGGTCCGCGCTCATTGAGAATGGAGGTCGTGCTGCGATCTCCGACGTCTGATCGCTTCCATTCATCGCTGGCTGTGCGGGTCAAGAGTCTCTTCCGGTTCCAATCCGCTGTCTCCATTTCGAGTGTTATCATATTTGTGGATTGCGAGTGTCTCGAAGTGGAGCGGGTGCGCAACGAATTTGATAAAGTCCGTTCCTGTTCGCCCGCGTGTAATAGGTACCTACGTTTTCCATATTTTCCCAGCGTAGGTATACATTCGTCGGAGGTCGCAGAATGACCTCCGTCCCCCATGAGCGCGGGCCTGGGGGTGACGGGTGGAGCCGCCGGTCACCCTAGCAGAAGCAGGCCACGGCGATGGCGCAAAATGCCACCCCATACCCAGGGGCTAAATGGGGACACCATGGTCCCCACATTGGGGGAAGAGGGGCATCTCAACAGAGATGTCCCCGGGTCTGCCGGGGTGCGAGAGATATGTCTTGTATAATCTCACCTCCGGCAATCAAGGACCCATGGACGGCGTGCGTTTTGGTCGGTTCGAGTCCGACATAATCACCTCCATCGGCTTTGGTGGAGGTGGTATCCGTGGGGATCTTGCGCACGATAAAAAAAAAAGAAAGCGTAGGTATACATTGACTTACAATTGATTTGTAAAATTAATTTATTGTTAATATTCGTCGGGATTTTGATTCATACTCAACATGTAGTCCTGCAAGTTGGTGATCTTCCGTATGGCTGCGACGCGGTCTTCGTTCACCTTCACTATCGCTTGCAGAAGACTGGCGAATTTGGTCATGGGTTGGTCATCAGTGTTTGCCAATTTCGTTATCGGCGCCTGGTCACTTAAAACAACCTGAGGGCCAATTCTAGGAATTTATTTGAAAATTTGATAGTTTTTCGCGCTAAGGACACAGATTAGTATAAGAATACTTCTGAGTAAATAAATTAAATTGAACCGCTGAATTGAAAGGTGGTATGGGTAATGGACTGCTGAGACGAGGTCTCGGGTTAGATCCCAGGTTTTACCATGGCACACACCAATGTCTTTTCGAAGTTATGTGTGTATTTATCGCAGGTTTATAAGTAGGCGAGCCGATTAATGGCAATAGGCTCGCCATGTATTACATTGGGACCTAAACATAAACTGGCGAAATGTGGGTGCTAGCACCTCTGCCTACCCCTTCGGGGATATAGGCGTGAGTTTATGATATGTTATAGTTATAGGTACAGGGAACATCTTTGGAGCCGAATTCAACTTCGTCTGATACGATTATCATACTATCAGCACGTGGTAAATAACGGGTGAAGCTCTCGCACAGACTTCCCACAGTTTCTAAAGATCAAACGCGGCAGTGGCTCATATAAGCCGGATCCACTGGACCGGTCAGTTTCTTTGCCATACGAACATCTGTTGAGGCCGTCAAGCTGAGCGCCACCATTGTAATACTGTAAGTAGGTAGGTACGTGTTTGTAATGGTGACCCTCTTTCCTGAGACTGACTGATGCCATACCTAAATAAAAGTAAAAAATTTGTAGCGGTCGTTATTCGCATTATGTATAGTATTACCGTGGTGATAGGTAGTTGGAAACATATCACCATGGATATCGCTACAGGGTTGCAGAGGGCAGATGGCAGTCGTTTCACGTTAAAATTATAAAAATTGGGCCTCAGAATTTTTTTTCGTATGTTATTCAGTATGACTTCAAATGACAGAGAGGTTTCAAGTTCAAAAATATATATGTACTGAATAATGAAAATGTCAAAAAAAAGTAAGTAGGTACTACTAGTGCCATCTATCAATAGAAAGCTGAAACAATACCTAATTAATATTGTGTGGTGAGGGAGAAAGAATATTACCAATCCAACTCATTCCAAAGGTGTTATAAGAGGC
The DNA here is from genome assembly GCA_963691645.1 of Pelosia muscerda. Taxonomy (NCBI): domain Eukaryota; kingdom Metazoa; phylum Arthropoda; class Insecta; order Lepidoptera; family Erebidae; genus Pelosia; species Pelosia muscerda. The sequence goes on from OY829123.1 coordinate 6,439,619, forward strand.
GACAAACGGAAAATTATGGAAATGATATCACTTTGGGAGAAGGAAAACTCGAAATAAAACCCTGTACCAACCCGTCTGGTCAGCAGCGTAGAAACTGTAGGCCAAATCCTCCCAATTTTGGTAGAGACAGCTATAGAGTGCGATAGATATAAAAATATGAAACTTTCCATAATCAGGTTATAATTCATTAAACTCTTTTTTTAAATAGTAGAATATAAAAAGTCAAATTACCTTAGCATAACTGAAAATTATGAAACAAAAAACTAATTTTTTTATCAACATTTCTAACCTTATTTGGTCACGAAAATTTATTCTCTATGGTCAACAAGACGCACATTCACAAAGTTTATGGCAGTAATACCTACTATGGTTGGTTAATGGCAGTTAATGACCACTTTACCGTCTGCTATCTTGATTGAAACAAGCATACAAGTATTAAAACATGTTTAATTTTATTAAACTTTAAAAAGTTCCAATGCCCATAAACCATAAACTGTTCTATAAACTAACGAAATTAACCTTATATACCTATGATAATTGTATATGGCGACCTCTGTAGTGACGATAGTGAACGCGACCACTACGCAGGAGGCGCGGGTTTGATTCCCGCTCTGTGCAAATATTGGCATTGGTCTGAATGTTTCTATGTACATACCACGGAGGACCGAACTATATAGATGACGGAGATGTAACAGTTAGATTTCTCTATACAAAAATGCGTGGCCAGTTGCGGGTGTGAAGGGAGACGCGCGGGGCATGTAATCACACCCCTCCACCCGCGTGTTTGTACCCCTCTGTTTAAACCCCTCCTACTTCCAAGAAATCCATCTACCAGAACATAGCGAAACTGGAAACAAACGTGACATGCAATTTTCATTGTAGTTTGACTACTGGCCACTAAGCGCTACAAAGAATTCTAGAACTATCTATGTTATGAATGTTTATTTCCTTAAAGTTATCTCGGAGGAAGATTCTTGGGCCCAAATTATAAATTACTCGCTCAACCCATTTTTGAAGAATAAATATTGCATTTAGAAGTAAATATTGAAGTGGTCTCGCTATAATAATAAACAACACTTATTTTAAATAGGGGTATTGTTTTTGAAAATTGGTACATCTGTTGGTATAAGGGCAAATCATTTAGTTTCTCTACATGGTTTAGTCATAGCCCGGTAGATGGCCTAGTTAACTTTATTTAAAATTTAAAATTTCAGTTAAATTAACTATTTATAAATAAAACGACATTTTTGAAATCATTAATGAACTAAGACAAAATGATTGTGGTGAAAATTTCACAGAGTATTATTACAACTACGATACATGAAAGACAAGATTACTTACATCTATTCTCCACTAGATGGTTCTATTAGGGTATTTTTTTTATAAAAATTAAAATATAAATCCAGGGGACTTACAGATGAAATGTTACACCATCAGTATGTTTAGACAGTTTTCCTGTACAATTTTTACATCCTGACACCACACACTTCATGACGGAACACGATGAAAACTATTTTATTCTGCAATTTTTTTAAGAAAAATTACATCCGTACCCAATGCCGTGACACGAGAACTGATGAGTGACGTCAGAGCCTAAACTTCGTCCCTTTCTAACATTACCCCGCCCGTTCGACTCGACTGAAATCTTATGACTCATTTGCCTTTGCAACAACTCCGCTTACTTCAATTCTCCATGGTACATACATACTTTCTATGCTCACGTTCGTAATACTCGAAGGGGTAGGTAGAGATGTATTAAACACCATTTTCGGTCTCACGTAATAGGGGGCCAGAAAATGGGTATGTCGATTCCTTGCTAAGCGGTGTAGTTAAATCGCAAGGAAATTAATTTCGAACTTAGCCGCACAAGCACTACCAATTAACGTCTTGGAGACTTATCAGACGAGAGTTCCTATGTATCTGCGAAAAAAATCTAAGTACGTTTATCCGCATTCCAGAACCCATGTTAGTTAAGCTATGCTTACTGTGGGTCTAGGTGGCTTGTGTAGATTGTCCTAGAACATTTTTTTATACTACTTGCGTGGCAGACAAGCTCACGGCGCACCTGATAGGAAGGGGGGTACCGTGGCCTGTAGTTGCACCACTAGGGGCATGACACTAGTGCTACCCACTCAGAAAAACCTTTTTGGGTGGTTCTTGGAAACCCACATATTTTAGTAGCTTGGAATGATTATGAAAGAAAAACAATAACTGTATTTGTATAATTATATTTAAAGTTATACATTCTAACTTATAATATAGTTTATTTACATATTAGTATGTACATCTAAAATCTATACCTATTATTAATAGTTCTACGTTATGTAGGGAAAAAAGGGACAGTCGCAATTTCCCCCGAAATATTTATCAGTTCAAATATAGTTTTATTACGCTCTATCAAGAGGGAATCCAGAACGGAAGGAATCGCGACTACCCCAAAACCAGGGTATCAATGTAAAATTTCATTTATCAAATACACTTTAATGAAAAAAAAAATGTTTTCTGAGGATTTGTTACACTGGATGAGTTCTGCCGGCAGGTCAAATTAAATGAAGTCCACTTTATGTATGAATAACATTGTCTACTTCTAAATACATTCGACATTTGCCTTAGTGATGTAACAATACGACTCGGTACTCTCGATGAATCAAATCCAATTTGCATGGGGATTTGATCGATTAGAGTGTAAGTACCTTTTCAATGGTGAAAGAATTTGAGTTGAGAAGAGAATCGGTTGAGTTTATTCATTACAAACATACACACACATATTTTATACAAATTTTGTCCTCTTTATATTATTAGTGTAGATTACAAAGTTATTTGCGCAGTTCGGAATATAACTGTTAAATTTAAACAAAAAGGAAAGGCTTAGACAGAATTCGAACCTGCGATCCCCTTGTATCGCATATCATGTCGACGCATTAATTTTTTTCCTGTTAGAAGTTAGGAAATCATATCCTCTGCCATAACAATGAAAACACAATATTAAACGAACCATATATGTGATACAGAAACAGTATATAAGGTCTAATCAATAAAATACAGATATTAATTAGACCCCTAAAACCTAACTGTAATATTTAATTTACATCTGCAATACTGGTAACCCCAACCTGATCTCTCTAAAGTAAAAGACCTGGTATCTTATCTGTCCATGACTGCCATACTAACATTTAAATGCAAACTAATATACAAACACAACCAAAAAAGGCACTTTCATTAAACAGTATTCACAAATAATCCATTTCACGCATTCCACATATCTTTTTTTGTAATAAATTTACAGTTACAACAATTCATTTGTGGAATGAGTTGACAGTTCAAGAAATATGAGCTAAACCATTTTATATAACCTCAAATCATGTTCTCTAATATGAACTCTATAGGTACAGAGCAATACTATCCTAATACTTCAGTACTTTACTAGCGTTAGTAATTCTCAACATATTTTACTTTCAAATTTTACCATTTCTCTTTTATTAGTTTACAAACCATAGTATTTATGATTGATTTTGTACCAACCCAAAATGTGGGTGCGAGCACCTCTACTTATGCTTTCAGACATAAAGGCGTGAGTTTATGTTATGTTTGTACAAACAAATAGTATCATGTACACACTTTTTGTACCCAAAATTTGGATACTGAAAGTTATGCTCACGCCAATTTATCACTTGGGATGCTTAAACGGTACCCTTATAGTGTGACCAGGTATAATTCATAGCCCTTAAAAATTATACATCACATCTATAACGTTACGTAGAACTTTGTCTGTAGTTCTTAGTGTCCAATATCTTTTTGCCGCACATAGCACAGATTCCTTTCTTATATGCACATGCTTGACAGTAGTGCGAACCCACTTGGTGTACTTTTGTTCGGCATATTCTGAAAATGACAAATACAATTTTTTAATATTTTTATATTTTATGATATAAAGTAGTCACCTTAAAAACTAAATGCATATACCATGTCCACATGCACTATATTTCATCAACTAAAAAGCTCGTTGTAGATTGTTCCCAGTGCAAAAGTGCCCATCACACTCGCTGACTTTCCACACTGGTTTACAATGGTCAATGAGACAAGTGCTTTAAGCTTTAAGCTGATTGCGTTAATACACAGCTTAATGGCAATGATGATAATTCCGTAGCATATTAAATTATCATAAAAAGGCATTTTGGCTTCGGCCTGACACACATCTTTCAAAAACCCGGGATTCTATATGTTAGGAACATATAGAATCCCGAAGGCTTAGATTTTTAGGAAAATAAAAGTGAATTAATAGGAAGGTTTATATGTATGTAACATCATGCTAGAGGCCACAGGTCGCAGGTAGACAGTATTGATGAAAAATGTTGCAAAAAGCAAGACTAGTTGGGCCAGCTTTACAATATTGTACATACAGTCATTTTCTGCTGTTAAAACGGTGTGCAAAAACATTTAACAATACCAATTACCATCACTTCATTTAAAATGTAATTTAGTAATTATCTTTAAATGTAATTGTATTAATTGGTATCATTTAAATATTCATACACATTATAAAAATTAGTATCTTTTTACATAATCATATAGTTAACTAATGCTGTTATTAATTTGTGTATTTGAATAATTTAACTCAAAAACTTAACTAACTTTAAAAAAAAATACCAAATTTCTACATTAATTCTGAGTAATACGGCCACTTTATAAGATAATATTACCACGGCAGTGAATATTACCACGCGAGAAAATTTTATTCAAGTTGTAGAGACATTATTGAGGTACTTAGTACATAATACAATTGCAAGCTATTTTCCAATGGGAAAGTATGCAAATTCATATAAATATTAAAATGCATATAAGTGTAGTATTTATTATAAGTTTTACTTGCCTGCACTCTTGGAATTTCGCTGTGTATGGATTGAAGCGTCCCTTCTTCGCAGTAAGAGCTTTATTTTCGCCAACTTTTCTGCCACCAGACTCCACAGTGTTTCTAGCACCAGATTTCCATGGGTCTGGGGTTATCACACGACCCAATTTCTTCTCACATTTCTCGCAAACCATTTTTGTGAAATTAAAAAACGGCGAACAAGTAATATAACCTCGAAATCTTATTGCACAGGTTGCAATTATTATTTAACAAAATGGATTAACTACTAAGAGCTAATGAAATTTGAACAAGTATATTATAGTAATATGTGAAATAAATTGCTCAGATGAAGAATTACCGAGAGACAATCAATCACAAACAAAAACTGAACACAACCAACCAACACAACTGAACTCAATCAATGACATGACAGGTAAAGATAACAACAACACAACAAAAGGAATGACGAAATTGACGAACTTCAGGTCAGTGGAATTACGTCACCAGTGTTGTCACATGTTAAAAATATTGGTAGAATTAGATAATTTTAAAAGGTATTGATACATTTTTATACATTTTAGATTAAAAATTCTTTGGTTAAACAGTTTATCTACTTATAAAGAAACAGACTGCCTTCATTACGATACATACTCCTCTGAAACTCAAAGGTTTGCTGGTAGAAGGTTTGTCCCATCAATGATTCAGACTTGTAACAGTGCTAGGTAGGTTAGGTAGGTAGGCTTTGCTAGAAATAACTTTGTGCAACGTTGTCCTCGCTCACTTTTGCCTTGTTAAAATTATAACGCAGGTATTTCACTATAGGTTCCACCAGAGTTGTGACATATTTGAAATACTTGTATTTAAAATACAAATACAAAATACAAAATACGTATTTTGGATTTTGTACTTAAGTACTTTTTTTTAAAAGTATTTTGTATTTTATTTGAAATACTATTCGAGACGTATTTTGTATTTGTAAAATGGTTAGTAAAATACAAAATACTTTTTTATTCTTAGCTCCATTTTTCTAAAGCATTCCGCGATTCAGTAAAAACAAAAAATGGCCACTAGTGTTTGAAAGTCTATGCGCAAAATGACAGATGATACAAAATGCATATAAAGCCTGACCATTAATAAATATATGAGGGAACCCTCTTGACAATCCTCAAAGTCACTGTTACGTTTTGCAGTGTTGGCAGCTATTTCATTATTTCTGTGTTGTTCGCTCGAAATGTCTTTAAAAAAATGCCAAAATAAATTGTATTTAAACAATATGCCATGTAGGCAATAAGACGTTATTTTAACTGTAAATGACAAATAAAAATACAGAAATAGAAAAATATACCTATTTATAAAAAACCGGTACGATTATGCATCCACACAGACGCAACATGTCAGATGTTCTTTTTGAAGAGCTTGTGATTTTAAAATCTTTAATAAATAAAGAAAACCAGTAACTTTACCATAAAGTATTTTATTTCAATAAAGTATTTTGAAAATACATATTTTGTATTTAGTATTTAAATACAAAAGGCAAAAGTATTTTGTATCTTGCATTTGAAATACTATATTAAAAAAGTATTTGCATTTTGTATTTAAATACTTTTCGAAAAGTATTTTGTACATCTCTGGGTTCCACTAACTTAAAACTTGTTATGTTACTATTAGTATTTTCTTTATTTTTTACTTTATTATTATTAGTACCGATTAATGTACCTTCCTGTACCTATAGAATCTACACTCCTAGTGTTAGTACCTACGATTTTGTAAAACGCCTAGATTCTTAAGATTGGTATCAGTTTTTCCTTTCCGTAGGCAATCCATTGGCGTAATGCCTGTTCCAGCAACAATTTTGTCACGTTCAATATTAGTATCGTAACCATTGTTATTTTTGGCAATTTGTTGCTGTATCACTTCAAAAGAGAGCAACAATTGTATTGGCTGGTTTTCTTGTACCTGGCCCTTGGAATCTTTTATGAAATCATCATATTTTAAAGATTTTTTTCCATTTATGCTGATCGATATAATGTAATCAATTTGGGATACTTTAAAAGATATGAAAGCACTTTGTGTCTTAACTCATTGTCTAAAGAAATACTGTTTAAATCGATGTGTGGGTTCTTAAGTAAAAAATTCGGATGTCATTACGAGTATCGTCAAAAGTGTTTTCATCAAGGCCCTTGTAATTACCAATCTCTGATGCTAATTCTTTCCTATTTTGTCCATAAAGTATTGTAATTAGTTGTTCGGCGTATTTGATTTTCCCGTTATACTTTATAATATTGTATAGATTAAAATCATTGATTCTATGAAATTATAAACAATTTTTTTGACGATTCTGTATTGTACAAGAATGATTTAGAGACACTATCAAAGTTGTATTTCGTTGGCAAATTTCCGGTTTTACTTCTAGGTTTTAACAATAGTAGGTACACTGTTAGATGTAAGACTATGTAGAACAAGTAGTTACATTTTCTCGGTCCTTAATTTTACTGAGGTGATTGTTAATGGGCTTTTGTTCATTTGGGTCAATGTGTCCCAAGTCTTTTATATCATTTAAATACTTAGTTATCGTGTGGCAATACTGGTCTTCGAGTAAATTTCATTACATTTTTATTATTCGTCGACGCTCGTTATGTTAAATCATCATATTGACATTCACGTAGGTCAAGGAATCGTTTAATGCTTGTGCGCACTGTATTCAGAAATTTACGAATTGCATATTTCTCGCAAAAATCGTCATTATGGAATTTTGATTTCCTTTGCGATCGGATTTTCTCCTTTGCACTTGTTTTTGGTTTATACTGTAATATTAATAACGATGATCGTCCATTTTGATGACGATCGTCTCTGTATAATTTTCTACGAGCACTTCTTTTACTAATTCGTTTATTAATCCTGCTGTAAAATGTATTATGTGTTTTGGAGAGTTTTTCTACTGGACTATCTCTCTTAAATACTTTAGAAGATCCTGCTTTATCGATTATTGAATTAGCTGCAACGTATGGATCTAGTAAATACTGATGAGATACAGTTTTAGTATGTGATGGTTCACCTCTCCATTGTGAGTTGTTTCTTAAGAATTCGGTGTCGTAATCTCCGTGACATTTGGCGTTATGTAAAAAAGATGTATACGCCAATTCAATAGATGTGAATAGATTGTCTTCCTTAGTTTGTTTACAATCTAAATTTTCAAGATCATATTCTGGTTTAAAGTTATCCAGAATCATATTTTTTACTTTTATAGTTGCGTTTTCTTCATATAACAACATTTTGATTTGATTCAAGACTCGTTCCATTATATCGTTATTTTTTACTGGAATGGATACTTCTTTCTCTTCTATACGTTTATTATGATGCTCTAAATAAGCTCCTATCATTACAGCAATATTGTGTAAAGCTTGATCGTTCACTACATCAGTCACATTTAGGTATTTTGATAGAGTAGTCCACATTTTATTAAGATTCTCATTGTATGTCTTACACGTATCTGGATCTTGGGTGTAACCTGCCACTGTGTCTCTCTTTATCCGTCGATTGAAAACGCCATGTCTTGCCTGAGAAAGAAATATACGTCGATATAAATATGAGTTTACTCAATCATATATCTATAGTCTCGTAACATAAAAAAAAACTTGCTTTTGATATCTTGCTTGGTGGTAATATTTGTTGTTGTTCTACAATCAATTTCATTTTGCATTGGAATATTCATTATTAAATGTGGAAATTAATCTTAATATATTTTTTCATCGAGTGAGAAAAAAGTACTTTTTAGTTTCGTTAGTTACGCTTGCATCTGAAGCTTGTACTTAGTTAATTCATGGAACTTGGTGGAACTCATTGTTATGCATGATTGATATTGATAACACATTTGTACTTCACTCCACTGTGTTTATTATTGTACCTTACCGGTTTCGCCTTGCGGCTTGGAATCCGTAAGTTAGCAGGTGCATTGGCTTGCACAGACACGGTCGTCAGCGCTAGGTTTAAAGTAGATCAAGGTAAGTTTGCTTCAGCAATCACCTATCTCTTATAGTGGGGATGTTTTGAATTTCCAAATAGAAGTTTTATGACATTTTGTGCTTCTTACTCTGAGAATAATGAACTTTTCTCGCAATTGTTTATGGCCTATTTTGACATGCTGATGCACATTTCATTTAGGTATTTATAAAAAAGCGTAGGTGGTTTGCAATGAATTAAAACTACGTTCAATGTAAATATATCGTTTATTTCAAATACAAAGAACACATTTTATGTTTAGGTACATATTTATACATATTAAATATCAAAAAAAATTTCAATTCTTACAAGTGTAGCTATATTTTGAAAGTGTTCTTCAAAATATTTTTTTATTATTCATTTATTAATTAAATCATTGAATAATATTACACATATTACATATTTTATTTATTATATAGGTAATATTATAATTTATGATTATAAATAATTACGATATCTTCCGTGTAGTGCTAGCTTTTTCTTTTTTTTATGTCTTGAATCATTTAAAATGTCATAGTAAGGTAGGTATTTTGATTGGTACTCCTTTTTCCAGAGTCGTTGCAGTCGTTTCTTCAATTCCGCCGATTTCTGCTCCTGATTGTATTTGCTCAATAATTCAAAATCGTTGTCTGTTGGTAGTTCAAGGATGACTACTTTTTCTACTTGTACCCCTTTGCTGGGCCTGTTATCACCGTTATCATGTGTAGCATATTGTGCTGGTCCCTTCCCTTCTTCGAATATATGGTTACCTTTGCTGGGTTTGTCATAACCATTATCATGAGTAGCATATTGTGCTGGGCCCTTCCCTTCCTCAAATATGTGGTTACCTTTGCTGGGTTTGTCGTAACCATTATCATATGTAGCATATTGTGCTGGTCCCTTCCCTTCCTCGAATATGTGGTTACCTTTGCTGGGTTTGTCGTAACCATTATCGTGTGTAGCATATTGTGCTGGTCCCTTCCCTTCTTCAAATATATGGTTACCTTTGTTGGGCTTGTCGTAACCATTATCATATGTAGCATATTGTGCTGGTCCCTTTCCTTCCTCGAATATGTGGTTACCTTTGCTGGGCTTGTCGTAACCAAAATCATGTGTAGCATACTGTCCCGGTCCCTCTCCATCTTCCAACATTAGGTTACCATACAAAGAACGTGGATATTTTTTAAGCGAGACCCGTGACGTATGATGTCCGTCTAGTATATCGATATCTACGTCAGCATCATCAATGAAACTCCTGCTACTAAAGCGCAAAAAATATCCTTGGGGATATTTTATCTCGTTTGTTAAAGGTACTTTCGAAGTTTTCGTGGCCAAAGGGTTAAAATTAACAACTTTGATATTTTCTTTTTCATGCCGTTTGAGTAAATTCAGTATGTTATGATAAGCATCTTTTTCTGTCAATGTTCTCAGTGAAGATCGATGCGCCATGGAAATTTCTGGAGCAGACCATTCCTATAAAATGAGGTTATGAGATTATGATTACGAGATGACACTGTGGGAAAAAATTAAACGTACTCAAAGCTCCATCACCATGTACCTGTCCTTGTCCCAATTATTTGGGGTCGTCAGAACATGTCATTCTCATCCATACACTCCTATCCCTCAATCACTCCATTCTTTACCATATCTTTTGTCACATAATCCATCTTGGGCCAACCTCTACATTCATACTTTGGACCTTTTTATTAACAACATTACTATCATCTCTTCTCATAGCATGTCCATACCTCGACCATCCTTCACTTCTCAATTTTTCATCTCCTGGCACATTCAAACTTTCTCTTATTTACTCATTCTTTATTTTATCCATTGTTATCTTAACATTCGCATGTCTACAATATGCATTTTTCTTACATCCATCGCTTTTCAGGTTAAATATGACGATGCATGCAATAAGGCTGGTCTGATCATGAATTTATAGATTTTCTCCTTAGCTCCAGTTATCAATATACAAAACTGTCGATAATTATTTTATCCAATAAATCGTAATAACAGACTGTCCAGCTCCCTATTAGAATACTAAATACTACATGCTTTGTGCGGGCTGAAATTTTGGACGTTTCATAGAATCCCTCTTGATTTCAGTGATACAAAAACATCGAAAAGGAACTAACGGTCTAGTTATTAAAATCTTAAAAAGCGATGAATCACAACCTTTTTGTATGTTACTCATCTCGTTAAATTTATCATAAGTGTGACTACTGCCAACTTCAGCGATTATTTCAATCAGTGGCCGAGGTTCGATATTTTCCGTGAAGTAGGTACTTAGTAATTTCGGTTAAAATATTCTTATAAAAATTAATAATTGAGGCTTTTCTGCTGCTCAAACTATTTGTAGAATAAAAATTGTCCCTAGATTAACACCAAAAAATATAGAAAATAACATTAAGCTCAACTTACCGCAGAGATTTCCGCCTCAGCGAAAATCAATAAAATAGCAACACACAAGACTATTTTCATTGTGTGACATTTAGCACCAAATGGGCAGAAACTACATCAGTAAGTGAAACCTGAACACCGTAGGTAGCTAACACTAACAATATACTAATTAGTACAATAAATTTAAAAAAAATTCACGCAAAAGTAATTGTGTGCGTGAAATCACTTTATCGGCTGAAGATTAATTTTTATAATGACCAATTACCACCTACATGACCAATTTATATGCCTCATACAATCGTATAACAGAATTAGGTATTATAATTAAATTACGTAATAATGTTGCTATACTATGTAACAAATTGTTCGGGTTAAGATTTCCATACGCTTTTTTTTTACAGGCAAGACTCTGGCGCAAGTTTTCCTCTGGAGCTTGAGAGATCTGATAACAGTTGTGTTCTGATATCTGGCAAAAAAAATAACCTTAGATTTAAGCTTAATCAAAAGATACATACATTGATGTATCATAACTCAGACAAATTCGAACTTGATTGATGTCAATCAGACCGTAATTCAGATTTATGTAAATTTATGTAAATATAAGTATTTTTAGAAAATAAATTGTTATTGACAACGGATAAATTCTATTTGATAGGTATTTTAAGAGACAGATAGCTTCGCTATCATATTTAGATACTCAGTCAAGAATTTGGCTAACCAAACTGCTACTGCAACTGGCTAAACAAACATTGAGCAGAAAAATGACAATACGTGTCTTGTAACCACAACTATTCCAAGTAAGAGAAATCTAAAGTAAAATTCATTACTTCAGATCATACAGGTCAGCTAGCTAGATTCGAGCACATATTCCATTATCAAAAAAAAATGATACCAACCACGACATATCGATTAGAAAATGTTAAAGAAAACATTAAAGATATAAGTACCTTTTCTTGAGCTGAATAATGACAATAATTGAATGATTAAAAAATTGCTTTGCCGTGATTCTTTTTCATGCCAATATGTTGTATACCAGGAATACTACCAGGGCCTTCGGCTTCGAGAGTGTTCCCCTTACACCCTGTATATTTTATGGCAAAGTTATCAACTTAGTTTATAAAAAAACGTTTCACCGTTCGTGTACATACTCTGTTACTTTCTCACACCTAGGCACAGACTTCGGACTCGTGTCTCCCCTGATGGCTCCCCTAGGGGAGACAACAGGACTTCTATAGTACTGATGTCTCCCCTAGGCGGGGGAGACATCAGTACTTACTTTTAATGTTATATTTTGAGTACTCGTATCTCCCTTTGTCAAATTTAGGTAGGTACATTGAAACCATTAAAGAAAAAAATACATTTGTCAAGCATGACGGACAGGCATACCTACCTACCTACGCATTACAATAAGTTCTTACTTATATAATAGATATTTACACTACGAGTGAGTTACGTTGGTCATTACACTCGAGGTGTTATTGCACAGCCCGAGCCGAAGGCGAGGGCTGTAAGGAAACCGAGAGTGTAATGACCAAAGCTCACGTGTGTCGTACATCGTTTTTCAACACACTTGTGAATAAAATAATACTAAAATAGATAATTATCCTTGCATTTTTCAGTAGTAAAGTTTCCATAACGTTAAGCACTTCACATCCTAGATCGGGCGGTAAACACGATAATTCATTATCTTCATAAATAGTACTTGTACCTACACAATTCAAACAATAACAATAATTTCAACAGTAGGTATACATAAACGAGTTGAGAATATTATTTTCGCAATCGCGATAGCGGGAAAAATTAATAAATTGTACTACATATGCGCGCCCATCTAGCATAGACCACAGACTAAAAACCTCATTGGGTTTTTTTTTTCGAACATCGGAATGTAGAAATTAAAAAATTAAAAATTAATTTACAGTTTTTACAGAGCAAACATAAGTTATATTTGAGTATTTGAGTGATAGTTTTGTTTATTAAACTGGTTTAATAAACAAATAAGTTGAAATTATCAATTTAAATACTAAGTTGCATGAAATGAGCCTTAATTTATTTGTAGTTATTTTGAACACGATTTTCTTTTTCAGCGAAACCTTTTTAAGAAAGCATCATACAATAAAAAAAACTATATTTATATAACTCACTAGTATGTTATAAATGAAAAGTCACAGTTTGATAATAGGTACCTTTATGTGGCTAATTGTTATGGAATAATAGCCACTTTATGAGCAAGTGTGTTGAAAATAATATAACCACATAGGTACACGTAATATAAAATTTTATTTCGCTTATACTTACTGTAACGGAAAACTAAAGAAGATAGGTACAACAAAATCAACGCATTTTTTCCAAGAAATGCCCTACACTGATCTCTCCAAGAATTAATTGTAATTGTGTATTCAAAATAAATGTCTCTTTCGGTTTGAATTTTTCTTCTTTTACTGGAATGGGTCTCATTTTCAACGTTTAGGATTGCAATTTTATTTATAGACATATCCTTTTCTAACACCGAAAAGAGCTTTGCGATCGTCACATAATTCTTGTTAATTTGCCGATTAAGTTTCGAATGCCATCCTTCCGCAAAATTATTGGTCCGGTGGCGTTGATCATAAATGCACCATTCCGTTATACAATGCTCATTTTTCAACCAAGTTTTTTCCATATATTCTAAAAATTACTTTAATTTTATTTCATCAAATTCTTTACACCGGTCTTTTATGTATTCATATCCCTCTAAGATCTTATCCCGAGGCAACAGTGGAAGCACTGCACACAAACCTACGATTTGGCGATGTAGTTTCAATTTAATGTTGTTGATTTTGGCCTTTCTCCAAATACAATTAATGAAATGATAATGACATCTCTTAATAATAATACTTGGGAAAAACTCTTTTAGAGGATTGGTTAAAGCAATTTCAAAGTCTGCATGCAATGTTTTGGGTTCCCAATCATGAATATTTGCTTTAATTATGTCATATACAATGGAATAGGATTCTTCGGTCTTGTCGCTCATCAGAGCATATACTATGGGTATAATATTTGTAGTTTCAGCGGTACTCCCTAGGTCACCGTGTAATGTTAGTAATTGTCTAAAGGGGCGAGGTACGCTCTTAAATGTTGCATCACCAAAATATTCTTTCAGTATCCCCAATAATCGCTTGCCTTCTTGTGAACATAATACGATAATCCTTTTTCTTTCGGTATTGTAGTCTCCTAATATAATTTCTTGAAATTTTTTAGGGATTTCCACTTCCATAATATTATTATAAATCAATTTGTTAACATTTAATTCTAATTTTCGTCTTGTGTAAATTGCAGTTTTCGAGCTTTGGTAGGAAGGTATTTCTGTTAATATATTAAGACCGCGATCATACAATGGTTCCACCAAATCTTCATAAATTTTTTTTACAGGCTCCTCAATAGTAGCAGCTGCTTTATTTTTGATTATTTCTAATGTTAACGCAACCTCATTTCGAGCTTCGTTAGGCCTGCACTCCATACTATTTGATTCATGTTGCGTCAATTTCAAAACTTGGTTATCCTAAACATATTAATAGTTTGTTTTTAAATTCATTTTGGTGACTTCTTATAAGCCCAGTTAATGCTAATGTTAATGCTACTCCGTGATCGGACCACGGGCAACAAACGTAACTATAAGTCAAAACTGCGCATTTAATACATGTAGACACTGAATATTTATTAAAGTCGTATGTAGGTACTTACATTTATAGTTATTGCTCCAGAGCATGTGTTTCTTTTTGTTGCAGCAAATCCATCTTTCCGTATTATTGGAATATTGTTTGTGTTTAGTATACTGGAACCCTTCATGTATCAAAACTTTTCCACCCTTTCTATGTACAAAATTCAAATTTTCATTCATATCGTAATTAAATGGAAAATATCCGGGACGCAATATTTATAGGTAATGAATATAATGCAATACAAATGACAACTTGACATTGCAAAAGAGGTATTTTGTTTATTTATAATAAATATTACATAAATACTTATTTATCCTCAAGTGGCCAGTATGGCTGAACATGACAGAGAAATGAAAGGGGAGATACGAGTACTCAAAATATAACATTAAAAGTAAGTACTGATGTCTCCCCCGCCTAGGGGAGACATCAGTACTATAGAAGTCCTGTTGTCTCCCCTAGGGGAGCCATCAGGGGAGACACGAGTCCGAAGTCCTAGGTTTTATGTAAAGATACGTATGTCACTTGCACACCTATACAACTAAAAAAATCCAACTGGCTTATTATTTTGTTTGGTTTTCTTTTACTTTGCCGTGGAAATCTTTTTATGAAATCATCATAGTTTCGCCAAGTATGGTGGTCGAATAATCAATATGGGATACTTTACAAGATATGAAAGCTCTTTTTGTCCTTTCTCATTGTCTATAGAAATGCTGTATAAACCAATGTGTGGGTTCTTTAGCAAAAAAAATCGGATGTCATTACGAGTATCGTCAAAAGTGGCGCTGTTTCCATCAAGGCCCTGATAATTATCATCCTCTGATGCTAATTCTTTCCTACTTTTTCCATAAAGTATTCTAATTGGTCGTTTGTCATATTTGCTTTTCACGTTATTCTTTATAATATTGTATAGATTGAAATCATTGATTCTATTAAAGTGTTTTGAAAAATCAAATTTTTGGCGATTCTGTATTGTGCACAAATGATTTAGAGACACTATCAAAGTTGTATTCCGATGGCAATTTTTTTTTACTTCAAGGTTTTAATAATAGTACACTATTAGATGTAGGACTATGTAGAACAAGTAGTTTTATATTACAGTAAGTCTTACATTAATTTTTCAAAGAAAAAAAAAGAAGTTTGATAATGAGAAGGTGGATAGCAAGAACATACACCTAACGACTTATTGCACGTCTCCAAAGAATAAAAAAACTGCTTTCAGTGTAAATATATCGTTTATTTCGAATACAAAGAACACGTTTTATGTTGACATGTTTTTATCAAAAATTTCTTCAATTATTACAAGTTTAGGTATATTTTGAAAGTGCTTTTTAATATTCCTTCATTAATAAGAAAATTTAATAATATTTTAACATCATTATTATATAAACTATATATATTATTTTTTATACATTTATTACATTAAGTATCACATTATTACATTACATTAAATACATTAATTTTTTTTACTACAAATTTTAGTCAATTTAGGTCCCCTCGTCCGAATGTGCCCATTAGGCTGGCAGCATTTCCCTTTCTTCTTTCATACTATATAATAATATAAATTATTATTTCAAATAATTACGGTTCTTTAGCTTTTTCTTTTTTTCTTTCCCTAACTCATCTAAAATGTCATAGTAAGGTAGGTATTTTGATTGGTACTCCTTCTTCCAGAGTCGTTCCAATCGTTTCTTCAATTCCGCCGATTTCTGCTCCTGATTGTATTTGCTTAATAATTCAAAATCTTTGTCTGTTGGTAGTTCAAGAATGACTACTTTTTCTACTTGTACACCTTTGCTGGGCCTGTTATCACCGTTATCATCTGTAGCATACTGTTCTTGTCCCTTTCCTTCATGTAATGTGTAGTTTCTTCCTTTTAGTTTCATCATCTGATTATCAGAAGATATTTTTTGATGATAATAAGGTGAATAATTTTTAGACCAAACCGTTCTATCATGATATGGATCCGAATTATGAGTTATGTGTATATTTACATCAACATTTACATTTACGTTGGTTGTTTCATTCTGATCTTTGAGATTAGGTAAGGGTTTGATGGGCTTGGGTTTGCGGATTTTGTACGGATTACGGTAGGGGGTTATGAAAGGTTTGGTGATTCTGGGAGGTTTGATGATTCTGGGAAGGTTGCTGATTCTGGGAGGTTTGGTGAGTATGGGCCGCTTTATCCTTCTAAGGTGAGTTTTTCTTCGAATCCACTCTTCGTGTCTAGGCTTAAAATTCATATTTAGAAAACTTTTTATATCATCGATGAAACTCTTGCTCCTGAAGCGCAATAAATATCCTTGGGAATTTTTTATCTTGTATCTTAAAGGTTCTTTCAAAGTTTTGGTGGTCAACGGGTTAAAACTAACAACTTCGATATTTTCTTTTTTATGCCTTTTTACATTCAGTATGTTATGATTAGCATCTTTTTCTCTTAATATTTTCAGTGAAGATCGATGCACCACGGAATTTTCTGGAGCAGTCCATTCCTATAAAATGAGGTTATGAAGTTATGATTACGAGATGACACTGTAGGACAAAAATATATGATAGCTTCATCATCATCTCCCTATATCCCAACCCAACTATTTGAGGTCGTCAAAACATGTCATTCTCATCCATACAGTCCTCTCAGATGTAATTTCCTCAATCACTCCCCTTTTTGGCTTATCTTCTTTCACACAATGCATCCATCTTTTTTTGGGCTGACCTCTGCTCCTGAAGAACTTAGGACCTTTTTACAACAATACTATCATTTCTTCTCATAGTATGTCAATTTCACGATAGTAGTTCACTTCTCATTTACTAGTGTCACTTTCTCTAATATACTCATACCTTATTCTGTCCATTCTTCCGTCCACACATCCATCTTAACATTCGCATCTCTGCTACATGCATTTTTCTTTCATCCATCACTTTTAAGGTCAAATATGACGATCCATACAATACGGCTGGTCTGATCATGGATTTATAGATTTTCTTCTTAGCATCAGTTATCAATATACAAAAATGTCCAAGAAATCGTAATAACAGAAGTTGTCCAGCTCCTTATTAGAAGAAAGCCAATGTAACTTCACGGCGATTGCACAACTAAATAATACATGCTTTGTGCAGTTTAAAATTTTGGATGTTTCATAGAAACCCTCTTGATTTTATTGACAAAAAACATCGAAAATGAAGTAACGGTCTAGTTATCTAAATCTTAAAAAGTGGTAACCACCCTCTAGAATGTTACTCATCTTGTTAAATTGATCAAAGTGTGGCTACTGTCATCTCGCAAGACAGTAAGTAGTCTTATGCGGGCAATTTACCAGTCATCATGTCTTGCCTAGTATGTATTGTGTTGGATATTTTTTTTATTTTGGCTGATCGCTTAGATTCATTAGATACATACAAGATATAAAATACTAATATGAGTCGGTCTACAGACCAAGTCGAAGCTAACCTCACCAGCAAGCTGGGGTATCTGCTTGTTGGTGAGGTTGGCTTGGACTTACTTATTAATTGACGGATTGGTTCCCATAAAATAAAAATAAGTAAATTTAAATGGACATCAGTGAAAAGTAGGTATCATGGCCACTACGCTGCGCTATTGTCAAAAATACTATGTTACTATTTTCGGTTATAATCGTAATCTCACTCTCTGACCTTATTCCAATTCGGTTAGGATAGTCTCCAGTCTAATTATAATGTGGCTGAGCTTAAATATTTTCCGCGAAGTAATTAGTAATTTCGGTGAAAATATTTTTAGAAAAATTAATAATTGCGGCCTTTCTGTTGCTGAAACTATTTGTAACATTAGCTCAACTTACCGCAGAGATTTCGGTCTCAGCGAAAATCAACAAAATAGCAACACACAAGACAATTTTCATTGTGTGACATTTAGCGCCGATTGGGCAGAAGCTGTTTTGGTTCACAGCTTCTGAACACCGCAGGTATTTGACTCTAACAACGGACTAATTAGGGTTTTCAATAAAGTAAAAATTAAAATTCACGCAAAAGTAATTGTGTGTGTGAAATCACTTTATCGGCTAAAAAATAATTTTCATAATGAACAATTATCATAATAATATACATGACCAATTTATATGCCTCATACAACCGTACAACTGTTAGATACGCTGAATGAATATTTAAAGTTAGTGATATAATAAGGTATTATAATTTTACTCAATTACGTAATAACAATCGCTGTACCTAAGTGTGTTCCTAATTGGTTTGGTTTCCCTTCAAGATTGCCATACGCTACGCGTGTTACAGACATTTCCACACAAATTTCCGTCTGAAGTTTGAGAGATCTGATAACAATTGTCCGCGTGATGGGAGAACAGGGGCTTTACAAGATTACCCCTTCTTCCTATCTTTCTTCTTCTTCGCCTTACTTAAAGTCTTAAAGAGTATTTGTGTTTCATCATCATCATCATCATCATCATCATCATCATCATCATCATCATCATCATCATAAACATCATCATCACCATCATCATCATCATCATTAGCATCAGCATACAGAGAAAGAAGTTTAATATCTGCTTTCTTACGTCCCGCTTGAAGTCCTCGTGATTAGAATAAGAAAGAATGACATCTGTGCATAAAATTATCCAATTGTTAATTGTACAACAAAGATTCGGTTTACTGAAAATGAAATGGAATATTAAAACCGCAAATGACAAGTAATTTATATATTGCCATACAATTTCGTAAAGTTATGCCATGGTTCTAACTGCTAACTCTGACGTCTGAACTCAAATAGGTATATTATATGTAGTACCTATATTATATTTTAAAATATATACTATAATTTTCAGAGATATTTGGCAATTGAAATTATTTTGTGTTATTTCGTTTCAACTAACATTAAAAGCTTATCTACAATATAATAATACAAACTACCACATATACATTATAAAACAAAAGCATTTTCATAACAAATTATTGCACAAACAAATATAACATAAGTTTAATAAAATTGCTAACTTTGACTAGGTAATTTATCATTCTGTGTTTTTCTGCTACCATTTTGTTGGAAAACCTTTTCTTTTTGTTTTTGTGTTGTGTTTTGATCACTTTGTTTCTCTTGAGCGTAGTTGGCAGTGTCGTAACTCTGTTCTTGTACTTTACTATTATCTTGAACAGAATCAACTTCTTGATATTCTTCTGTTGGATTTTGACCAGTTTGATATTCTTGTGCGTATTGCGTTGCATCATAATTCTGATCACCTTGATAGTTGGTATCAGTTTGGTAATTTTCAAAATGTTGATCATACTGCGCATTCGGATCAGCATATTGTTGTGGATACTGCTCATAATTCTCATATTGTTGTTGCTCAGTATATGGTTGTTCGTAATTTTGATCGTATTGGTTCTGATATTGAGGATCAACGGATTGTTGGGTTTGCTCATAATTTTGTTCATACGGATAGTTTTGAGCTTCATATTCTTGGGTAGGTTCAACTTCCATTGGTTTTTCAGCGTCTCGTCTGATTTCATTTTCAGTTTCCTGTAGAGCTTCTTCCTTCTGTTGATATTCTGTATCTTCTATATTATGTTTGCCTTCAGAGATGTTATCTTCTTCTACGAAGTTTTCTATTTCATTATCATTTTCTACAGGAGCATTGTCTTCGTTTATTCCTGAAGCTTCGTAGGGGTCATCTCGATCGATTGTTGGGAGTGCTGTGAGTGGTCTGACCGGTTCGTCTGAGGACTGTCCGGGGGGCTCAGTTCTGGGATAGTCTCGTCCGCTGTTGGACGAGGAACGTTGGCTATTTCTATCGGAAGAGGCCGTGTGCGTGGGATGTGCTATAAAAATACGAATCATTCATTATACATACATACTTAGATACGAAGTAATTATTCAAACGACAATATAAGAACATTAAATAGACTGAATTTTGGGATCGTTTATATTTTAAGAGATGTAATGTTGATGATAAAAATGTTGCATAACTTAGAGAGGCGACATCTAATACTGTTTTCGTTACTACAAAATAATAGAAATCTGGCTTTTTGCTTATTTCTATTTTTTTTATTATCTATGCTGATATTTTATCCCTGATATCAGTGATTTTAATGTATAGGAAGGGGCCAATAGACTGAAACTGAACAGTTATGTAAATATAAATAGTACGTATGTAGGAATCGAGTCATATTAAACCATTGACATAAAGCACGATTCATTCATAGCAAGGATGCGGGTCGGACGCGGTTCATTTTTTCTTCCAGCGCCGTTTACAGAATAAATTAAAAAAATACTATATCAAGGAAGTCACTTTTTAAAAATGTAATAGAAGTTGCTGTTTGCTTAATGTTGTCTCATTCATACAAGAAAACAAATCGGATTTGTCATTCATAAAAAAATGCTAAAGTGTTAGTACTGAACATTGGGCTTCCTCCAATTTCTTTAAACAAAACGGCCATTTGATATGTAACGACCTGATATAAATTTACTGCAGGTGAATTCAGGTTTAAGCTGCCTCATTTCTATCACTTATATCAGCAAGTTTACAATTAGTCTGCTCTAGTATTATTGAGAGTACAGGCGCTAGATTTGCTAGCCTTTTGAAGTATGGTGGGACACAATTCTCTAAAGGTCACGGACAAATATTATCATTTGAATCCACAGAATCTTTCAGAGTAAAAACCAAACGACATGCTTAAGACACACATACATACCTTGATAAGTGCTAGGTGTGTGCGGTGGCTGCAAGGAGAGCGATAGGCCGTTTACTTGACGCTGCAGAGTGGCCAGTTCTTGCCTGCACACACACACGTGTAAACACACACAAACACAACGTGACAAGACTTAACACAAAGCAAAAGAAAGAAAAAAAATCTTGATAATTCTCTATTATATTTTTGAACAGAACAATTTTTTTTCTATTTGAGAGGATTTTTTTTTATTTTATGCATACCATAACAGTATGAAGGGTAATTTCACGCATGCCTCATTTTTTGCTAATTTCGGTGGTATTTTTCAATCATAGGTTTACCGATGAAAAAATTTAATGGTGTTCTTTTAGAACACATTAGTATTCTAGATATTTAGAAGGAAACAAATAACTGCATTTGTTATAAAAATAGAACAACCACCGAAATTGTCAACCCACCGAAATTGCAAGATCACACCGAAATTATAAATTGTGATATATTTATCTAAACAATATGTATTAACGGCTTGGATGCATGATGCAGATGCTACATCATGCTGCCAAAGGTAATTTTGCTTTGGTCGTCCGTCCATCTCGCAGGAGGCCGTCCCACGCTTCGTCTACCGGTACGCGGTCTCCATTCAAGAACCTTTCGGCTCCAATGGCCATCTGTTCTTCTTGCTACGTGCCCCGCCCACTGCCACTTCAGCTTACTAACCCTGTAGGCTATGTCGACCACTTTCGTTCGTCTGCGGATCTCCTCATTTCTGATTCGATCCAGCAGAGAGATTCCGAGCCTAGCCTAGATTATAGCCCTTTCCATAGCTCGCTGTGCGACCTTGAGCTTTCTTATGAGGCCCATAGTGAGGGTCCACGTCTCGGCGCCATAGGTCATCACGGGCAACACGCACTGACTTTTGTCTTTAAGCACTGAGGTATTTTGGACGAGAAGACGCTGTGTAACTTCCCGAACGCTGCCCAGCCGAGTTGGATTCGACGATTGACCTCCGCCTCGAAGTTTGATCCGTCTAATCGGACCATCTGTCCAAGGTAGACGTACTTGTCTACAACTTCGAGGGTCGAGCCTTCAACTGACACTGGGGAGGGCCTTAGAATATGAGCATTCGCCATAACCTGGGTCTTGTCCATATTCATCTTGAGGCCCACCTGTTGAGAGACTCGGTTGAGGTCGTCGAGCATTGTGTTAAGATCCTCCAGCGATCCTGCCCTGAGCACGATATCGTCGGCAAAACGAAGGTGAGTGATGTATTCGCCATTAACATTAATGCCAAGACCTTTCCATTCCAGTAGCTTAAAGGCATCCTCCATTGCATTGGTGAAGAGCTTCGGGGATATTACATCTCCTTATCTCACTCCCCTCTGCAACAGTATCGCCGCTGTGCTCTGATCTTGTACTCGGACTGACATAGTGGCGTTTTTATACAAACACTTCAGCACTTCGATGTACCGGTAGTCTATATGACACCGCTGGAGAGATTGTAGCACTGCCCATGTCTCGATCGAATCAAAGGCTTTCTCGTAGTCCACAAACGCTAGACATAGTGGCAAGGTATACTCCTGAGTCTTCTGTATGACTTGCCGCAGCGTATGAATGTGGTCTACGGTACTATAACCTTTTCGGAAACCGGCTTGTTCGGGCGGCTGGAAGTCATCAAACCTGCATTCGAGACGATTCGTGATAACCCTCGAAAACAGCTTATAAACATGGCTCAGAAGCGAGATGGGTCTGTAGTTCTTAAGAGAGGCTTTGTCACCTTTCTTGAAGAACAAGACTTCTATGCTTCTGTTCCATGCTTCCGGCGTAGTACCTTCGAATAAGACGGAGTTGAAGAGCTTCTGAAGGACTTTAAGTATCGGTGTTCCACCCGCTTTCAGAAGTTCCGAAGTGATTCCGTCTTCTCCTGGTGCCTTGTTATTTTTAAGCTGCTTGAGGGCCACCCTAATCTCGTACAGGCTGATGTCCGGGATATCCTCGGTGTAGTGTCTGGTTAGCTTGGCTCTTGGATCTGTAACCGTATCAGTAGCAGGCTTAGTGACTGAGGTATAAAGCTGTCCATAAAACCCCTCGATCCCCCTCAAAACATCTCCCTTAGTCGACACGACACTGCCGTCCTTCCTCTTCAGTTTTGTCAACTGGCTCTGCCCAATAGACAAGTCTCTTGCGAACACTTTGGAGCCTTTATTTCGCTCAATCGTTTCTTTAATACATTGAGTATTAAAGGCACGGATGTCGTGTCGCAAAGACTGCTGGATACGTCTATTGAGCTGCCGATGTGCTTCAGCGTCATTGGTAGACTGCAGCCTCATAGAGCGTCGTTCGGCCATGAGTTTGAGGGTGTGATCGGTGAGCTTCTGTGGTCTATCTCTTCGACGGGGCCTGAAGAATTTGGAGCCCACTGAATGGACAGCTTCAACCAACCTGTTATTTATCTCGCCCACTGTACTGCATTCTTCTAGGCAAGAGAAGCGATTCGAAAGTTCGAGTTGAAAGCTCTCGGGGTACTGTACCTATATGGGAAGCTCTAGGTCGGAGCGTAGACCTCATCAGACGGGATCTCTCCAGTTTAACATTAATATTCAATGTGCCTCTAACCATTAGGTGATCACTTCCGGTTTTCACCCCATGGATCACTGAGACATCATTGAATATCCGTCTATGCGTCGTCATGATGAAGTCAATCTCATTTTTGGTACGACCACCGGGGCCCATCTAGGTCCATTTCCTGTGGGGCGGTTTTTGAAGAAAGAGTTCATCATAAAGAGTCGCTCTTTCTCAAGAAAGTCGGCCAGCCTCCAATCCCTTCGGTTACGCCTCCCATACCCATATTGCCCCACTCTCAGTAGTAATAGTAAATACGTTAATTATAACAAAAAATGAGTAATTTTATTATTTATTACCTTGTGAGTAAATATCTTACCAAAGATATGGAAACTCATAGCCATTTTAGTATTGATGCAATATAGGGGGCAATAAATCTACCACCGAAACCACCGATATTGCACCACCGAAGTTAGAAACATCAAGAAAAAATGAAATTAAACAAAACTCAGTGATGCATTCGTCACGTGAAATGTATGATTGCTGAGGGTACCTAACAACACACAACATACTCGCAAATCGTAATGTTAACACCAAATATTCATTCATACAGTAACCCACCGTGATTGTAAAATTTCGTACTCCCTCTTAGAAATAAGAAGGTACTTACGTATTAGCGGGAAAACTGGGCAGAATCGGACATGCCATTACTGCGTAAACGCAAGAGCATGACTGGAACTCCGCGTGCGTAAGAAGATAGATCGTTTAAATTGACGTGTATACGTTGTATAAGGGTTTAAAAAAAACACACCGAAATTGCACTTTAGGCGCGGACGTTCCTTATCGACATTGTCACGATGTCTGCGTTATAATAGAAGTAATGAAAGCAGTAAATATGGTTGCTTCATATATTAATTAACATAGTAATCTTAATTTAAGTACTAAATTTGCAATCATAGCGGACTTAAAGAGGTAAATGCGCTTAAAGGTGCATCGCGGACACGCCACCGTTATTGGAATCTAGCATATTTTAATTTTTTTTAAATTTTATGTTTAAGAGAAATGTATTTTCAGTAGTGACTTCATATAAGCTAGTGTTCGTATTACATGAAAAAAAATAGAGTGGTCATAGATAAACATTTTACATAGTGATTTCATGCGAAGAAACTCTAAAAATGCGGTCGGTGAAATTACCCTGAAGAATCCACGAATAGCTTTACCCTACACTTCCATTTATCTTTGAAGGATTTTTTATGAATCAGCCCAATTTGAAATATGCTGACTAAGAAAATTTTCTATCAATTGACCTTATCAAAAGGAATATATCAACAGTAGTAAGTAACATATTATCTATTATACTCATTGCAACACGGATAGGAAGTATTCAGCTCATGACTATCTTTCTATTAGCGTTCTCATCCATAACTCCTACACACATAAATTTTACTAAAAACTCATCCAAATACTACGACATGCAATCTAAAAACTAAATCTGTTGTCAATAAAACTATTGTCACAAGTTCATCTCATTTGTTTCTCTTACTCACCTTAAGTGGATCATCATCAGAATCATCAATTCTATCAATCGATAGATCGCTTAGATTTCTCGTCAAACCACCAATATCATCCCTCAAGTCATTCAAGCTATCGGTCCTTCTAAACCTATATCTATATGTGTTGGGAGTGGACGTGTAGAAAGTGCGATCTAGATCGTAAGATGTCCGACTATTCGGATACCCGCTCAGCGGTGTATAGCTTCGCAAAGGTGTGATAGTGGTGCAATACTTCTTATGGGAACACCATAAATTTCTAAGCTTTCTCATTAGTTCAGCGTTCCTGTAAAGCAATTGTGTTTTGTCTGCTCTGAAATGGAAATACGTGTGTGAATTTTGTGGAAACTAATGCTGCAACTATAGATAGAACTGATATTGAAAGAAAAATTGTATCAGATTCAGTTTAGTTCAAATTTGTGTGAAGAATCCAAGATCTAAAAGCATTATTTTAAAAATTCTTACCTAAAAACGGTGCTGTTTCTATAGAAGTGGTATGAATTAAGTTGGTAATGTATATAGATGTAATGAGAATTTTGAACTTACATTTCAAATATTACCATTCTAGATTTTAGCATAGCTAACGATATAATATGAAAGTCAATATTACTTTTATGAACTACTTTATTGCACGTTACATATTCGATTACCCATTTAAAGTCATAACTTTGTACTTTCTCACAACATCGAGAGATAAACATTAATAAAATTGAATAAAATGCAAAAGAAACAATAAGCACTAAATAACACAACTACATTGCACGATATATAAATATTCTCTTATATTTAAAACACTGATAGTCAACAAAATGGACCAATCAAAAGCAAGATTTAGATGCAACCACTATGATAATGATGATGACCGGTAGATAATCTAATCTCTGAAAAATTAACAATTCAGTCAATAACAAATTCTTATGAATATAAATTCTAGCAAGTTTAAAAAAAAAATTACTCAATAATATTATGTAAATTACTATGTCATCTAGAAATATAATTAACTTATTACTGCACAGAAATGTTTTTAATCTTTGATTTATTTTATTTTGATACCAATAATTATCATGTTCAATGTCTTAAACGCTTTTTTAATATAACTATCAGTGTTCACTAATCTAAATCTAGCCTTAACTACGCGCACTATTTGTTTACGTCATTCTCATCATCAATTCCTTTGCTCAGTCAATATCATAATGCTTAATGAAAGCATTTCATTCTTTTACCCCATCACGTTCTTGGAATAGTCTCGTCAACGGTTTCCATCTCAGCTATAGCTTCCTCCACGATACCGTTATCTTTAGATTCTTCTTCCATTATATTTTCAGCATTTTCAGATCGTAAAAGCGGATCTCCTTGATCGGTTATATCGTCTTGAATGTCTTTAGTTCCAATATCTTCAGTTTCTACAGAAACTACGTCAGAAATACCTTTGTCTGTTTCAATTGGCGCAGGAGTAGTGTTCACTTCTTGTGATTCATTGGGGATTTCACATTTTTGAGCGTTTTCATTAGAATCGTGATCTTCCTGAACTACAGTAGCGTTACTATTCGGCTCTTCTATAATTTCTACCGTCTCATTCAGAACATGAACATCACGATCCGAGACTTCCATACTAATTCTATTGTTAACTCCTTTATACTCATCAGCCTGCACTATAACTTCTTCAACCTTTGCCCCTCGCTTTTTCTTCTCCTTCCTTGATTTAGGAATCAATTTTACACTTATATCAACTTTAATTGGCTCCTTTTTCTCCCGTAAAAAGGGCTGTTGTATCATTAGTGGTAAATTGTATATTTTCTCTCCTTTGGTGTCAGCGAGATCCTGATTGGTCGTTAACGGGCCGACGATAATCGGCGGGTATTTATTCGACGAATCGGACTCTTTTACAGAGCGGCGCTTGGAACGGCGAGCTCGATCGCGAGATGTTGAACGGTCGCGCTGTGTTCTGATTGGTTCGTCTGTACGGCCGCGACTCTGCGCACTGCCTGTCACCAATAAAAACACAGCACGACGTTAGGATACTTTAAATGGGTAACGATACGCAGCAATGAAGATCAAAATAGGTGATGGTAATATAGAAAGTGCTATAAATCATGCTATTAGATTTGAAATTGTTCGTACTTGTGCCTACGATTTGCGTCGTCGAGCTTGTCTGTGAGCAAACGACATTCGCCGGTGAGTTTCTCCATCAGACTGTTTTGTGATTGTATCATGGACTCCAACTCAGCCACCGTTTTAGCTGTGGAACCAAATGTTCTAGCTTTAACTCTATTCTGTGGGCACTACTGCAAGGGCAAGTTGCAAACAATCTGATGAATAAACTATTGAAAGTTAAGAAAGAATGAAGCCCTTTCATAGCACTATAGATGTACATGCAAGCGCAATAGATGAAAGGGTAAAGTATGAATGTTTTGAAGACAAAGTCCTTCAGAATCTTTCAAAACATCAATAGTTTACCCAGCTTTAGCCATTGAATGTGGCTATCTCCAATGAACTTTAAGAAAAAGAGTTCCAGATTAACGTATAAAGAGCTTCAGTACGTACCGTGTTTATTCTCCATGGATTCCATCATGGTTGACAATTCTCTCTCTTTCTTCTTCTTTTCTGGCGTGTTTGGCGTCAGATTTTTCATCGTTTGCTGCAATATACACTTTATTAGTTAATGCAAAAGTGTTATTTAAAAACTTTTTTCATTAATGGTTCCAATATTGCTAATTTCCTTAAAATATTTTAAGGTAGTCAGTTACCTCTTTCTCGAGGTTAGCAATTTGTTCAGACAGACGCAGATTCTCCCGACGTGAATGAACCAGATCTGCATCAGCGCGATCCAGGCGTTGACGAAGTGATTGAATCTGAAACAAATTTAAAAATAACCGTGAATTATCAGAACTAATGTCGATCTCAAATTTTACAATTCGAAGCTGGTCAGAAACATTTTATCTTCTTTTCAGGGTTTGTAGACGACCAGGACCCCGATTCTACTAGTTGTCAAATTGCCATTGAATTTTAGACTTTACTTTTTTCTTCCACATCCTTACTTCTTTTAAATGAAGTATGTTCTACATATTTTATCAACTTACTAACCTCAGAGTTGAGTCTGTTAGTCTCGTGTTTGGCTTGTCGTTGTTGCCGTTCAATGGCGAGGCGGGCACTGGCCAACTCTTCTTCAAGAGAAGCCTTTTCTGCATGAGCTTGAGCCAAATCCGCTTGTAAAGATGCTGGAATAGAGTTTTTAATATGCTGTTTTAAGATCGAGAACTTGGTAAGAGGTACAGGACAGAGCACAGAGACTAGATAAATGCATTTTGACACCTGCCTATATGGACATAACTCGCTTTTTTGAAATGTCATTGATGGCTATTGGATATCTCGTAAGTTCGTGCTTCTTTACAGTCAGTCTTAGGTCCACTTTTCAAGATCGGCAATTTAACAAACGCGGGCATGATTTTAGGTAGCGAATACGCACTGTGGAGAGAGCCTCGTCCCTGATACCGTAGACACGATTAATATCATATTATATGCGTCTAAGTTGCGTCCGTGAAAGCAGATATGGGTGATTCTCCGAACCCTAAATTTTCGATGTCTGGAGGTTTAATTTCGTAACTGACTGACAAATCAGTCTGCAATTAATTTTAATACATACCTCAGACTATTACCTGTCTTGCACAAGTTATATTTTTTTAATAATTGTTTTTTAAATATTTGAAAAAAAAAAAATTAAATCGTTCTTCTGACTAATATGGTGTGTCCGTAACCCAGTTTCTTGAACATCAGTAACAATAACATTTTTTCGTGTTCATAAATCGATGTGAATTATAATTATTACGAAAGAATATTAGTTGTTCCTTTACACAAAAAAATATGGTACTAATATTTATGATAGTTTATTAATAAATAAAAAAAATGTGAGTGTCCGGCACAAAAGTCTGATTCATATTCGCGCGCATCATTCGAACATACCTAGCCAACTACGAAACATTCAGCGACCACTTTCCGCGCTGGTGGTAGCCTGTGGCTCGGCTGACGTGGTGGCGACGTGATGTGTGACTGGTTCGTATCGTCTTGGAGATATAAAGGTAAATATCCGATTCATATGGCTTTGGTGCACCTGTATTTCTGATTACTATGTTTGTTTTAAAAATTAAGTTGCATGGTTTTTAAAGGACTATATCCAAAACTGGCCTTCCATGGACACGATGTCCGCAAATGTAGCTATTGATCAATAATCATGTTTAATTTTTAACGAACTAATAATGATTTCTTGGAGTATCAAGATACATCTTGAAATAATTAGTATTTACTCAATTAGCTCACGGAAATATTATTACTTTACTCTTGGCACCATCTTTCTCTTTTCCCTAATGCTAAAATGTTGCCAGTTATACTAAAGAACATAATCGATTTTTTATTTGAGACATTATGAATATATCGATACAGAGTAATGTATGGGACACCAGAGTTTCATAAGGAATTTATAGATTGACTTGATATACTTAGGTATTGATTTGAAACCTATGACTAATTGATACTTAAAAAAAAGATACATAAACTGAATGATATTGAGTACGCGTCGACTGTGACTCGAATGCGAACGTGAACTGATTCGATGTGATAACTGGTGAACGATTTTCATATTATAATAGCCTTCCGCTCGCGTGGAAGTCGGTTCTACTCAACGATCAAACATAAGATTTTTAAGAACGACTACGAAATCGTAGAGATATGTCAGTGTATTATACTCGGTTAATAATGAGCTCATTTATTAGACTTCATGCACAAGTAAGTAGGAATATAGGCGGGCTTAATGCTATAAGTAGGTATTCTCTACAGTCAACCTAAACTAAATAAGTAGTGAATGTAAAAATAAATATTACTAAAGTAAATAAATAGTTGCCAGGACATAATAAGATATAACTTAAATATAAAATATCCATTCGTTCGACATTGATATCACTTATAGAAGTATTATTTAGAAGTATTTGATCGCTAGAAGTTTTTTTTTGTTAGAAAAGACTTCCTTTCTAACAAAGCGGTTTTTGGGTTCATCACAGATCCACAACCAAACAGGCAAACATACAGGAATTTAAAAAAAAGTTAATATAATGTTGCTCCAATGTTCAGTACATTGGAGATATTTATTGAGTAATAGTAGATATAGATACGAAAAAGTAGTAAACATTAACAATATATTAATATGGTCTCGTTTTTGATCATTGTTTTATAATAATGGAATAAAAAACTGTTTCTACACGATTCAAAATCGTACTTATTTTTAATCGATTGAGTTTGTGTTTGTAATATGGCAACTGGAAAGAAATCCGTTATAAAAATGTCATTCGCTTGTCATCTTGATTTGTAAATACGTTATTCTATTTTTCGTGAAAGCCGATTTTATTCTATTTGTATTGGAAAATGAACCCGGATAAATCATTCATCACCGAGCCTGGCGAGCCTGCTGACTTTAAACCCGTTCATAACGATAATACTGGCACGATTAAGGGAACAGATCCCACGATGAGACAATGTGTGAATTGTGGCATCGACTTATCCCAAAGACGAAGACATGACCTCCGTTCGCAAGAGTTGGCATCTGTTAGAGGGCAATAGATTGCACCGCAAGTGCTATGTAAAATGTTTTCTGCTGTAATTGTATTGTCAGACGAAGAACAGTAAGTAGGTTGCTGCGCTCTTGTCATGATTATTGTTAATTTGGTTTTTGAGCTGGGCACGGTACCAAGATAATGTAAATCCACTTGCCTAATTCCTGGGTAATGTTTTAATAACTCATGAATCCGAATAATAAAGAAATAATGAATACAGCTATGTTAAATTATCAAAAATTGACTAAATGTTATGGTCAATATATAATATGAATGATAAATTCTGATACAACCATATGATGTTATTTTATTTCTTACTAGTATGAACTACCAAACCTGTATCATATTTGCCCAATTATTATCTGTCCATATCAGGCCAAGTGCTTATACACGTTGGACAATGTCCTTTGAACCTGCGGGAAATATAATGCAAGTAGGGAACAGAAACCTATTTATAAATAACAATCCTCAATTGCATACCTATAGTGATTTATCGATGTTAATTGGCAAAATTCTGATTGATATGTGTCTGATTCATATGGTAAAAATGCCATATTACGTTATATTGGTGGCACCTTACGCCTGTAAGATGTCATCTCGTATACGCCTAATATTATTTACATGTCTAAGAACAGTAACTGTAAATTTCGCAGCAGTCCTAAGAACATCAAAGGGGTTTCATGTCTACCGACGTTGAGTTTGCATCCAAAAAATGATATCATGATATCATGCTGTGATATAGATTTAGGTGTTATAACAATAATTGAGAGCATTTACTGATATTTTTATAAATAATTGACTGATTTTTATAACTAGAATTTCATTTTTATTCCTAATTCTGATTCATATGGCCTCAAATTTTTTAAAGTTAATTATCTCGAAAACCATTTTATCAAAAAGTGTCCCTTTTTAAGACATTGTTTCTTAGCTTATAACCTTTGGTAAAAAAATGTTTTATAAGCTTAAATGTGAAAAAAAAAATTAGCCGTATGAATCAGACGAAGAACGCAATTCCGAAGAAACACCCATATATGTATAGAAGTTATTACCTGTATTACTTTTAAGGTTTTTGCAGCGATAGTTATTGTTATATAACGTTAAATCGGATTAACTTGGATTATATATATAATTGGATACTTACACATCTTATTCTTTAGTTCCATTTTGAGTTCCTCGATAGCGGCATTCTTCATGGAGATCTCTCGCTTTAGTTCATTTTCATCGCGACGTTGCCGTTCCAAGTCCAACTGTCGCATTTAATAGTTTAGTAAAGTGCAAGTTATATATGGGCCCCTCTAATCTCCAATTCATGGCTAATCCATCAATCAGCAGGTATTCTGTGGCGCTGGTTGTAATCGTAAGGTTGGGTGTCAGATGGCATGACCTTCCGGTGACTTTTAAGTTATCATAAACCAAATTGCCAGCTCGGTGTCCGCTCTTGTGTACCAAAGAGCGGATACCGGACTTCAAAGTGAAAACTTTGGATCCAGCTGGATTCAGCGTTGGTTCCAGCAGATGGATACTTACTTGTAATTTAGCAACGTTGTCATACTGTGCGGCTAAGTCATGCTGCAGCTCGTCGAAGTGAGCATTGTAGCGTTGTTCAGCTGCACTACGCTCTTGAATAGCGCGGCGAGTTCCTTCGCCCGCTAATTCGCGGATTTTGTTTCGTTCTTTTGCTAGTTCATCCTAGAAGTAAAGGGAATTAATGATTATATATTATATTATATATTATTATATTATATCATAATTTAAAAAGGAAAACTGGATTTAGCAGAGCCATTGACTCGAAGAAGAAGAAGAAGGGAATTAATTAGCTACTAGAAAAATAAACCCATGGACCTCGGTCTCCAAGGTGAAGGCCTCGGATGCTACAGAGATCAAAGCAAGAGTGAAGAGAAGAGGAAAACTTTTGAGAAAATGATTTAAATGGCGCGGTGATTAAGAGGGCAAATGTGGATGAGTAATAATGTGCCTCCACATGTCCCAATTCCAACCCTTAATATCATGCATGCCATCCTCAATGCGAATTTAATAAGTTGGATAACACACGAATCCTATGCGACAGGACAAGGTTGAAAAAGATGGATGTAAGGGACCCAACAAGACAATTGTTTGGATAACTTCGGCTACAAGTCAGTCCTTGCTGATTGATGGATGAGGCTCTGGCTTACACTTCCTTCTTAGAAGATAATAAGAGTACCCATATTTATTTCTCCAGTGTGGGTTCATGTCCTGTTGTGGATGTATGTGATCCGATTAAACAGAACAATGATATGAATTTAAAACAGCGGTACCCATCATTCAGCCATCATTTCTATAAAGAGCCTACCTTGAGTCTCCTGACTTCAGTCTCCAAGTTGTTCCTTTCGTCTCTGAGCTGATGTTCCACCACGTCAGACCCTCGCTTGTACCTGCCATCATCATCTCGCTGTTCCAGACTGAGTTTTAACTTCGATATTTGAGATTCCAGTGAGGATTTGTCCCTGGTGAACGAAGTAGAGAACCTCAATAATACATTATTTTTAAATGTTCAAAGTCAAAGTCAAAGTCAAAGTCAAAGTCAAAGTCAAAGTCAAAGTCAAAGTCAAAGTCAAAGTCAAAGTCAAAGTCAAAGTCAAAGTCAAAGTCAAAGTCAAAGTCAAAGTCAAAGTCAAAGTCAAAGTCAAAGTCAAAGTCAAAGTCAAAGTCAAAGTCAAAGTCAAAGTCAAAGTTATAGTCAAAGTCAAAGTCAACGTCAACGTCAATTTCAACTTCAACGTCAACGTCAACGTCAACGTCAAAGTCAAAGTCAAAGTCAAAGTCAAAGTCTAAATCAAAGTGAAAGTTAAAGACAAAGTCAAAGTCAAAGTCAAAGTCAAAGTCAAAGTCAAAGTCAACGTCAAAGTCAAATCAGTGTTGTTCCTAATAATTCAGAGCATGAAATATTATAAAATGAAAAATAAAGTACCTCTGCAAGTTGTCAATCTGGCGCTTGAAGCCGTCAAGACAGGTTGAGTCAACGAGCCCAGAGGCCAGTTTCCGCTTATTCTCATTGTTTTCTTCCTGAGAAATCAAATGAAGACATTGCTTCAATATAAGAAGTACATACAACACATGTCATATTACCGCAACATTCAATTTACCAAGTAAAAGTGTCCGACTCAAAGGATCATAATGTACAGAAACATCAGTATTCGGAACCAAGGTAATTATAATTAGAAGTAGTACAAGATCCGGAGCGAATGACATACAGGGTGTACGGGGAACATTCCCGAATTCGAAGGCCCTTGGTAGTACTCATGGTACACAACATAATATTGGCATGAAAAAAAATCACAGCAAATTAATGTTTTCGCTTTATACCCTCGTATGAGTAAAGCTAAATGAAACGAAATTACCAAAAAAAAACCACACTGCAAAAAAAAACAAGGGCGCCATCTTGCGAGTTCATCTTTTTTTCATGAAATTTTTCAGTAACACAATGGAGTGTGCATAACGCACACATTAACTGCTGATTCTCACACACGATTGTGTTTATAAAAGCTTTACTTCTGTGCGTGTTCACGCGCTTAAAATTAACTCTGTTTCATGCAGAACTGTACCAAATCTGAATGGAACATATCAGTCAGTAGCAATAGCAATAGCACTAATCTGTAAGGGGAAGGCGCCAGTGTCTGTAACACAGTTAAATACTAGCACAGACGCTGACGTTCACCCTGTCTCTGTTATAATACTTACTATAATAAATTGGTGTTTAAATTTTGTCTAAGAGATGGTCGCATTGTAACATACTTTTATGAAATAAACTATTATTATTATTATATTATTATTATTAACGTGTTTTTTCCTAATATTTGGCCGAGTGCGTCTTCTACACACACGTATAGTGTATCAGTTGTCGTTCCTCAAGTGCGTTAATAGTTTAATACGCGCCAAGCGTGTTTTCTTATAAATGCTACAGCTGTGCGTCACTCACACATACCCTGTGATTTCAACTTTTCACCCTCAGTACGAAAACCCACATCATATTATGTGGCAAGCACAAGTGACTGTCGTAAAAGTACGTAATTGTATTACAATCGACAAAAGAATTTATGACAAAGGTGACAAAAAAGAAATCTATGTTTTTTTATGTCAACGGTGATACGAACACGGCGTCTTCCATACCTACGCTCGTTTTTGTGTAGGTACACCGTTGGATTCGATACCTATTAAAAGGTATAAAAAATAAAATTAAAAAAAAAGAATTGCTTTGCCGTAATGTTGTGTACGGTAAGCTGCAAAAGTGCATGGATAGCTTAAGATCGGTAATCCTATGAACTTTCAAACCCCAGTTTATAAAAAAATAAACTAGATGGCGCCAGTGGTTTTACTAGCTATAAGCGTATTTGTAGTAAGTAGTAGCAAAAAATATTTGGTTAACTCAGCTCAAGGATAATAGCAATAGGAATCATGTTACTACAAGCGGCCTTTGGCTTCGGGAGTGTTCCCCTTACACCGTGTATAATCCGATTAATTTAGTAAGAGATGTTGCTGCTATTCAAAGTGTGTTTAGTAGGGTGATCATTGCACACATTACCTGAACTTTCTTCAAGTCAATCTTGGCCTGCGTGAGCTGCGCTTCCAACTCAGCAATACGGGACTCAAATACGATGTTAGGACCTTCTAATTTGGTGATACGGGACTTGGCCGATTTACGCCCTTTTGTTGGAGTTATCTATTAAAATATAAAGTTGTATAAATTATCCGCGACTAGACAAATATATTCAGTACTAGCTGTTGCCAACGGCTTCGCCCACGTGGACTTCTGATCCCGTACCCGCTGCTCCATAAAAACCTTCCGTAGAGTTCAAGAAACAAATAAAAGAAAGAATTAAGTACTCGAATTGATCCAGCCGTCTTTGAGTTACTTATACGGTTATCAACATATTTCGCGATTCATTTTTATATTTGTACAGATTAAGGCAATTTTAGAGTACAATGTTTCTTGAAATTATTAAAATTGATTCTTGAATTCAACATTATAAGTCTGCTATTATTTAGCAAGCAGTTTCGCTGTTGTTTTTTATACCATTAACGGTGGTAGGGACAAGCCACCCTGATGAAAAATGGTGACATTCGTGTTGCCGGGGTCGTCTGTACGGGGGAGGGGGAAGGGTTGACGGGTTGTACCGGCATTTTGTCTAATTCTAAATTATTTGTGTCGGTGATAACAAGATTGTTACTGTTCCACTTCGTGATTTCTATATTGCTTTAAAAAGCCTGTGGAGGAACGGGATGTGATGTCCCTTCAACACAAAGAGAGGATCCTCCGACCAGCAAGGTGATCACGCCTGGCGGGGCGCGGCCCAACGGTTGTCATTGAGTTGTTGTATTTATGTTGCACCAGCGCGAAAACTTCACTTTCGCGATGCAGGATCCGGAGTGACGTAGTAGTTACTCTTGCTGTCGCTAGATGGCGCTGGGTACATGTGATATTGCCACAAGTCTATCAATTGTAATGTCATGAGTTTCCTCTTTTTTTTTTATACTACATAGATGGCAGACAAGCACACGGCCCACCTGATGGAAAGCGGCCACCGTGGCCTATGAACGTGTGCAACACTAAGGGTGTCACACACGCACTGCCCACACCGAAGGGAAAGGGGGAGAGCTGGGAAGGGGTGGGGAGGCTAGGAAGGGGAGGGGAAGGAGGGGTATAGTGAGCTCTGGCTACCCTACTTACCAGCGAGAACACAACACGATGGTTATTATGACCGCGGTCTTCTGTAGGGCGGAGGTACTTCCCCAGTTGGACAGCTCATTTCGGACGGGAGATACCGTCGTGTCCTACCTCCGTTAGTTCATGAGAAGAGTTGGAATGATCCACCTACCTTATGATCACTGTCCAATCCAGTACTGTCCCCTAGTTCATCCAGTTCATCACTCTCAGAACCGTTGTACGAGTGGAACATTCGTGAGATTAACTTGTTTTTTTGAGCTTCATGGAGGTTCTCATTTTCTGATATAACTTCTTTGACTTTGCCGAGGAGGTTGTTGAGTTCATCCTGGAAGAGAGCTTCTATTAACTTAATGCTATCTTTATTGACTGTCTGATACTATTCAAGAAGTTAATTGGTAGTGCTTGTGCGGTTAAGCACGTAATTAAATTTCCTGTGAAAATATTTTTTTGGACCTGATTCGGGTTGCACCACCTGTTAAAGTTAAGGTTTCCGTCAAATTTAACAGTAACAGTAACATTGATTCTAATGGTTTGGCTAAATGTGTTGCACCAGAGTATTTAGTAGCTCGGTTAAAGCTATCTTTTTGATAGAATTTGACGTTTGAGCGTGGCCGGTTACAGTTAACGTTCATCGTTCGTCATTTTAACAATCGTCAAATGGTGCAACCTGTTTTATACCTGACCGGTACTTTAACTGCACTATTAATGTTAAATCGTGCAATCCAGGCTTAATTTCAATCTCTATGGTATGAGAATGTTTGACAGTTAGTAGAATTGTGACTCAGGTTTCAGACGCATAGTGTATAAGAGAATGACATACCCTGCAATATTGGCTTTCTCTCTCCAACTGCTCGATATACTCTTCTTGCTTCTGAATAAAGTGGATCACATCAGGGTTAGTGCCTCCGCTCAGGTCAGCACCTGCCGTGTTAACTCCAGTTGGCGGTGGGGGGGCTATTAACAATATTTTTAGAATCTTCAGACTAGGTAGGCTTTTAATTATCAGTGGGTGTTCTAATAAGTAAGCACTAAGTTTGAAGCACCCAAAAACGTTATCGAATTCTTTATTTTTTGTTAAGTTGGTATCTATACAATGGAATAGAGATTTCGCGTTTGTAGACTCCAGTGCCTTTAGCACGTAAAACTATCGAATTCGTAATGAAAAGGTATCGATCGAACGGAGCATTGCGGGATTTACGTACGCACATGTTCACAGTAACCTTAGCACGAAATACTATCGAATTCGTAATGTAAAAGAATCGACAAAACGGAGCATTGCGATTGGCGGGTTACACACGCATACATGTTCACAAGAGGCAGACTGTCAATCACAATGCTCCGTTCTCTCGAAACCTTTACATTACGGATTCGATAGGAGTTCATGCTAGTGCTACAGTAGGCAGGCCGCCAATCGCACGGCCCGTTCGACGATACCTTTACGTTACGAATTCGATAGTATTTCGTGCTAAGGGCACTGGATAACTAGAATTATTTCAAAAATATATCGACAATGAGTCATTTGTTCTCTGTTTCAGAACTCACCAGGTGCAGTAGTGGTGTGCTGTGGTGCGTAATTATTCAAGCTGTCCGCGTACAGTGTCGTGTACTTGGCTGTGAGCCTCGGTCGAGGTTTGTACTCAGCCAGGGTGTATGAACTGGGGTACTTTTTGTCCACATCGCCGTCGGACTCATCCAGGTTCTTAACAGAGGCTGAACCACCGTAGCTTCGGACCTAGAGGGGGACAATTTTATCTTAAATTGTTGAACAGTCTCAATTCTTGTAATAAAATTTCAATGCCTCAGTTGTCAAAACGTTCAGTATATTTTAATTTATTTAGGACGCGTCAATTTGATTCAACCTCACCTGGCAAGCTGAAGGCTGAGTCTCAGGAATGAGGGTCACCAATAAACACGAATAGTGTTACAATGGTGGCACTCAGCTTGACCACCCCATTCAATCTTTATGGCTATAGGTATATTCAGTAAGTAAAATTTAAATATAGTAAATTATATATGTACGTTTATCTGCATACATGATCCCATAACACTGGGTTTAA
This sequence comes from Pelosia muscerda, assembly GCA_963691645.1. Taxonomy (NCBI): domain Eukaryota; kingdom Metazoa; phylum Arthropoda; class Insecta; order Lepidoptera; family Erebidae; genus Pelosia; species Pelosia muscerda. Next base: position 6,478,665 of record OY829123.1, read on the forward strand.
ATAGCGTTGTTTAGAATGTCCTAGAGAATATTTCTTTATTATCTATGTACAATCTGGGTTTTTCCATGACATTAATGTGTGAAAAATCATTTATGAATTGCTCTTACTATATTATAAAAAAATATATGTTTCAACTGTACCTATGCTTGCTCCGAAAATTATTTTCGATACGTTTTCGTTTTGTTTACGTTTCATAAAACTTCATAAGAAAAAAAGTACTCACACTTGGCGCATAGTTGCCCGATAAGAAGTACCTCAGTTTCGACACCGCCTCTTTGTAAGCCAATTCTGTGTAATCCGGAATTCTCTTCAATCCATATTCATTCATCTTGGCCGGGCGCCTATTCAAATAATTCGTATAATACATAATTATAAAACAACATAACAATTACCTAACGGTCAACAAAAAACATTTTTAAAATTCGAAACAAAAAAGAAAATAATAAATAAAATTTAAAATTCGTAATTCGAACTAGTGTTGCGCATTGCGCTGTCGTGACTCGTGTCAAGTGCGGGGATATGCGAGCACATATCGATTACACAAAGCCGTTGTCATGGTAACCGATGTTGTCGTAAACATACGCCTAGTGATGGCAGGTAGGTAGGTAATGCACCAGAATTGATTTGGCTAGATACCTACCTATCTATGTGCAGAGAAAGTAGATAAGATTATGGAATCAAATTAGTAATTTTCACGTTTTATTAATTTTCACGACACGTATGGTAGGTACGTGCTTTAGGTACCTCATCATTCTATGAACCCAATTCAGTTGGGGTTGACTTTCTAGTCTAACTACGTTGCGGCTGAACTTCGATATTTTCCGTGAAGCGACTGCCACGGACCTCCACAACCAAATTGGCTATTTCAAAGGTCTGTAGTTAGGCTAGTCGGACTCTGACGGACTTTTGAGGGCCATATTCATACATAATAAATGTTTGCACTGAGCGGGGAACGAACTAGGGGATAGGCCAATGTTGTAAGCCTCTGGCCTACTGTTTCCACAGTGGCCAGACCGTCTGGCCCAGACGGATTGGTACAGGGTTTTATTTAGAGTTTTCCTTTTCTCGCAGTGATATCGTCTGCGTATTTTTCCGTTCGTCGCCTCCTATGGTACCTCTCGGATGACTTGGGGTGGAGATATGCTTTCTCCGTCTACGGATAAATTCAATCCAACCATTTAATTAACTTTTGATTGTGGCTTCAGTGCGTAACTGCGTCATTATTCTTAAAAGTAAACTTTGACAGCTCAGCAAAAGACATTTGGGAAATACATTTGAAAGCAGTTTTGTTTCTTTTTTGAAATAAAGAATTTTTCTTTTTTCCAGTTAAAAAAAACAAAAAGTGGGTATTTAGAGCACTTTGTCTCCAGAGACGGTCGAACAAATTATAAGATTTAACTATTCTCCTTCATCCTAGCATATAAATAGAAAAAAAAAGCACCCATTGGTGATATCGAAGCAGTTAGATCAGTTGTTGGACTTTTCAGAGCTTTCAACTACTCGGAACGACTGCCGTAGATTTTCGTATTGACAACCGGGATGGATCGCTTAACGTGGTCTCCGAGGCACAACCAGACCAATGCAAATAGTCATATTTATGCTTACAAATATTTGTACTAAGCAGGGCTCGAACCCGCACCCGCTGCGCAGCGGTCGTGTTCACCGTCACACCACAGAGCCGGTCATAAGGGTCCTTTTTGAACATAAGAGCAGTTAACTTTTGAACACCGAGATCGTCATTTTGTTTTTCGAATGTTATAAACATTAAAAAAATACAACACGTGACTACACGGGCGAAATAAAATAAAAATAATTATTCTAGATACACACCCATAAAAATGTTTGTGAAACATTGTAAATAATAATTTCTCCGCTGCGAAATATTTAGTAATTTGAAAAATATTTTTAGTTATCACTGAAAGTTTTAATATAAGGTCGAGTTTACTTGCCGAATTTTAGTTCGCTTCAGTTTCCCGTTCATTTCTTTGTCGGAGCCGGCACTGGAACCGCTTTTCATTCTGTACCCTGTCGTCTTCGGTTTCGTTATGTAACTTGTCGAACCCATACCTATCACTGCACACGCTAACTAACTCAGCGACGATTTATATTCAAAACAATGCCAAAATGCCACTAGTATCGTATTAAAATATTTTGCAATAGTTACGTGTCTAGAATATTGACACGATAAAGAACCTATAAATTCAAATTTTCGAATATCGAAGGCATTGCGCGCGCTACCGCCAATAGATAGCCTTGTCTAAAAAGGAATGAATTTTGGTGTAAAAACCTTTTTGAGTCTTCCTGTGTTTTGTCTCGCTTGCACGCAATGCAATGAACCAATCATTGTTTCGTTGCGATGGAAAAGTTTTTTTTCAGGATCTTTAGGCAGAGAGCTAGGAGGCAAAAGTTTACTCTTATTTTGAATATTTAAAGTTTCGAACCGCAAAACTCTATTTTTAAAACTGAACTAATTTAAAAAATGCAATTACTGTTGCACTGTTGCAATTATATGAAACATTTGATTATTTTTCTTAATGCCATCGTGCGTAAACCTATAAACAGTACTAAAAGAAGCTTTAACAAAATAAGCGACCACATGGTTCTAAATATCACAAGATGGAAGACATACAATTGTTTGAATACATACCTACATACCTTGAATACACCCAATTGAATCACAACCACTCTGAACTTTGGACAATCTTACACCCCTTCTGAACTCTGGACAATCTATGGAATCTATGAACATGGAACTATACCCCACTGTTCAAGACAGAAAAATAGGGCTCTAGAGACCTTAACAAACAAAGATATTCAATAAAAAAAATCTTGTTACCTTTTAGGTCTCGACCTCTTAGACTCGGCGACAGGTAGTGTCTTGCGTGCATCGAAGAAGAACTAATAACTTTTTGGAGGGAAAATACGTTTACGATCACGCGACAACATGGCGGGCCCACAAATCATACCGTTTAACGTTCGGAATCACCGTATAATTATTTAGACGTAGTTGTACGAATGTTTACGGAAATTATGTAAATATATTATATTGTTATTCTTCATTTTCCATGTTCAAAGAATTTTACTTGTTTTTATTCAAAGTTGTTAAATAAAATGTCAAGTCGTTAATTAGGTAGGTAAGTAAGTCAAACAGAAACGAAATCGTGATCTGAAAATTGAATTGAAATGTAATTTTATTTTAGTTCGTAATCTAAGGTACCAGTTACACTCGCGAGCAGTCAGCGGTTTTAGTTTGAATTTTTACCAATATCTGTAGCAATGGAATGCCGTAATTATAATTATCTTCTAACTTCATGACCAATCTAGCAAAAATTACGCATATTTGGAGTGTCGTTTGAGGATAGAGCTCTATTCCACCTATCATAGATGTTATCAAACTTAATTATAGTACTTTTTTTCAAGGATATTAGGTAGGTACTTACTTTTTCACTGAACATTGCTTGTATTAGTACCTACGCACTCTTAGTGCATTGACGTAGTACTCAGGGGATTGAGCGGAGGCTACTTGGACGTCGGAGGTCGTACAATGACCTCCGTCCTATGGAGGACTCATGGGAGCGAGGGCCTGGGGGTGACAGGTGGAGCCGCTTATCACCCTCAGCAGGCCACGACGGCGGGGCAAAGTGCGCCTCCCCATATCCGGAGGCTAGATGGGGACATCTTGGCACATTATGCATAGGGGGTCATCTTAAAGAGATGTCCCCGGGTCTGCTGGGGTGCGAGAGATAATGTCTTATCTGATATCAAAGACCCATAGACGGCGTGCGTTTTAGTCTGTTCGAGTCCGACATAATCACCTCCGCCGACTTTGGTGGAGGCGGTATCCGTGGGGTTTTTGCGCACGGAAAAAAGGGTATTCAAACCTGGTACTTCTTGGCCGACTATTTAACCATTAAGCTACAACTACGTTTCATAGACGATTTTTTAGTATTTGAAATATAGCTGCCAGTATTTATGTTCTACATGCAAAGTGTTAAACCTTGTTGTGTATAGAACGATATTATCTACACCGTACCGGCACCGAATTTCACCGGATTGACATCGCGTGACTCTTACCTACACCTGTAAACGAATACCTATGTATTTTGAAGACGCGCGCCATCTTGTTTTCGCTTATCACTGACTATTATAGTTGCGGCACGATATAATGGCCTTTTTGACACGACTTGTTTGCTCATTTTCACTGTTAGATGAATAACTAGAAGACTAGCATAGAAGAATACAAACTTCACACACAAAAAAAGAGAAAAAGAGCAAAACCAATCGTGTCAAAAATAATGTTACGGGATAAGGGATCCCACCAAGAGCTGAAAATAACCTCGGTAATGTGGTACCTACCTACCCATTTTTTATTTATTTATGGCACGTCAATTTGACTTCACCTCGCCTGATGTTAAGCTGAAGGCGGCTTTAACAATTAAATACAATAGTATTTACGAAATATACCCAGTGGCTTTCACAATTAAATACAATAGCAGTTACGAAAATTCACACCAAATTAGTGATGGAAGACGGTTTCCTTTCCCAATCGTGTTATAGGTGGTATAGGAATATTCGTACGTCGACGACAGCTTAGAAGGAAATCAAGCCTTTGACAGTACCTAGTTTATTTAGTTCAAAAATTGGCAAATTATTCCTTCAGCATAATGAAATTACATCATTTTAATCCCAATTAGAGGGTTTGGATTCATTGGAACACTATGACCTTATCTCATAATCTCATCAGGACATATATCTTAGATCCAAAATGTGCTCAAAACGTACTCTCATCATCATTCCCTGAACCTTTTTCCCAACTCAGTTGGGGTCCAGTCCAACTGTGATGCGGCTGAACTTCGATATTTTCCATGAAGCGACTTCCATATGACCTCCACAACACATGGTCCAATGACCAATGGCGATATCGAAGTTCCCAATTAGACTGGTTGGACTTTTGAGGGCTCCCAACTACCCATAACGACTGCTATAGGTGTTTGTATGGCAACTGGGACCGACGGTCTAACGTGCTCTCCGAGGCACGACCAGACCAGTGCAAACAGCCATATTCATGCATACAACTTTTTTGCACTGAGCGGGGATCAAACCCGCGCCCCGTGCGTAGCAGTTGCGTGCACTACCGTCCCGCCACGGAGGCTGTCAAAACAAACTCAAAACGTACTATTTCGGCAAAAATAAACGTGAGGAATATTAAAAATAAACTCAACTTCTATTTTTTGGCGAAATTGTAAGTTCTATTAGGGAACGCGATTTCTCTGTAGTAGACAAGAACTGTCTAGGTATTGTATTGTCTCTGATTGATTGTATTTATTCCATTCTACGTATATAACGTCTGCAATGTTTATGTACTGAAGTTGTAAGCGTATGTATCGCACACAAGCTCCAGTTGCTTTAGCGGCGGTTAAGTTTGTTTGTATGTTGTATTCTGATAAAAAAAAACAAATGTCTGAGATGTTATTTGAGGATAGCACCGTTAGACGAGTTCAAATCCACCAGTCATAGATCAAATCAATCCACACGAATCAAAGAAGAATCAATTTAATTTATTCAGTTTAGGCACATAAAGAGCACTTATGAATGTCAAAAGTTTTACAATAATTATGTACCTACCTACATTTGTCAAAAATAATATAATTTATAATGAATAATATACCTACTTAGTAAATAAATCAGTTGAAAATGATTCTTTCGCTGGTTCGGTAGTTAAATCTCCTGAGAAGAGACCAGCAAGAAACTCAGGTAGATTATCGTTGTTCTTCACGGGGCAGGGTCTCGTTTCTTTCGCGAGTTAGGTCCAAGATATGTGCTCCGAACTATACAACTCATGACCATAATATACTTACTACCTATACTTCGGACAGTAATCACCATCTTTATCACCTCACTGGAGTGAAGAATTGATGAACGTAATAATAATAGACAGTAATTTATTGAATAATTTTATTAGTAAAAAAATAATACTAAAACAATCATCTCTACTTTTTGGTGTTAGTAGCTACACAACAAAAACTTCAATTAATACTATACAAAAAAATAAATACTTTTAAGTAGATCAAATATTTCATTGCATGAAAATGAATAATTTCCATTTAAAATACTCGTTAGCAATGGCACTTTTGAATAAATACAATAGCAAAATAAGCATTCCACAGATTATATACATATACAATATGAAAGACCTGTGTAGTGATGTTGTCTTTGCCAAAATATAATTCTTGTCTATGGCACAATAATATCAAAGCTAAGAGAGGTTTGAATATTTACAAGAATAATTAACAAGAGCTTACTATCTAGAATTTGTTATGATACGATGTTATTTTTTTCACTATTTTATTTATTTGATAAACAGGACAAAATCGCCATCGTACAAATGTTTAACCTAAATATAAGCTAGATTTAAGTTGATGGACTTTAAATTGAGTACAAAACAGACGGAATCATTTAATCAAGTCTTGTATTCTAAATATTAAAGTTATAGACTATGATCGGTGTACGGAATAAAAAATTAGTAGCAACATAAGGCCCTTACTTTTTGTAGTTTTTAAAACTGTCGTACAGATGCATACAGATGACATTAAAAAAAATGGCGCCATTCACCAGATATAATGACAAATTCATATAATTTAAATTGTCCCTGCGTCCCATTCCAAATTTGAAATTAAAATTCGAATCCCGCCACACTCAGTATGTAACAGTGACACATTTTTTGTTCTGAACAGCTTGTCTAATATAATTATCTGTCTTTTTTAATATAATTTAAAAAATACAGATAACTGTACATTATCACGTTTTACAAAATGAGGAGTCCTAAATTCACGATAAGAAAATGAAAAACAATGTATACAAATAAAAGATGAAACAATTTGCTTTTATTTTCAATTTTAACAGTGTCACCTATACGTGTATTAAATTACAATATCATTGGAAAGTTTACCAGGCTATATTTAAAAGTTATTGACCGCAAGACGTAGTAGTATAAATGCAAAAATATCACTTTATATTAAGCTCATTGAAATTTATTGACAACTTGTTTCACCCAACTGCCCTTTTCTCCTTCATTTTCGGGTCTTTGTTCAGTGCTATTTCTACTAGGAATGTTTTTCTCAGTACAGAAGGTTGGTGCTTTTTCTTTTACACTAATGTCGCTAACACTTCTTTCAAAGGTTGCTACTTTCGTTGTAATAGACTTAGGTTTTGTTGCTGGTTTTTTTACTGACGGAGTTTTAACATGGATTTTTGACATCTGTTCGATTTCCATTCGTCTCTCTAACACAGATTTTGAAGTTTTCGGCTTTTCTAGTATTGCTTTCTGTTCCACAGCTGTGGCTTTCATTTTTCTTGTGGCTGAATCAAGGCTGCCTCTTTCAAAGCTTAGTCTTTTTAACTGAATATTGCCTTGAGGTTTTAATTTGTCGTCAGTCTTATCATCTTGAACAGTTTTTGTTCCAGATGACGTTCCAATATCACTTTTAGTCATGTTTTCATTATTTTTGGGAGTTTCATTGACATTTGAAGATTCTGACCTTATCAGTGATGGTTTGTAATTTACGTTCCTTTTAATTGTTTTCATATTTACTGATTCAGTAGATGAGGATTGTTCAGAACTTCTTGATAATGTTCTAGTTACAACTCTACTTTGGGGGTTAGTTGCTGCAGGTATACGAGTTATTTTGGGTTTAGCGGGTACTGGAGGAGCTACTTTCGGTCTAGAATTACCAGCTTTTTTGGTACTATTCACACGTTCGACGTCAGCCGTTTTATTTGTCGTAACTATAACACGTGTGTGGGTAGTCACTTTTTCATTAATATTTTGCTGAGATTTAAACGTAGTCTTACATTTTATACTTTCAACTCTAGTTACACTTTTATTTTTAATTTGATCTTTTGTTGAAGTATCTTTAGTATCTTCACTGTCATCTTGATCAGAATAAACAGCAGAATCTCTGAAAACATCATCATCAGTGACTTGTTCGATCCTTTCAAATGACTTTTCGTAGTAACTTTCATCAGAATTATTTTGTACATTAGTGCCAGAGACTTTATGTTCGACTGTATTGTGATGGGTATTTGTTTTACTTGAAGATTCTTGATAAGCTCCTTCACTTGAAGATGTCACGAAAGATGAATTAGAAAATAAGCTATCAGGCCTCACAGAATTCTTGTTGATAAGTACATTAACTTTTTTAAGTGTCGTAGTTTTATCGTAAGACAATGTAGTAGGGTCAACGTAATCCGATTGAGCTATTCGCGCGCCTAAATGTTTACTACCTTGCATATAAATAGGCAACTTATTTAAGCTTTGATAGGAACTATTGTTAGATTTCGTAGGTGAACCTATTGAGCTAGATAAGTTATTCAGTACACCTGCATTTTTGTCATAACTAGGACGGTGTATTTCAGACGTTTGATTGATATTATCGCAGCTTAGAGACAATGCTTCTAAATTGTTCTTTTCCGTTTGACTTTCAGTCATAGTTGTATGCTCGCAAACACTTTTACTTAACAAATCATTGTTTACTGAATAAACTATAGTAGAAGTCGTAGGACTGGCATCTGTTGATGTTATAACAAATTTAATATCACTTTCGACCAAATTATTTTGTATATCTTCACCACCTTGAAGTTTATTTATAGTTTCAGACTTGTTTTGGTTATTATCCGTATGCTCATCGCCTATTATACTCCTGAATCTTTGTAAGAGGTTTTTGGAATAACTTCTTGGATTCAAAGCTGATCTTTTCTCAGGACTTTTAACATCAGATTTGACGCTATCGGGACTACTTTGCTCGTTAGCGTTTATTTCACCTTCATCAATATTTTTGTTCGGAGTTTTATTCTTAAAGCGACTGAGTACGTTTTTAAGAGAACGCATATTTGAAGTCGGTTTATATATTTTATGTTCGGGATGAATAACGTCTATGTCATTCGTTTTTGTTTCGTTGTTTCTCTCTAGAGCTAGCACCTCACATGAAGATGTAGTTGAAACGTTCAAGTTAGGTTGAGATACAGTTAAATTTTCATTTTTATTACTATCCAAATTAATTTTTTCAAAGTTAGTTTTATAACACCTGTCAATTTCTTCTTCTAGTTCTAACGTTGATTGACTTATATTCTCTACATAATCAGCCTCACTTGTCTTGGATTTATTGAATTTGAGCATGTCTCCATCACTCATATCATCATAATTAATATCACTTTGATCTGAAGCTATTGTGAATGGTCTGTCTGTGCTCATCACTTTCCCATCTCTATTTAGATAAGTTTTACTATTGCTATTAGGTTTACACTTAAAGGTGGACAAATTTTCTTCAGGGTTAATTGTAATAACCTGAAAACTTCGGGGCAAAGAACCAGACTTTCTATCTCTAGATACATTGAAGTGTTCTTTCTGCCTACTCAGCCATATTTCAGGGGTATTTGGACTTTGCTGGTCTGAACTCATCGGTAAATAATCACTGGACAGATCACTTGTTACTTCTTTCTTCCTTCGACATACTTCTAATAACGAGTCATAGACGTTTTCATTAATAATTTCATTAACTGCAGGTCCGTTTTGTTCCATTGTAACGTAATAGTCTGCGGACACCCTTTTGGCAACTTTTTCTGGTGATTTCACAGGAACATCGTAAATACCTTCAGCATCTTGTAAGTTATTCAATTTGTCAAATGAAAGGTATACATAGTCTGAATCTGGACCAACATATTTATTTCTTTCACTACCATTGTTAATCGGGGGAGAAGGTAACTTTTTTAGTCTATTAACTTGCTGTATCACTTTACTCTCAGCATCTGCTCTGTTGTCTATCCTTAAGGTTTCATAAATATGATCTTCCATAATATCATCATTCATATCTGTTCTAGAACTTGTTGTAGTATTATCTTCTTCTTCTTCATTTTTATCAATATCTAAATCTTCCGAGGTCTGTCGTCCATATTTTGGTTTCAATTTATTGGATTCCAGGTTTTTGGACAGGATATTTTGTTCAGGACTTGAATGAGATTTCATTAATCTTTGATGTCGTCTTTGTGCACTGTGTCTAAGTTGTTGCTTTTTAACAAGTTTTTGGAATTCCCGATTTTGCATTAATAACTGAGAAATGATTTGTTCCAAAGGTTGTTCAGTTTCTTCGCAACTTTCTACTACGTCACCTTGTTTTATTTCAGTTTCGTTTACTTTATCTTCAACTTCAGAGCCTTCATTAATCACTTTTTGCTTGTTTAAGTACTTAACTTTCTCTAATTCATTCTTCTTAAAGGAATCCGTTTTCTCTATTAGTTTCTTGTACGTTTCCTCATCAATATCTTCGTCTTTGCTTATAGTTTCAGGTACTGGGTTTTGTTTATCTTTAGGCTTATCAATGTTAAGACTGTCGGTCGACTCCGATATATGTAAAATATTTTCTGTAGAAACGTCGGTGGAAAAATCTGTATAGAATTTAGCAGTAGTGTCAGTTCCAAGGCGCAACCCTTTAGCTCTATTCTTCTTTATTTTAGAAATTTTCTTTGGTATATTTTTAGTGTTATACATTCTAATTTCTACGGCCGGTTTTGCTATACCAATACGTCTACTGTCGTGTTCCGAATCTGAAAGTATTGTTCCATCAGTTGTTTTCGTTTTCTTGCTAATCTTATTTGAGCCACAATTCTTACATTCGAATTCTATTTTTTCATTACCTCTTATTTCAGATTTTTCATTGTCACTATCCTGAGATTTTTTCATTATAACACCGATCATATTCTGTTGTAGACCGGGTTCAGATTTTCGTCTCCATGTTCCTATTTTAGACAACCTAGATCGTTGCGGGTCATCTTTTGATTTCGATCTAAAATTATCTGCTCTATTTTTCTCATTATCATTACATCTAGATCTACTAGTATGTAATGTACTAGTAGTATTAGTAACAACGATATTTTCTTTTATTTTGGCGCATTTAAGACAAGTTTTATTAATATGCCTAACGCTGGATAACGAATTGTTATCACTGAGATCTTCTTTACTCTTATTGTTTTCTGTATACCCAATAATATTGTCAGAGGAGTGATATCCTCTAGTTTTATTTAATGAACACCCGAATTCTTTACCGAAACTTTCTTGTGAAGATTTGAAATCTGAACATTTGCAACCGGATTGCTTTCGTTCTAACTGTTCAGCACTACCTGAGTCTATGTAATGTAAGGATCTATCACATTCCGGGCATTTATCTCCAACTTCACCATCATCATGTCTGCAACTACATTTATCTTCTCTTTTAACCTTAGCTACTTCTGTTTCACAATCAGAACAGAGCTCTACATAACAATTCTCACATGTGTAATCTGTACCTTTCTCAGCAGATACTTGTGAACAATCGCACTCCTGACTTTCGGCCCTAGAACTAGGTACTGTGTATTTTCTATTAGCTTTCTTCAATCTTCCTCTTATGCCGCTTTCAAAGGACTTTCGCCTGTCGCGGTCAAGTTTTCTTTTTTCTAGATATTCTGGTGCTGATAACTGCTTCCTCATTGATGCTTGAGTTATGAGGTTGTGAGATTTCTCTGCTAGCATATCATCTGGAATGAGAAAAAACACCGAGTTTTTAAATGATATATTTTATATTTTTAGTTGTTATATTTTATGGTTTAAAGGTCTAGCATATTTTTGGCAAATTCATGTTATATCATCATCATCATCATCATCATCATCATCTGCATTATTATGCACTAGTAATAGATCATTTCGTTCAACTCACCGTCTGTTTTGTTCTGCCCAAGTTCCATCACCAGTTGTCTTGCATGTGATGGTATCACAGCATTGTAGTTCTCTAGTATCACCTGTAATGACAAAAAGTCGTGAATTAGGACTTAATATTTCATTACAGTTGGTTTATCACTAGTCATTATCAATAGCCAGATCTATCTTTATTATTATTATTCTTGCTCTAGGTCCTGGGTTAGATTATTAAGTAGGACTCCGGTTACGATCGGCTAGTTACAAAATGTTTTTATTTTTATTGGAACCTGTAAACTTTATTTGAAATAAATTTATTACATATTATTATTATAATGTTTGCACGCTTTCCGGTCACCATACGAATTTGTAAGTTCTTTTCGTTATTGGTTGTTAAGAGTTCTAAAAATTCTAAATCTGGTCTAATTACAGGTTTTCTGGGATGTGTAAGTGATGTATTCGTAGCGAACCTACCTGCGCGTAGGCATAGCAACAGGCGAGGCGCAAGCCACGCCCAGTTCGTCCAACGCCTGTACTTACGTACCTACAGGGTACGATGTCTTGTGTCGCATGCAAACTTCCATCCAGAGCTCAGTAATAAACGACGTCTCAATTAGTGCGCGTGTTTTACTGTCCCCCGCAAACCTATCATTTGGCGACGAGGTAGGAGTACCTGATTACCCATATAAAATACCTAGGTACCGTGTTTGTGAAATGTGTGCGTATTTAGGAAATTTACCAGTTTTCGACCATAGGATTGGAGAATGGAAAATTCAAAAAGGAAAGCTAACACAATTTCTTAAAATAAATGCGGTGGGAGAAGAAAAACAGAGTGGAATATTGTTGTGCCACCTCACTGATGAGACATACAAGTTATTACTCAATCTCGCATTCCCTAAGCAACTGGAAACGTTGGGCTTCAAGGAGTTAGTGGATCTTCTAGACAATCACTTCAAGGAAAAACCGGTGACTTTTGCAGATAAAGCAAAATTTTTTAGTGCCGTCAAGAAGTCTGAGGAAACCATAGGAGAATGGGTGGCGCGTCTGCGAGGTCTCGCCACTCACTGCGCCTTCGGCACCGCCCTGAAAATAAATCTACGGGATCGTTTCGTCCTAGGGTTGAACGCAGGCCCTGAACGCGAGAAGTTGTTCGAAAAGGATCCGACGCAGCTTACACTGTCGCGGGCAATCGAACTGGCGGAACAGGCAGCATGTGCGAAAGAGGCGAAGTCCATGGTAGGCACCAGTAATGATGTGGTTTCAGTTAAGGAAGAACCAATATACCGGGCGGGATTTCAAGGACCAGCTAACCGGGGGCGGAGTTCTGGTGGACGTACCACCACGGCGGCGGCTCGTCGCGATAATCAGTGCTCGGTTTGTGGCCTTAACAATCATAACAGTGATAAATGTCGTTTTAAAAACTATAAGTGTCAAAAGTGCGGTGAAAAAGGTCATTTAAAAAAAGTGTGCGGTACCTCGAAGGTTAACCATATTAAGGACTCTAAAAATAATGTTCACCAGCCTGATGAAGATTGTAATGAGTGCCAAAATTTTAACATAAGGTATGTGGCTGATAAGCCTATTCTAATACAATTAACTTTAGGAGATCAATTAGTGCAAATGGAACTTGATTCCGGGTCCGGCCGTACTGTAATTTCTTATGATTTATACATTAAGAACTTTTCGCAAAATCGATTACGAAACTGTAATGTGAAAATGTGCCTGTACGATGGTCATACAATATCTCCCTTAGGGTACTTTTTCACAAGGGCTAAATTTAATAACATGCAAAAAATGATTAAAGTGTTCGTAGTCAAGAATGGAGGCCCTCCCTTGTTAGGTAGGGATTTTATGCATGATTTTAATTTAATTATTACGTCAGACATCAAGTCTTTAATGTGCAGCGAAGATGATGTGTTAAATTTATTCGAAAAATACCCCGATTTGTGGCGGGATGAGTTGGGAGCATTTAATAAATTTAAAGTGACCCTACAACTAAAAGAAAATGCTGTTCCCAAGTTCCATAAGCCACGTACGGTTCCCTTTGCGCTAAGATGTAAGGTTGAACATGAATTAGAGCGGTTAGTAAGTTTAGGTATTCTAGTCCCGATCAATCATGCTGACTATGCCACCCCGATAGTGCCGGTGCTGAAGGAAAACGGTAAAGTGAGAATAGCGGGTGATTTCTCGGTTACTCTAAATAAGGATCTCGTAATCGAAAAGTACCCCTTGCCTCGGATAGAAGAAGTGTTTGCAAAAATAGGAGGGGGTGAATTATATAGTAAAATTGACCTGAAAAATGCATATAACCAGTTTATTTTAGATGAGCCCTCACAAATCCTTACGGCGATAAACACACATAAAGGTCTCTACCGCTATACACGTCTAGTATACGGCCTGGCTAATGCACCGGCCATATTTCAAAAATCCATGGAGACACTTTTATCCGGTATAGACGGGGTCAGTGTCTGGCTCGATGACATATGTATTACGGGTCCCGACAGAAATACACACATTAAACGACTGACTGAAGTTCTAGGTAGACTAAATGAGGCCGGGTTACGTCTCCAAAAGGAAAAGTGCGAATTTTTTAAAGAGAAAGTTCTCTATTTAGGTTATGTTATTAGTAAGGCGGGGCTAGAACCTAGTCCCGATAAAGTCAAGGCAATATTGAATGCCCCCGATCCAACCAATGTCACCGAAGTAAAAAGGTTTTTAGGCGTTGTTAATTACTATAGAATGTTTATACCTAAGGCATCGTCGATAATGGAACCGCTTCACGAGTTATTACGTAGCGATATACCTTGGAAGTGGGGAGATAGGCAACGGCAGGCAATGGCGGCAGTACGCCGTGAATTGGCATCGGAGAGTGTCTTAGCGCATTTTGAACCCACGTCACAACTCGTGCTGACCGTAGACGCCGGCCCTGCCGGGCTGGGCGCGGTGTTATCCCAGCAAGGGCGCGAGGACGCGCACGAGCGCCCTCTAGCGTACGCGTCTAGATCGCTGACGACTAGTGAGCGTAACTATAGCCAGATACAGAAAGAAGCGACCGCAATTATATTTGGAGTCAAAAAAATTCCACCAGTATCTGTACGGTCGCAGTGAGCCATTCATTTTAAAAACCGACCATAGGCCCTTGATTTCCATATTCGGCAATAAGTCCGGGATATCCGTAACAACAGCTTTAAGACTTCAGAGGTATGCGCTAATACTGTCGGCTTATAATTACGAGGTTCGTTACCTATCGGGTCATAATAATATAGTGGCAGATTATTTTTCGCGAGCGCCTTTAAAGTGCACAAATGAAATTGAAGACGATATAGACATGGATTATACGCTTAAATTTTTAAATGAGTCATCGCCCGCGGCTACGATACGTGACGTAGCACAAGCGACGGAACGCGATACGGTGATTCAAACGGTTGTTAGGTACATGGTGAAGGGCTGGCCGCGAAAAATTAATTGCAAAAAAATTTTACCCTATTTCCAGTGCAAATCAGACTTACAATACGAAAATGGTATTCTTTTTAGGGGACACAGAGTAATTATTCCACCGAATCTCAGAGATAGTATGCTACGCGAATTGCACGATACACATTTAGGCATAACTAAAACTAAAAGTAATGCCCGAAGTAGAATGTGGTGGCCTGGCATTGACGGGGATATCGAGCAGTGGATAGGATCGTGCGCGACGTGCGCCAACGCGCGACCGGCGCCTCCCCGCGACCCCCCCGCACCATGGCCCGCCGCCACCGCGGCCTGGGAGCGCGTGCACATAGATTATATGACCATCGGACAGAGGATGTATCTCGTAGTTATAGACTCATTTAGTAAATGGCTGGAATGCCTACACATGCATGACGGAGTCTCAACAAAAGCCTTAATAGCTAAATTAAAAGGAATATTTTCAACCTTCGGTATACCGAACGTATTAGTGTCCGATAATGATACTAAAATCAATTCGGTGGAGTTTAAGTCCTTCTGTAAGGCTAACGGTATTAAATATATGACGTCTCCCATTTACCATCCGTGTAGTAACGGCTTAGCTGAGAACTCCGTTAGGACATGTAAAAAAATGTTAAAATGTATCTTACAGGATAATTTACCACTGTACCAAATCAATGAACTACTATTAGGCTATTTGTTTAACTATCGGAACACCGTGCACTGTACCACTGGGAGAACGCCGGCCGAATTGATGTTTGGAAGGAAGCTGCGATCACGCCTCGATTTAATTATACCTTCAAAGTCAGCGACTCTCGTAGATAGACCGACAGATCACGGGAAAAGAAAGTATGCAGTCGGTGAGGCCGTTTGGACCCGTTGGTACGGCGCACGGCAGGAAAAATGGAAATTGGGCATAGTTAAAAATAAGATAGGTAACAGAATGTACAACATTTTTATTAATGATTTGAAAACATTATGTATTAGACACGTTGACCAAATGTTTAAATATACTGGGGTGCCTCAACAAGGTCCAGAGCCCGATACTTCCTGCGAGATTGTCACTGAGAGTGAGTTGCCGTCAGGGCTAGACAGTGACAATGAAGAGGAGGTGTGGAGCGATTGTGAGGCAACAGGGAGTGAGGGGGTGGTCGCGGAAAGAGTAGCAACACCGCCGACACCAGCACAAGCTGCAGAGCCTGAGGGTAATGAGACCGCAAGGCCGGTCGAGTCTACAGTAGACGTAACAACGCCAAAACCACCCCGCTCAATGCGCCCTAGGACGGCGGTTGATTATAAAAAGTATTTTTAAGTTTAGTATTACCTATGTTATGTTATTTATTACTCGTGTACCTACTTATTGGAAATTAATAATTGTTAACAGGTCTGAAAATCTAAGTGTGGAGGAATGATGTATTCGTAGCGAACCTACCTGCGCGTAGGCATAGCAACAGGCGAGGCGCAAGCCACGCCCAGTTCGTCCAACGCCTGTACTTACGTACCTACAGGGTACGATGTCTTGTGTCGCATGCAAACTTCCATCCAGAGCTCAGTAATAAACGACGTCTCAATTAGTGCGCGTGTTTTACTGTCCCCCGCAAACCTATCAGTAAGTCAAATAACAGTCACTTCAGCGCAAATATTGAAGTTAGACTGAAACTAGATCCCAGCTGAGTTGGGAACAGGCAAGAAGATGATGAGATCACTTGTTATTATTTTTTATTTATTTATTTAATTTTACTTTCTTTTTAATTTTTTTTTGTTATCACAAATTTCTTTTAACTTTCACGATGTTTTCTTCGTAACAATCCAAAGGATACTGGATGTAGAGCGCTCCTTCACTGCACTACAACTAGGTCAGCCACGTGAGTGATACGTACATAGTTGAAAATACCACTTACTCCCTTAGAAAATAAGGTTCAATTTTTCTTGTGTCGGTCACGAGCAGTCCTTCAACGTGAGCGCTAATAAAACAGGTCACTGTAAATGCTACTTACTTCCTTTAGCAATAAGGTCCATTCTCGTTTATATCTCAATCAACAACGTGAAAGCTACTAAAACAGGTAATTGTAAACACCACTTATTCCATCAAGCAATAAGGTACATTTTTGCATGTGTCGGTCTCAAGCGGGTTATAGTCAGAAATGTTAGTAAAACAGGTAATGGAAAATGCAACTTACTCGCTTCAGCAATAAGGTCCATTCTCGCTTGTGTCGCGGTGAACGCGCCTGCAACGTGAGCTGTGCCCGCGGCGCGTCCCACGGGATCACGTGGAAGGATAGCGGGGCGCCTGCTATAGACTCCACCAACATCATATTGTTACACTGGTGGGTGCAAGAAAACGTGAATGAATGTGATTTTGCTTTATTAGAGTTAATGTCAAGAGAGTTAAGGTTCAAATTAATATTTAACACACGAAATTATGAGTTACTAGCTGACCCCCGCAACTTCGTCTGCGTCACCCCGTTTTTGCAACATTTTTCATTCCTGCTCCGCACCTGTTGGTCGTAGTATGATGTTATATACCTATACTCTGTCTAATATAGGATGATAATTTTGACAGTTCACGTCTATGAAGTAACGTATTTTTATAAACAAATTAATAACTCTAAAATTATCGTAATTCATAGACAAGTACCGCCCACTTATCGTAGAGTAGTGCCTTGCAAGAATATAGCATAATTGACTGCAGTCAAACGAATCAATAAAATCGAACATAATCTATTAATTTATGAAAATAATTTTATGTTTAAGTACTTATCTACTACAATGTTGGTAATAGAATTAACTAGATATAATATAAAACATAAATATTATACTATAAATGGCAGTAACTGTAGCAATTATCAATCTATATTTGCAGTAAAGTTCGATTAGGTAATGCCGCGCCGCACTAATGAAGTGTCACCTTAAGTAAACAAATATTTATAAAATTATAATACCCTACGTACATAAAATAATAAGAAATAAATGTTTTACTATTTATGTAACATCGATACCATATTCTACGGGAACGATAATCGAACATCGAATGGATTCATTTACGATTGTACTGTATGGGGTACCCTACTTAGACCTGTCAAAATTATCATCCTATATTTGACAAAGTATACATATAAACCTTCCTCTTTAACCATTCTATATATTTTGAAAAACCGCATCAAAATCCGTTGCATAGTTTTGAAGATTTAAGCATACAAAGGGACATAGGGACAGAGTACGCGACTTTATTTTATACTATGTAGTTAAAGTCAACAGATTATAAATACCTTTATTCGAATGAAACTAGCATTACTTTTTTCAAATTATTTTAAAATTGGAATTACGAAAAGTACTAGTGACTGTCACTTGTATGAAAAACTTATAAAGAAACCTTGATGAATGATTAAAATATTTCCCGCCAAAATTACAACCTAACATGTTTTGTTACACTGTTGGTTGCAAAAAAACGTGAATAAGTCAATGTGATTTTGTTTTATTAGACTGAATTTTATTACGAAGTTGGTTCATAGGGTGTCTGGCTTAGGCCCCCAGTTGTAAACTTACTCGGTTCGACTTCGGTGCCAGACACGGATCTTAATAGTGACTAAACTGTACCAAGAAATATAAGGAACTTAATCG
Organism: Pelosia muscerda; assembly: GCA_963691645.1. Lineage (NCBI taxonomy): Eukaryota > Metazoa > Arthropoda > Insecta > Lepidoptera > Erebidae > Pelosia > Pelosia muscerda. Next base: position 6,497,455 of record OY829123.1, read on the forward strand.
GCGGTGTTAAAGTTGGTAATTACTTACGCATATTGACATCATATTAGCGAAAAAGGTCAAAGTTCCAAATATGTTTTTTTTTTCGAAGACTCGTCAGACTTGCCAGCATGCAACTAGCCGAGGTCCACACAAAAAGAGGGCCCCTTATTGTAGATGCCATGGCCCAAGTGCAATGCACGGGAATCGAACCCACGCCCCCTGCTGAGCAGTAGAATTGCTGCCATTGCCCCCACGATACAGAGGGATTCATAATGGAACTGTAAGGTAAATTAAGAGTAATATAAACTCACCATAATATGCGACTTGTAGGCCAGGATACCGTCCTCCCTGTTCTTGGTGACGAGCAACATCTTGTCGAAGAGGAAGGCGTGACGCATCGCCTTCGCGCCGAATACTCTGGAAAGAATCGTCGGTAACGTTAATATGGAATCTTATGAAATGAGGAATAATATTCCAGGAATTGGTTACTGTGAGTCACGGGAACGGGTTCAGATTAATATTTATCACATTACGAAATTATGGGTTAAAATATTACAGATTAGAAAAAATATTCTAATGAAAGAAGCATTACCTGAATCAAATCTTTTTAAAATTGGAATTAATAAACATAGTAGTAAGTACTAAGTACTTAGTAGTTGTACGAAAAAGTTACAATCAAACCTACTTATATGCAATTATTTAGAATACCTAATGATAAGTCCCGCTAAAATAATACACTAAAAATTGTCTGTCTATATAAATAAAAATGAATCGTGAAATATGTTGCTAAACGCATAACTCGAAGACGGCTGGATCGATTCCAGTAGTCTTTTTATATCTTCCTTGAACTCTAAGGAAGGTTTTCATGGAACAGAATGAACGGGATGCGTGCAGAACCGCGGGCCACAGCAACAATCAAATTTTATGCCTAATGGAAAAGCATAGTTTATTGATTGATAAATGCAGCAATATAGGTATTTTTGTATAATATAGGCTTTAATATGGACGTACCTAAATGTCCCTTCGGCACACAACTCTCCGTATGTAGTCAAGTCCGGACCATTCCAACCGTAGAGGAGTGACTGGATTTCCTGCAAATGATACGTCAATATTATTGTGTAATCTCCTTTAGTAGGATACCCTGTATCTCCTGCAATATATTGTGAATCCACAGGACCCCGATTTACTTTCATCCATAGTGACACAACTGAGATCATAAAAACTGCCATGGCATTTTCGGCTTTATGAACATTGTCGTAAAGTTCAAAATTACATGAATAAGAGTTTATGTACTTATAGTTTCATTCAGTCTACACAATGTTATTTAATTTTGAACTTTAACTTTGTTGCAGTAAAGTCTAAAATTAAATGTAATTTTTTGTAATCTCAGTTCCTTGATAATGGTTGGCACAGTAGAAACAAAACCCAATCGAGGCCCAGGAGACAATAAAACTAATGATAACAATATCGGAGGTTACAGTTTGAAGCTACAGTTACATATCGGGTTTAGGATATTGCTTTGCTATATTGCTATAATACCAAGACAGCCTAGTGATATGGGTGATGGACTGCTGAGACGAGGTCTCGGGTTCGATCCCAGGTTTACCATGGTGCGCATCAATGACTTGATTCGATGCTTTTCGAAGTTATGTGTGTATTTATCGCAGGTTTACAAGTGCCCGGTTAATGGCAATAGGCTCGCCACCTATTACATTGGGACCTAAACATAAACTGGCGAAATGTGCTAGCAGCTAGCACCTCTGTCTACACCTTCGGGGATATAGGCGTGAGTTTATGTTAATACCAAGGTAGGTAGGTAGGTACTGCTGGATTCCAATCCTTGGGGTCCAAATCACCCCGTGCGCTTTGGGCAACGGGGACGGCAGATATGGGGGTGACAGGACTACCGCTTTGCACCCTATAAACCACAACAGCGTGGTGACGTGATACTCGCTCGTCTTCTGCATTCGATGGGGACATTATGCTTCTCACACCCGAGGGGGTTGTAGGTATGAGCAGAGGCGACTCGGACGTCAGAGGTCGCAGAAGGACCTCCGTCCCCTATGAGCGCGGGCCTGAGGGTGACTGGCGGAGCCACCGGTCACCCTAGCAGAACAAGGCCACTGCGATGGGGCAAAGTGCCATCCCATACCTAGGGGCTAAACGGGGACACCATGGTCCCTACATTGAGGGAAGAGGGTCATCTCAACAGAGATGTCCCCGGGTCTGCCGCGGTGCGAGAGATATGTCTTGTTTAATCTCACCTCTGGCAATCAAGGATCCCTGGACGGCGTTCGTTTTGGTCGGTTCGAGTCCGACATAATCATCTCCACTGGTTTTGGTGGAGGTGGTATCCGTGGGGATTTTGCGCACGATAAAAATAAAAGAGGGGATTGTAGGTCAACTGGGGAGCGTGCAGAATTATCAAGAGGATCAAAACAGCGTGGAGTTTGAGTCGGTTTAAGTAGCAATCTGTGTGGATTATCGCACAAAAATGGGCTCCGTACCTGCACTCGGACGGCATGCTCGTGTCTTCGCTTCATGTCGTCGATGTGCTGCGCGATTCCTGTCATCTTCAGCAGCGCGTACTCCGTCTCACGAGACGCGCATTGCTTCACCACGTTCTGAAATTTGTATTTGTTTATTTATTTTTATTTAAAAAAAATCATAGGCAATTTTATAGTTTATATTGGAAATTAAAGTAAATTTATAATTTTAATTAAAACTCAAAACCTAAAAATAAAATATAAAAAGGACATACTACCAAAACGACTCACATTATTGCTTAAAGAATCTTTAGAGATATCACTTTCTCTCTCTCTCTCTACAGTTAATTGACCAATGAAATAAGTCGTTTTGGTCACGTGATAAATATCTCAACTATTTCATTTGTCGAATAGAGTGAAAAGAGTGAAAAGAGTCAAAGGGGTTCAAAATCCCCTTCAGCCCCACGTTACCATGGGGATGAAGAAGATTTTGAGCGACTGAGGTCAGAAGTTGAACAATACTTGCTTGTTTTATTTTACATGAATTAGGTTAACGAGATCTACTTATGGAGGACCTGAATATTACACCTGGCAGATTATAGCACTACGGTTAATGTTGGGATGTTCTATATGTAACACACCAGCACGAGAACATTCATAGCGCGATGCAGGATTGTTAGTGCTCACGAAGTTTATGTTAACTGCGCTAGATGGCGTTGTATTTTTTACGATATGACATCACCACAAGTCCTTGTAAATTTTCAGTTTCTGTCCAAAAAAACTCATTTTCTGGTCTAAATGTCTTTAAAAAAAACAGAACCGTACCTGCAACAGCAAATGGTACTTCAATATCCTTTGAACAGGCTTCAGCAGGTACGAAGCTAGAGGCAGAAGGTGTCCCAGCTCTATTTGTCTCTCTCTAAACTCCCTCGCGCTGAGGGGTTCTGAAGCCAGAGCCGCGAGCCTCTCCATCGTGCGAGGGTAGCCGGTGCAATAAGAAGTGTAGACGGAGAACCCAGAGGTGTTGTTCACGAAACAGCGAGCGATGCTGGTGGCATCCAGGCGGCACGTGTTCAGTTCCGTGCATAGAGATCTGGAAATAATGGTTTGTTTTTTACATCTACTATATAAAAATAAGTCTGGTTTTCCTTCCTGACGCTATAACTCCAGAACGCACAAACCGATTTCCACGGTTTTGCATTCTTTGGAAAGGTCTCGGACTCCGTGAGGTTTATAGCAAAAAAAATCAGGAAAAATTTCAATAGAAAAGCGGGAAAATCATTTTTCACATGTCGGAACGGAGTTCGCCGGGTTTGCTAATATTTTATATACTTAACTGTTATTTTAGTAAAAAATGGTAATGAAGAAAAATTAATATATTGATGAAAACATCAGCTGTGTAGTGCCGTCTCCGGGAACTGAAGACCCAAAGACGGCATGCGTTTTAGTCGGTTCGAGTCCGACATAATCTTCCCAACCTTCCAAGGTTGGGGATTTTTCGCACGATAAAAAAAAGCTGTGTAGTGCCGTAGAAAGAATGTCACCATCCCATCTTATTCAAAAGTAGTCGTAAGAGGTAATGGAACGGAACGGAAAAATACGCAGACTATATTACTGCGAGAGAAGGAAAACTGGAAATAAGGTTTTATTTCCAGTTTTCCTTCTCTGGGTTCTGTACCAACCCGTCTAACCGTTTGGCCAATGCCTAGGATGGCAACAGTAGGCCAAAGTCTCCTAGTATCGGGAGAGGCCTATGTCCAGCAGTTGTCTACGATAGGTGACAAGTATTAGTGTTGTCAACAAAAAAAAAACAATTTTTGGGAACATTACATATTCCTTTCCTGTTTTCCTCAAATTTTCAATAATTATTAGGTACATTGATATACAAAAAAACAGCCTAACCCAGATATACAGTAAGCTCTTTTTACAAAGCAGTGTACAAATTGCGTGTATGAACACTAGCGATGCGAGACTGTTTGAAATGATGAACTTTATGCGGACAGTTTTGACACCCTTAAGGTGGGAACAAATTATCGGACGCGTCCGTAAGCCGCGGCTGGCGGACGCGGCTTAATAATGTGTACGATTGTCTTCGTTTGTCTCTGTCAAGCAGTGACAGAGACAACACACAGACGCTCCCCGTTCACACCGTCCGCCGCGGAAGCAAAAATATCCAGCCGGCCAGATTCTATTCGGACGTCCGTGCGCTCAAGGACGGCTCAAGGTCACATCCGCTACTTATGACCGATAGTTTGCACAGTTTCGTTTATTTGTACTACTCAGATACAAGCAGCTTGCTTGTATCAGCCGCGGCTTACGGACGCGTTCGATAATTTGTTCCCACCTTGACTGTGCATCTTGGGTTTTTTCAATGATTAGGTATTATGATTTGTAAATGTTGAAAACAACAACAAAATAGTTCATATATACCTAATGTATTAATGATACATCTAACTCATGTAGACTCTAGACACAAACAACGTATCAAATCGATATATAATTTCAACCGCAGAACACGATCTTATTTCTTGTTTTCATTTGTATATCTATATCGCTTACTAGATATTATTAATTTATCATAATATCACTACATAGTATAAAATAAAGTCCGTTCTCTGTCCCCACGTCCCTTTGTATGCTTAAATCTTAAAAACTATACAACGGATTTCGATTCGGTTTTTCTAATAGATAGAGTAATTAAAGAGGAAGGTTTATGTGTATGATGTTATATCATGCTACAACCAACTGGTGCGGAGTAGAAGTGAAAAATGTTGCGAAAACCGGGTGACGCAGACGAAGTTGCGCGGGTCAGCTAGTTAATTATATTAAGTCGTGCGGTTCCCGGCAGAGTAGGATTTGGGCCACCCCATCTCTTTTAGTCGGTACGAGTCCGAGATAACCTCCCCAAACGGCACTAATGGCCCAATAGGTATCCGTGAGTATTCTTATCGCACGATAAAAAACTGAATAGGGCTGGTTAACAACAGATAGATATATATAGCCCAGACTCAGTCTCAAATGTAGGTATGGCTCGAGTTAACAATAGTGCCCGGAATACGGCAATAAGTTCACCCCCTGTTACATGGGACTGAATACATCATCATTCTCAGAGCCTATCGGTACTCAGTTGGGGTCGGCTTTCTAGTCTAACTAAGATGCGGCTGAGTTTCGATATTTTCGGTGAAGTCACTGCAAATTGGCGATATCGAAGTTCTGTAGTTAGGCTAGTCGGACTTTTGAGGACTCCAAATATTTGTAAAGACTGCTTAACGTAACTCTCCGAGGCATGACCAGACCAGTGCTAATAGCCATATTCATGCTTACAAATATTTGCACAGAGCGGCGGTCGAACCCGCGCCTCCTGCGTAGCAGTCGCGTTCACTACCACCACGCCCAGTCGTGGGACTGAATATAATTCGTGAAATGCGGGTTTTAATTTAGCTTTGCCCACCTCAGAGTGAAATAGGCGTGTCAGAGCCCACCTCTGAGGGAAAATTTGAGCTACGTAATGCACAAATCTATACATAACTATAAGCCTTCAACACTCGATTGTAAACAGCTAGACTTTCTATCCAGATAACATCTAATCCTATGATCGATTAACATATCAAATTCTGAGACAGGGTATACAAACACTAAATATCACTTTAAGAACCCTTCTCCCAAATATGGATGGTTAAAAGATCGATTGATCTATCTATCAGTTATATAATGTAAAATTACATAAATATTATGTTAGCGATAGATAACATTTAGCTAAGCGAGTGATTGACACTACACGTGATTGGAGGGCGGGATGTTATGTTGTACGAAGAATGAACGCCGCCATTCAACGTGACGTCAGAGCTTAGACAGTGGCGGATTTACCAGGAAGCAAAGGAAGCAATTGCTTGGGGCCCCGCTTGGAGTGGGGCCCCAAAATTTGATATTTGAAAACGAGGGCCTCAAAAATCAGTTGTTGCTTGAGGCCCCGTCGGAGGTAAATCCGGCACTGAGCTTAGACTTCGTCCCTTTCTGACGTTACCCCGACCGTTCGACTCAGTTGAAGGCTTATAACTCAATTGCCTTTGCAACAACTCCGCTCACTTCAATTCTCAAATTCGAAATGTGATTATTTGGGAACTCAGATATAAGTCCTGCAGTAAAAACCAAGAGAATTCACTTTGCGACGAGGGAGGAGGACCATCGTGAGGATTTTGCGCACGATAAAAAAAGCCTTTTTTATACCACTTAGGTGGCAGACAAGCACATGGCCCACCTGATGGGAAGAGGTCACCGGGGCCTATGGACGTTTGTAACACCAGGGGCGTCACACTTGTGCTGCCTACCTTGTAGAAACCTTCTAATGCTCTTCTTGAAGAACCCCATATTGTAGTTGGAGGGGTATGGGGGTAAACATGATCCTGGAATATTAAAGAATCAAAGAATCAAAGAATCAATTTCATTTATTCAGTTTAGGCACATAAAGAGCACTTATGAATGTCAAAGTTTTACAATAATTATGTACCTACATTTGTCAAAAATATTATAATTCATAATAAATTAGGATACTTAGTAAATAAATCATTAGAAAATGATTCTTTCGCTGGTTCGATAGTTAAATCTCCTGAGAAGAGACCAGCAAGAAACTCAGGTAGATTATCGTTATTCTTTTTAATATTTAGTTGTTTATTTATAATAACTGGGTGCAAGAGCAAGAGATTATTATGACCACGCATTTTTATCATCAAGATATTCGTCTACTTTATAATAGCTTTTTTTAATTAAAAATCTTTTCAATTCTATTTTAAACTTATCAAGTGGCAGTTCAGCCAAATCCTGAGGAATTTTATTATATATTTTTATACATTTGCCCACAAACGAATTACTGACTTTATGAAGCCTTAGTTTCGGTATCGCCAGTTTATTTTTATTTCGCGTATTCAAGTTGTGAAAGTCTGATTTTTTTTGGAAGAGGTCTAGGTTCTTCCTTACATATAAGGCGTTGTCGTAAATATATTGTGAGGCAACTGTTAAAATATTAATTTCTTTAAACAGTTCTTTCAGCGAGTCACGGGGTCCGAGGCAATAGATTGCTCGTATAGCTCGTTTCTGTAATATAAATATAGTTGCAATATCGGCAGCTGAGCCCCACAGCAGCAGACCATATGACATAACGCTATGAAAGTAACTGAAATAAACTAATCGTGCCGTTTTCTCGTCAGTTAGTGACCTTATCTTTCTAACCGCATAGGCAGCTGAGCTAAGTCTTCCTGCTAAGGCTGTGATATGAGAACCCCATTGTAGTTTATTATCTAGTGTGATGCCAAGAAAAACTGTGGTATTGACTATTTCCACAGTTTCATTATTCATTATAATGTTTGAGTCTATATGTCTTACATTTGGCATCGTAAATTTTACACATTTTGTTTTTTTGGCATTAAGTAGCAGGTTATTACTCGTGAACCAATGCAATATTACAGAAAGGGTATTATTCACATCGTCAAGTATTACTTTTTGTCTGTCAGTTTTAAAAATTAATGAAGTGTCATCAGCAAATAATACTATTTCACAAAGATTTTCAATGAAGTATGGAAGGTCGTTTACATATATCAGGAACAAAAGGGGTCCTAATATCGAGCCTTGGGGTACTCCCATGACTAGCGGGGCGCCAGAAGAATCGGTGCCATTAACGTTTACTTTTTGTACTCTGCCAGTGAGGTAAGACCTAAGTAAGCTAAGTGAGCTATTCGAGACACCATAATAATCTAACTTTAATAACAAGGTCTCATGATCAACACAATCGAAAGCCTTTGATAAGTCACAAAAAATACCAATGGCATCCTGCTTCTCCTCCCATGCATCAAATATATGTTTAACTAGTGCGACTCCTGCATCTGTTGTATTTTTGCCTTTAGTAAAACCAAACTGTTTTTTATGAAGTAAATCATTGGCTGCAAAATGTGAAAGCAGTTGATTAAATATTATTTTTTCAAAAATTTTACTTAGCGCTGGTAATATAGAGATGGGACGAAAATTGGATGGGTCACTTTTGTCCCCTGCTTTGAATTAATTAATGCGTATAGGCTACTCATATAATACAGTAACCCAGATCTAAATCCATACAAACGAAATCTCTGTCAAATAAGCTATTCAGACTTTCCATCAAGAAATCCATTAAGTAGAGCGTGACTGACCCAGGCAACCATACCCTAGGCCCTTTGTTTTTGTACCAGAACACATTGGGACGTGACCTAACAAAGGGCACGGTGGCAATTATGTCCTGTTTTAGTTTTATTACGGCTTGGGCACTGCGAGGTTTGACTCTGAGGCATTTTAGTTTCGCTGTAATTATATAGGTACGGTTAAATGTCAAAAGGGCGATCTCACATTAAAGAAAAACTAGACGGAACGCATACAACTTATTTTTCACTACAGCAGCTCAAACAAGTAGGTTTTGCTGCGTAAAAACAGTGTGCAAAATGCGATTTTGCTCACTGAGTGAGACAAAGTAACTTTTTAATTATTTTTTTTTAAATATACTTATAGTGCCAGCACTACATTTAAAAGAATTTTTTCGACGAACTTTCGAACTACATAATCTGACAAAGTAACTTTTTGATTTTTTTTTTCAATAAACAGTGCCAACCGTATATTTAAAAAGAATTGTTCCGGGCGAATTTTCGAACTACATAATCTGCACTCTGTTTCTTGGTCGTCCTTTAAAAAGTCCTTCAAAATATGAAGGTCCAATTTCGAAATTCTAAATTTGACAGATATTTGTAAAACGAATAACCATGTTTTTTTTTTAAATTATTTAATATTTTAATGTATTATTGTATACGAAAATAAGTAATTATAATGATTCCTATTTTCAACATTTAAAAAATAACATGTCACAGACGCTGTTTCTGAACGCACCTTAAAAATTGCGGGAATAAAATTTTACAGTTAAACTTGTTAAATAGATAGGTAATATTAAAAATATTAAAGGAATCAGATAAGACCAGCGGTACTAGTGATGAAGACAGTATTTTAATTCTAAGAGTTTCAGTCTATTCCTGTTCTATGTGTTATCTTGTAAGTAATACTTAAGGTTATGTGTTCTCGCTGCTGAAGTGAAAAGTAATGTGTGCCACACGAGAGCAAAATTATTTGCATCTCGTGCATTTGAATCCCTCACTACGCTCGGGATTCTACATTAGAATCACTCGCTACGCTCGTGATTCAATCCTAGAATCCCTCGCTTGCTCAGGATTCAAAATCAGCACTCGCAGCAAACAACAGTTTTGCTCACTTGTTGCACAAATAACTATTTTCTTATTTATTTTATGATAAACTAGCAACTTCGTCTGCGTCACCCCGTTTTTGCAACATTTTTCATTCCTGCTCCGCACCTGTTGGTCGTAGCATGATGTTATATACAATATATAAACCTTACTCTTTAACCATTCTATCTATTAATAAAAACCGCAACAAAATCCGTTGAGTAGTTTAAAAGATTTAAGCGTACGAAGGGACATAGGGACAGAAAACGCAACTTTGTTTTATACTAATGTAGTGATAAACGTGTAGAACCATAATATTATTCTCGGTTATATCCAAAGCCTCCTTGGAATTTAGGGTTGCTTACAAGTCAAAGACCCATGGACAGCGTGCGTGTTAGTCGGTTCGAGTCCGACATAATCACCTCCACTGTCTTTGGTGGGGGCGGTATCAGGGGGATTTCGCGCAGGAAAAAAATAACAAAAAGATAGGCTTTCTGGAGGAGCTAAAAAGTATCAGTGGGACCCTAACACGCCTATTCAATATCCCTATCCTTCTTTTAAAATATTCGTCTGTACAGTGATAATCTAAACTGAAAATACCTATAACCTTATAACTCTTGTAAAAAATACTGAAAAAACACAGGTTATAAACTATAACTGACAGTTACAGCTCACAACAAAGTCGCTTTTCAGTGAAGTATTTATAATTTCACTAGGGATCTTTTTCCTTTGAACGTGTAATGTCGTTTACACACTTTTGCCTGTCAAGCGTTGAACATGTTTTACCACTATAATATAGATAGTATTACCGTGTTCTTACTGTGTATAATTTTAGTGTAGGTGTATTCACACATAAAAACAAGTTCGGTCAAAACTATCACTTTTTAAAGTTATTTATGGTCTGCCTACGAGCTGCTTACTTTCTAATACTACATCATTAACACTGTCAATAATAATAATATATTATTATTTAAATAATTATAAAGTTTTCATGAAAGGTTGTGATTATTTTGGTTTTCGTGTGAAAACTTAAATAAATTCAATTGTGAGATTGTTGGTTTATTTTTAAGAAAAGTTTTTTTTCATTAGGGCACAGCAATTTGACTTCACCCCGCCCTAATAGGGAATGTCTAATAAGCTGAAGGGAAAATCTTAGAAAAGAGGGTCACCATTACAAACACGTAGAGTGTTACAATGGTGGCGCTCAGCTTGACGGCCTCATCAGATGCCTTTTTACGCCCCGCTTGACCCGGGTCTGTAGGAAGAAGGAAACGCGTACGCTGGTAAGGGATTTTGACAAATTAACTTGTAAAACTTTGACATTCATAATATGTGCTCTATAAGTGCATAAACTGAATAAACGAATTAGTTTACTTGATTCGTCTTTGCTTATCTCAATCTTTAGAAAATCGCAGTGCAGATTCTAAACATCAATTTCATCCCACAACATAATTATTTATTGGCGGATTACACCAACTTTGACATATTAGAAATAGTTTATAACGATTATTAAACTGTTTAACTCCCACAGAGTTACGCCACGTTACTGGGATAACTACCGCCTATGGTCTTATTAATGACTAGCTGTTGATCGCGGTTCCACTTGGGTTCTGAATCTGGGAATTCCTATCTCATTTCCGCAAAGAATAGAACCAATTCCAGTCATAAGGAAACTTTTCGACTGTTGTGTTTCTGTCTGTTTGAGTTGGTTTATCTTTGCAACGTAGCTTCTCACGGATAAAAGTATTTCAAAGTTTCGAATTTATTCAGAGCAATTAAAATACATGTAGGTAAAAAGAACTTAAACGATTATTGCCGAATTTTAGACAAACATAACCTCAAAATCTGCTTGCATTTTTGCGCTTTACAGGCTGGTCCGTCTTAGAAATACAATGTAATAAGAATTTAAAAAAATATTGCTCATTTCCCTTTCCCATTGGTGTTGGTTTTGGTTATGGGGCGAGTGATGTTCAGATATGTAGCCACTAGCCATATCTTTTAATAATAATATAATAATAAAAATATTTATTACCAAAATAGTATACAATTAAAATGGAAATATCCGTTGACCCCACACTAGGCAAGCCTGTCCTGTGGGTGCCATACGATTGCCTTTCCCAGTTAAAGCTCGGTCATCTATAGGTAAATAGGTATTTTAGTAGTTAGTGTATTTAGATAAATAGGTACATACTTTTACTTCAGGAAGAGGTTATTATAGGTCAAAAGACTTGAAATGAAAGGGAAAAAATGTACGTAGGAGCCAATAAAAATTACAAGTAAAAATAAAAATTAAAAGTAAATGTTCAAAAATATATCGCGTGAAGTCCCGAAAATTATAAACACTATGAGTAAACGTCGCGATAGTTTAAAAGTTACAATGAAAATTGCATCAAGTATAAAACCTGAAAATGATGATAATGTGCTGTTAACGTGTAAGCCTCTTAAGATCTTGAAGTGCAGTTGCATCATAAGGAATGCGGTACGCGTTCGTACCGGCTAATTGGCTGTTCAACACCTGAGTGGAAACATACGGGAGACGGCAGTTAGAGCGGTCACGATGCCGATTACTTCTTTCGTGGCCAAAGTTAAGAAGTTTCATGGGTTAGCGCGCGTTCCTTCTGAGATCAGGGGCGCTAGCCAAAATGCATTCGTACCGAATCTATGTTGTCGGAATCGGATCACACGACATTCGACAACAAATGTCACTCCCATACATTTTCAGAGCGATGACGAATGTAGATTCGGAACGATTGCATTTTGGCTAGTGCCCTAGGGAATCTGGGCCTCTTAGTCCATTTTACATTCTATTGACGAAATCGCGTCGAATCAAAACGTTTTCAATTGCTATCAATGGATTACTTGACGCTGATTTTTATAATAAAAATAAGTGAAATAATATTTCATTAATTTTTTGTAGTCAGTTTTATGTCAATTCCATACTACAAAGCGATTCCACTGACGTTTTCGCCAATAGAATGCCACTTTGTTTAGAGCTTCAAGTGAGTCGGTCGTATGCATGGGGCCACTTAAATCGTTAAAAAAATCTGATGGTACTCGTTCCCTAAAAAGCACACAGGGCACATTAGGAAGAGAAAGCGTAGGGGAGCGGACCACAGATTCCAAAGAGCAAGGGTCGATTTTTATATTAAGCCGAAACTTGTACCTACTGAGGAAGGGTTTCGTACTCATTACCGATAAACATATTTGCGAAGTCCATTTCTACAAACACCAAATCATCGAAGAGTCATTTAACCGAAGGGTCATTTGATCTGTGCGCCATGAATAGGTAAGTACAAAACTACTGCAACTAATTAAGAACTGATGATGTGTGCAGAAGGGATGTTCCTTCCATTTGTGTTATGGTTGGAATCAAAATGACAAAGTTTACGACCAATAAAACAACGCTTTTCAAATATCTACGAATTAGGATACAGAGTAACATTTTCACTAGGTACATAGTATAAAACAAAGTCACGTTCTCGGTCCCTATTTTTCATGTCCTTATGTCCCTTTGTATGCTTAAGTCTTTCAAACTACATAACGGATTTTTGATACGGTTTTTTTAATAGATAGAATGGTTAAAAAGGAAGGTTTTTATGTATATAAAGTGTAAGTTACCAAGTGTTATACACGCAACTCATTGGTAGGTGAGGTATATGCGCATAGAATACCGATAAAAACATTCGAAGTGAAATTTTGTACGAAAACGTTGATTTAATTTATTAAATTCTAGCTGACCCGCGCAACTTCGTCTGCGTCACCCCGTTTTTGCAACATTTTTCATTCCTGCTCCGCACCTGTTGGTCGTACATATACATAATACAATAATAACATCATGCTACGACCAACAGGTGCGGAGCAGGAATGAAAAATGTTGCAAAAACGGGGTGACGCAGACGAAGTTGCGCGGGTCAGCTAGTATTTAATAAATTAAATCAACGTTTTCGTACAAAATTTTACTCCGAATGTTTTTATCGGTATTCTATGCGCATATACCTCACCTACCAATGAGTTGCGTGTATCATAACACTTGGTAACTTACACCTTCTCTTTATCAGTTTAATAGTAATAAGATGTTGGTTATGAGTACATTATGTATTTTCTGTCTCACGATCAACACCTCTATCACAAAATAAATAATACTATACACAACACTTAAAATTACAATATATAAATACAGTTTTTTTTCGGAAAACATAACATAAACTCACGTCCTTATCCCCGAAGGGGTAGGCAGAGGTACTAGCACCCACATTTCACTAGTTTATATTTAGGTCCTAATGTAAATGGTGGTGAGCCTATAGCCATTAACCGGGCACTTATAAACCAGCGATAAATACACACATAACTTCGAAAAGCATCGAAAGTCAATGGTGTGTCTCGTGGTAAAACCTAGGATCGAACCGGAAACCTCGCCTCAGCAGTCCATTACCCATACCACTAGGTTACCGCGGTCTTTGTTATTCTTTCTTCTTATTTCTGCTTAACTTCATTTCAATTTAACGATGCTTGTATAATGTCTCTGTAAATTGTTGTAGATTTTTTGTACACAAGCGATATTTACTTCTAAGAGCCTTTTCGAAGAGCGAAACCTATGCTCGGGTCCTCTCCGTGAGTAGCGGCGCTGCCGTGAAACAAATTACTACACCGTGCTGGCAACTCAAAAATATCGTGTACTTGTCTACCACCTAAATGGTATAAAAAACAGCAGGTCAAACGCACTTGGGAAGAGGGTCATCTCAACAGAGATGTCCCCGGGTCTGCCGGGGTGCGAGAGATATGTCTTGTATAATCTCACCTCCGGCAATCAAGGACCCATTGACGGCGTGCGTTTTGGTCGGTTCGAGTCCGACATAATCACCTCCATCGGTTTTGGTGGAGGTGGTATCCGTGGGGATTTTGCGCACGATAAAAAAAAAATCAAACGCACTTAAAACTGTATAATTTTTTGTAGTAAGAAACCTGAGTATTCCTAGTACAATTGAATTGAATCCGTCAAGCGGAAATTCTCAAGACACTAAAAAAAACTTTTAACCTGTAGCCTTAGCACGAAATACTATCGAATTCGTAATGTAAAGGTATCGACAGAACGGAGCATTGCGATTGGCGGGCTACACACGCACACAGGTTCACAAGAGGCAGACTGCCAATCACAATGCTCTGTTCTCTCGAAACCTTTACATTACGAATTCGATAGGAGTTCATGCTAGTGCTACTGTAATTTTAAGGCAAGCATCGATTCTTTTGTATATTCTCATGACCTTCAGACGAAATATTTTGTTATTTAATTTACGTTAGCGTAATATTCACACAATTTGCATGATAATAGTTGACTTGCCGAGGTAGCTTCCGTCTCCCGACTTCGCTCCTGCCGCAATATTAGGAGTGTCTGAGTATATCGGCTTTCAGGCTTTTAGTGTAATGAGTTTTGACTTAACTTCACTACATAGTATAAAACAAAGTCGTTTTCCCTGTCCCTATATCCCTATGTATGCTTAAATTTTTAGAACTACGCAACGGATTTTGATGCAGTTTTTTTTAATAAATAGAATGATTGAAGAGGAAGGTTTATATGTATATAACATTATGCTACAAACAACTGGTGCGGAGCAGCAGTGTAAAATTTTGCATAAACGGGGTGACGCAGACGAAGTTGCGCGGGTCAGCTAGTGATTTATAAATGCGACCAAAATGGAGTCTTGTAGCTTAATTATTTACGTTTGATATTCAACATACCACGACAGCTACGAAGGCGCGGGTTCGATTCCCGCTCAGTGCAACCTATTTGTAAGCATAAACATGGCAATTTGCACTAATCTACAGGGAACGTTAAGCTGTCGGTCCCGGTTGCCATACGAACATCTATGGCAGTCGTTACGGGTAGTTGGAGCTCTCAAAAGTCCGACTAGCCTAACTACAGAACTTTGATATCGCCAATTTGGTTGTTGTTGTTGTTGTTGTTGGAGGTCCGATGGCAGTCGCTTCACCGAAAATATCGAATCTTATTAATCGTTCAGCCGCATCTTATTTTGACTAGAAAGCCGACCCCAACTGAGTTGGAAATAGGCTCAAAGAATGATGATGATTCAATTTATTGGCAGCACTTTTTGAAACTAAAAGGTTTATCCATTACAAAAATATTTTCTACCCCCGAGGGCTTTTACTAAGAAGTGAATAAGTCCCCCTGTGTGGTCACGTGCACAAATCTGGCTGCTGTCCGTGCAAGGGGATGCTGTGCGGCTGTACAGCCCCATCTTTCTATACTATTATATAATTGTAAAAAGTTTATGTTTATCCGCGATGGAAGTCCGCAAAAACTACTGAACGGATTTCGATGCGGTTTTTTTGTTCGAAGAGGTTTGGTCCAACCTAAAATCTTACGTTTGTTTGATTGCATTCGGTTAAGTAGAACCAGAGTTATGATTAGTAATAAAGAATTTAAGTTGCATAGATGGTGTTTAGGTCGCAATAACCGACATCCACGCGGGCGGGGTCGCGGGCATAAGCTAGTATTTAATAAAATGAATTTTTCTTACTTTGTTAGTCTTGTATTATGTTTCCAAGCTAAGAAACTTAGGGCAGTTTTTTTTGAGATTATGTATTTGAATGACCTCCACAATGAACCCTAGTATTCTTTTTTTTTATACTATCACGCCTATATCCCCAAAGGGGTAGGCAGAGGTGCTAGCACCCACATTTCGCCAGTGTATATTTAGGTCCCAATGGTGGCGAGCCTATTGCCATCAACCGGGCACTTATAAACCTGCGATAAAGTGATAGTATTCTATCAATATTATAAATATGAAAGATTGCGAACATATTTGTTATTCAATCACACTTTAACAGCAAAACGGGGTAGAAGAATAAATTACGGGAAATAACGCATAGGCTACTTTATTTTGGGAATAAGTTACCATTGGTTGCGAGAACGGGATCAAAATTACGCGGGCGGCGCCGCAGGCTACAACAAGGGGCACATAAACTTTACCTCCAAGATACATTTTGTATGCCGCCAAAACTTAGAAATCCATCGATTACATACCACAATATGTTGCCAAAAAAACCCTTTTCCTCACACACATACAAATAGCCTTTATAAAAACGTCCCCCTTTTGAAAACAACCCTCGCTATTATTTCAACACCCTCCTCATGGGAGGTCTCGGTTTAGAGGCTATTCATCATGAACAAAAAAAGTAATGCGTGTACAACTAAAAGGACGGTGACTGCTGAGTGTTGCTGTCAGATTTTACTTCCTAAAGTAAGGTTGAGAGGGAGAGGTTCGATTAATGCTTAATGTGTTAGAAAGAGTTTTCCGAGTCTACATACGTTAAAATTATATGAACACAAAAAAAAAACAAAATTTAGTTGCAAATGATAATAAATGATATTTTTTTCATATTCTACTCGTAAAATTAAGAAAAACCAGACAGGTTGGCTGTAGGATGGATGACCGTTCTTAATACCTAAATATTCCTCAGTGGTATTCATTACAGATAAGTTCAAGCTGAGCTCGGTTTCTACCAATTGTCAACCATTGTTAAGCCACTGAGATTACAAAAATTGCCATAGAATTTAAGACTTCACTGCTATACAGTTGAAGTCTAAAATAATTGGCATCTCTCTTTCATTCAATTTTGAGCTTTAAGTCTATGCAATAAAGTCGTAAATTAAATAGCAGTTTTTGTAATCTCATTGGCTTGATATTGGTAAAAAATTTGCATAATCAGGGTCCTAGACCAGTGGTTATCGTTTTGTAGAATGGGATAGAATAGATTGATCAATGTATTGGATTGACATTCGTTCACGCCTGTCATAAATGTCAAAATGCCAATCCCATACATTGAACATTAAATTCTATTCCATTCTACAAAACGACTACTAACGAATTGCCATTTGTCTAGACCCCTAATCTCTACTGAACTTTGAGGATATCGCCAAAGGATTGTGAAAGTCAGAAGGCAATAACTTCGCGGCCATTTTGTAGTTAGACTGAAAGTCAACTAAGTTGGGAAAAGGATCGAAGGATGAGACCCCAAACCAGGAGAAGGCCCTGATGACGATTGGATATAACCATGGAGCCGTATTTTCCAGATTCCTAAGGATCCACCTTCCGGAGCAGACATTGCAGCTATACCTCTCATTTTAGTGATAATATATGACTCACCTATTAAACGTATAAATATCTTCAATGTTGTTGAATAATTCCGACAGTTGTTCGGCAGAGAAAGTCATCTCTCGTCGCCATACGTGCAAATAACCCTGGAACAAAAATATGAAATTAAGAAAAAGAAGGAGAGATTTTAGTAGTTACATTGTCATGTCCAGTTCCATAATGAAAACTAGTGTGATTGTTTGTTTAAAACCCACAGTTTGCAATCCCAATGTTAGCAATAATAAAATATTACTAATTGTCATAGAAAAGGATGCCAAACCACACCCCTCGTTATTCATAATCTCCCCTCACTATTAATAAAATATTCCGCAAGTCAAAAAAAAAAAAACACCATACAATGTTGAAGACGCTTGTGCCCGAGGCATCTTCAGGACCACTACAGAGTGAGATCTATTACCCCTTTAGGTCTATATTTAGTAGTACACGTTTTTACGGGTCTTTTGAGGATGGTATGCTATAGCTGTGCTCAAATTCACCAATCATAGATCACATATGTATTATCAAACGTGCGTCAAAGACTCATTTGTATTGCGACTTCTGGGGCCCTACTACTACCTCTTATAAGTAATATTATTTCAATCTTACTTTACTTCCATCGTGAGATTCGGACTCGGACCGTTTGTTGTCCATCGATATTTGTGTACTGTATCTTGCAAGACAAATGTAAATTCGAATAAATTAAACATATAAATAAAGCCATACTATAATGAGATACCTTTGGATTAATTTTAACAATATAACACTAGCATTCTGTTTATTCTGACGGAAACTGGCGGTCCGAATCATACTATGGAAATAAAATGAGATTGAAATAATATAGCGTTTAAGAGATGGTGGTAGGGCCCCTGGTCACTATAAGTAACAACTAGACAAACTATATAACATGGTTTTTTATTTTTTATTTATGGCACGTCGATTTGACTTCACTTCGCCTGATGTTAAGCTGAAGGCAAAATCTCATGAAAGAGGGTCACCATTGCAAACACGTTCAGTGCTACAATGGTGGCGCTCAGCTTGACGGCCTCATCAGATGTTTTTTCACGCCCCGCTTAAAGGACCCGGAACTGTAGGAAGAAGCAACACGTGCGCCGGCAAGGAATTCCAGGACTTAATGGTACGGCAGAGAAAAGACTCACCGAACCGCTTGGTTCTTGATGGAATATTATGTACTGTATGCGAGTGACACCTAAGCCCTGCACGCGTTGTCCTGTGTAGGAAAGGGGAGGGTGAGATTAATTGGAAGAGCTCATCAGAACATTCACCATGGTAGAGACGGTAAAATTATACATAAAAACATACATTTTCATTTACCTGTAGGTATAGATCCTCACACTAGAACTAGCTCAGAAGTCATTGACATGTGCCAGCTATCTCGCTAAGTTCAACTATGCTTCAAATATCCGTATGCCTTTGTACTGTACTGTGTTGATGCGGTTGCGGTCGGCGACTTACCACAATAGTTGGAGAAAATTGAGCTTTGTTCATCAGGGCATGTAGGATAAGAAAGGGAATGTTCGCACTGGTAATATGATTAAAATTATTCTGGTATCATATCCTAATCCGATGATAATACTCGTAGTTCGCTCATCTCTATCGGTAAGTAGTTATTCGGCTAGTGACGGACTCGTGGTTACCCCATTTTGTCACCCCAGGGTAACCATAAGTAATTTCACTTACTCGTAAGTCACTAGGTCACCTTATGAGGGCAGATTAGCACGACCAAAAATCAAAATTCTGCGTAGCCAATTAAAGGGCACTTACAAAACGTCGAAATTCATAATATGCATGCAGCAGTTTGAAACGCAGCCACGGCCTGAGATGGCTCCGGCAAGAAACTCAGCTGACTTTTCTTACCTATTTAATACTTAGTTTAGATACCCACAATAATTTGCTTGCTAGTATGTTGAGAGAATAGCTAGTTTACAAGCTTCTTTATCATCAAAATAATCTTATAATTCATAATAGCCTTTTTGGCATACCTTCCTTTTAATTATATTTTATGTATAATATCGTACAAATTCAAACATTGATATAAATATTTATTAGTTTATACAATTAGAGTACGTCCGTGTTCTTCCGTTCCGTATATAGAATAAAATTTAGAGCAAATTTCTAAAACAAATTAGCAGGATATCAGATTAAAGGCGTTAACACACTGACGAATTAGATGGATACGAGCATGACGAATACAAGAAACGGCTCGTGTTTTTATATTGAACACTTTGCTTTACATTATAAGCAAATAATTTTGGAAGGGCCACGTTTAACAATAAATAATATTTGGCAACTATCTATATATAGTATTACCAAGGCATGGTACCCTCGACATAACGGTACTATGTTTTTTTATTTGACTTCACCTCACCTGATGGTAAGCTGTATGCTGCGGGAAAGCGGGTCACCATTACAAACACGTAGTGTTACAATGGTGGCGCTCAGCTTGCCAGCCTCATCAGATGCTACTTCATGCGTTTGAAGGATTTGGGACTGGTAGGACTTAAAGGAAATCTAACTCAGTAGTGCGGCAAAGGAAAGACTCACTGAACTGTTTAGTTCATCATTCTCTGAACCTTTTCCCAACTCAGTTGGGGTCGGCTTTCCAGTCTTACTGAGATGCGGCAGAACTTCGATATTTTCTGTGAAGCGACTGCCATCTGACCTCCACAACCAATGGTACAATGACCAAATGGCGATATCAAAGTTCCAAGTTAGACTGGTTGGACTTTTGGGGGCTCCAACTACCCGTAACGACTGCCACAGATGTTTGTATGGCAACCGGGACCGACCAGACCAGTACAAACAGTCATATTCATGCATACAACTTTTTGCACTGAGCGGGGATCGAACCCGCGCCCCGTGCATAGCAGACGCATTCACTACCGCCACGCCACGGAGGCTGCTTGGTTCTTGACGGAATATTCTGTAACGTATGCGGTTGATATGTAAGTTGTTTTATGTCGAAAAAGAGACCTTTGTTGAATGTCCCCACTAGCTAGTCTCGTACCTGTTCCCTTTAATACAAAACATAACATAAACTCACGCCTCTATCCCCGAAGAGGTAGGCAGAGGTGCTAGCATCCACTTTTCGCCAGATTATGTTTAGGCACAGATAACATAATACTAAAGTGTTTAGGTCCCAATGTAATAGGTGGCGAACCTATTGCCATTAACCGGACACATATAAACCTGCGATAAATACACACATAACTTCGAAAAGCATCGAAAAGTCATTGGTGTGTGCCGTGGTAAAACGTGGGATCGAACCCGAGACCTCGTCTCAGTAGTCCATTGCCCATACTACTAGGCTACTACTAGGTTTAATACTATTTTGGGTATAAAAAGTAGCATATTGTATGTATTATTCAAGAACAATCTATACAAGTTTTCATATTTCAGTTAGATACGGAGGTAGGACACGACGGTATCTCCCGTCCGAAATGAGCTGTCCAACTGGGGAAGTACCTCCACCCTACAGAAGACCGCGGTCATAATAACCATCGTGTTGTGTTCCCGCCGGTAAGTAGAGTAGCCAGAGCTCACTATACCCCTCCTTCCCCTCCCCTTCCTAGCCTCCTCACCCCTTCCCAGCTCTCCCCCTTTCCCTTCAGGGTGGGCAGCGCGTGTGTGACACCCTTAGTGTTGCACACGTTCATAGGCCACGGTGGCCGCTTTCCATCAGGTGGGCCGTGTGCTTGTCTGCCACCTACGTAGTATAAAAAAAAAGATTAAGTAACAAACCTCTTTATATACTTTCATAATAGAATTAACTTTTCTAAAATAATAATGAGAAAAACAAGTATTCACGCCAATGTACTCTAGACTTTATTTACAGTCAGGTCGGCGCGTGCGCAGCTTACAGTCTTAGAAAGTCTGATAACCTGATAAGTGTATCACGAACCTTACCATATTAGGTTACCTACAACAGAGCGGAGTAAGCAGAGGTATTACGTACAATATGAACGTAACTATTATATGATCCCATGTTTTACTTTTATTCTTTCACTAGCTGACCCACGCAACTTCGTCTGCGTCACCCCGTTTTTGCAACATTTTTCATTCCTGCTCCGCACCTATTGGTTGTAGCATGGTGTTATATACATACATATAAACCTTCCTATTTAACCACATCAAAATCCGTTGCGTAGTTTAAAAGATTTAAGCATACAGGGACATGAAAAATAGGGACAGAGAACGCGACTTTGTTTTATACTATGTAGTGATTCTTTTTTACATCCATTGTTTGGGTGGATGGAATGGATGATTCTTACTCAATCAGTTCGGAACTGCTCCAATGCTAAACGAGAAAGGGGTCGATTCAAGCATTTCTTTTCTCAATAAAAAAGTTCGAATTGGTCCAGCCGTTTTCGAGTTTTGAGCTTAGTGACATATTTGGCGATTCATTTTTATTTATATGTGTGGAGGAAAGGGATATGTATGATGTCCCTCCAACACAAAGGGAGGATCCTCCGACCAGGCAAGGTGATAACGCCGGGCGGGCCGCGGTCAAACGGTTGTCGTTGGGTTATTGTATATTATGTTGTACTAGGGCAAGAATTTCGGTTACGCGATGCAGGATCCGGAGTGACGTAGTAGTTAGTCTGGCTGTCACTAGATGGCGTGACTTTCCCTTTTCGTGAGGTTATAATAATTGGCACTGTTACATTTGTTACACACGTAGCCAGGTGATTGCCTCTCTATGTGCTGTCAATGTAGAAATCAAAGAAGGGTTTCTCGGTCTTCCCACTGACAACACGAAACCTCTCCAGTGAGCTCTGGCTACCCTATTCACCGGCAGAATCAGACCACAAGGTTATTATTCGCCGCGGTATTCTGTAAGGTGGAGGTACTAACTTCGGACTGTTCAATTAGGACGGAAGATACCGTCATGGCCTACCTCCATAAACGGTTTGGTAGACCGTCTCCAACTATAACTATAGTTCGTAAAGAAGACATTCTAGATAACATTTTATAATTATCTACCGAAAGCGTCTATAAAGCAATATCTAACGGCTCACTTTCTCGATAAGCCGAACGACCCATACATCCACGATATGCGTTCAGTAAGCCGTTAAACGCAACCAAACAAGATCTTGAAGCCTCGCTTCTGTTTTAGATAATTATAATTACATACTAGCCCTGTACCGTGGCTTTACTTGCCGTACTTAGTTTTATTCGGACAGCACACGCGGTAAACTTTCTTTTTTCTTATTGCTCGGTTCCTAATTGTCGTAGTGTTATGACGACCTCCATGGTGGTAGTGAACGCGACAGCTACGCAAGTGGTACGGGTTCGATTCCCGCTCCTTGCAAATATTTGTGTGTGGACTGGTCTGGATGTATTTGAGTACAATTTTTTTTTTTTAATTATCCGCATTCTAAAACAGCCTCATAATATAAGCTAGTTAAACAATGCTGGCTTTAGGTCTAGGTGGCGTTGTGCAGATTGTTCTAGAATATTTAGATAATATAGCCTTACTTAATAATTGCGCTGTTCAATGTAAAAAGGCTGTTTCAAATAGCGCAGGCAGTTACGAAGATTACTTTTTTTATTGGGATGGCATTCGTTTACGTCACAGGGCGGCCCTAACGCACTATTATAAGGAAGGACAGCGTGTCAAGGTCACCAAAATCTATGAATGCTTTGCGCCCCGTCATTCATAATTATTTCTAGTCTTTTACTACAACTAGCATACTAGTGACGTACTTCAAGAAAAAGATTTATCGACGAACGATGGGCCGATGACTGCTTATTTAAAATTTAATACAATAATGATTATAAAGAATTGCTAAAGTGAATTTTCTTAACACAAATATGTGGTTTTGAAGATATTTGATTTCGAAAATTAAAACGAGCAGCTAGAAAACGGTTTTTGTGTGAGTGACGGCATGACTTCTTAGTAAGTGGTGCAAATGCATGAATTGCAAGAGAATATTGCATTTATCTCGGTCCAGGTTGTGTTTTGTTGTGTTTACCTGTATGATTCATTAAAAAATAAAAGGCATTTGGAATAGTAAGAAATCTATAAATTATAATAAAAATAAGAATTATAATATTATCTCATGAGTGTGTAACATGTTACCGGTCTTGTTAAGTTAATACACGTTAAAAGATAAGTAAACCCAATCGTATTAGTATACGTAAATCGACCACTTCTGCGATAGTAAAAGGCACAGCACTAACGTAGTAAAACGTCCATTCATAAAAATGGAACGTAGGTAGGACACAGCGTTTTGTAGGTAGGGCCCATCCCCCCCCCTTATACATCAATGGTTTACGTCTGTTATAACTGTCATAAACGTCAAAATACGTGTCTATCCCTGGGGCCTAGCCAAAATGCATTCGTTCCGAATCTACATTCGTCATCGCTCTGAAAATGTATGATTGTTGTCGGAATGGGATCACATGACATTCTAGGCCGTGTTTTGTCTAGGCTTTATTATTTTGGCTAGGCCCCCCTGCTCTCTAACGCTAGTAGTGTAATGGCGAAGTCATCAGTCCAGATATTGTTCAGATTGCGGATTAATACCTCGATTATTGCAATTCCAAAGTGAACTCACTATCTGATACTAACTGTTTTATTCAAATACCCGCAGGTAATATTTATAATTTTGGTAACTAGTATTATTTATTAAAAAAAACAAACTCAGCCACGAAACAGTAGTGGGTTTTCATCAATAAAAATAACAATAGCGCGTAGGCGAGCGGAATAGATCGAATGGTGCGTCTCGTGTCATTAACTTACTCTACAATGTCATTGTCAATGACAAGCGGCCATATTGGTTTAGTATTATGTCAGTTGTAAAGGTGCATGTACCTACATTCGAAGAATATTACACAATTTGACGGCAGTGTAGGCGAGCTGTGGACCCAAAAAAAAAAAAAGAAATATATATCCTAGGACAATCTACACAACGTCACCTAGACCCATGGTAAACATAGCTTAACTAGCTAGTGTTACAGATTTTAGAATGCAGATATTCTAGAATCTGTAACACTAGCTAGCTATTCAAGCACACAAATATTTGCACTGAGCGGTAATCGAACCCGCGCCTCCTACGTAGTCGCGTTCACTACCGTCACGCCACGGAGGTCGTCAATGTGCTTAAAATGCGGTTTTTTCTTTTGAGGATAGCATGGGGTCCAACGATGAAGGCCGAGCTCAAATCTATCAATCGTAGATAGTTCTGTCAGTAAGAAGACCGAGAAATACTTCTTTATCTTCTGCACAGATAGCACATAAATAACACAAACAGCTCTACAACACTGCAACTCTCTTAAACTATTCCCCTCTTCCTCCTTCCCCCCTCCCCTTTATATGGTATTCCCTCTATACAGCCGCGGTATCTTGTAACCCACAAGATACAAATAATCACAAAACGTGAGGCGTACATTAATTGCGAGATCAATTGCATGTTTATAATCCACTATCATCACTATCACTACATAGTATAAAATAAAGTCGCGTTTTCTGTCCCTATTTTTCTTGTATGCTTAAATCTTTAGAACTACGCAACGGATTTTGATGCGGTTTGTTTCAATAGATAGAATGGTTAAAGAGGAAGGTTTATATGTATATAACATCATTCTACGACTAACAGGTGCGGAGCAGGAATGAAAAATGTTGCAAAAACGGGGTGACGCAGAAGAAGTCGCGCGGGTCAGCTAGTTTGTATATAAACAAAACGTTTTTAAAATTAAACTTATTGAATCATCGTACATTATTCCACAAAAGTAATCACGTAGGCAGGCAATGGACGTTACAATTCAGCTTATCTATCTATCTTATCGAATGAAACTTTTAAACAGGTAAACCCACGCTATTGAACAGTCAAGTGGACTTGTTTAAGTGCGTACGGCGTGTGTAAACAATGGACTAATAGACATGGATGGACATGTAGTGCTCGCGGCACCGGTTGGCGCATAATGTCAATGTCATTGTCACACGTGCAATAAAGGAGATAACATACTAGCCATTATGTAGGCTGCCAGATAATTTGATCAAATTGACAGTTTAAAAAAGTTTGATCAAATTAGCATGAATGTCTGTGGCAAAGTAATCAAATGGGTTGAAGAAATATGAATTTTCGTATTTTTATTTGATCAATCAGTTTGATCAAACTTTTTTGATGAAAAATTTGAGTGTGTGTTTTAAGCTCTCAATTTTTTGCACTTTTTGCTGCAGAAATGTCCCTATGCAGACGTATTACATATCACGACAGTCAAACAACGATTCTACGAGAAGAATTCTTACAAAACTGATACAGCTTCAAGCCTGCATAAAGGTAAAGCTTAAAAGATCATGCCAATTTGATTAAACTGGAACTAGCCTGTTTGATCAAATTGCTTGAACGTCTATGGCGGCCATAAGTAATTAAACACATAAAGTTATTAGTAACACTTACGCCTCGTTTACATCCAGAATCAAGTAGTAAACATGTTTGATAGAAAACTAGTAGAAAGGTTTGTCAAAAAACTTAAGGATCTGTCAGTACACAATACTTTGTTTTATACATGTATTGAGACTGCCTCAAACATGTTGTAAACAAGTTTAAAACACATTTGCGTTCACACTGAAGTTTGTACCATATTGTAACTTGTCAAAAACATGTTTTAAACCTTTGTGTAAATGAGGGGTTAGAGGGAGAAAGTGTGCAAGTGATACATATCTTTACACAAAAACTAGGGGTGAGAAAGTGACAGAGTATTATGAACGATGTAGCGTTTTCATAAACTTATCAACTTGTCAGAAATAGCCGGCTGTCATAAAAAGTGCATATTTAAATTCATTTGACATTTTGATTTTTGTAACGCGATAATGAAGAGACTATTGCTCTACTTAAGTTAATCAGATGGTAGTCGCTTCACAGTACCTAAATATCGAAGTACCGCCCAGATGATAGCATCGAACGCGATCGAGATTTACGGAAACTTCATATTCACATGAATTTCTTCTCCTCTATATATCAAAAATAATATAAAATAAATTATTGAAATCTGTTCAGTCGTTTGATGCCATGAACATCGAATAATAAGAGAAATCATTTTCGTATTGACTAGCGATTTATTAGCGATTATTTGACGACCTCCTTGGCTTAGCGGTAGTGAACGCGACTGATACGCAGGAGGCGCGGGTTCGATTCCCGCTCAGTGCAAATATTTGTATACTTGAATATGAATATTTGCATTGGTCTGGGTGTTTCTATGTATAATATGTATGTATTTACAAAAAAAATGTATCTATGTATGTTTATCCGCATTCTAGAACCCGTAACACAAGCTAGTTAAACTATGCTTACCATGGGTCTAGGTGGCGTTGTGTAGATTGTCCTAGAATATTTATTAAACCGTACTATGGAGAGAAGAGCTGATCCCACTCACCGAAGCCAACTCTAAATGAAACTGCGAGAAGTGAAAATACAAAATCAGATCATTTCTACAGTGAACACTGGCCTCAAATACGTCAGATAACGGTTTCGCCCACTCGCGCCTCGAATGGCGTTGCATTTTTATGATGCCGTGGTCAAATATTTTGATAGTTCCACCCACATGGTACTACGTATGGTCTGTAATATTAACAGGCGATCTCATATTTACGACTATCGTAGAAAACGTAATTTAAATAACATCATCTGAACTCCAAGTCTGGTTGCATCCAAAGAATACACAGCTTACACTTTTTTTTCCTTCATATACCTAATCCCCATGGATACCAATCACACCGGACCCGGTGCAAGAGTTTATGTCGGACTCCAACCGTCTTCGATGAAATTACATAACATAACATAACAAACTTACGACTATATCCCCGTAGCGGTAGGCAGAGGTGCTAGCACCCACATTTCGCCAGTTTATGTTTAGGTCCCAATGTAATAGGTGGCGAGCCTATTGTCATTAACCGGGCACTTATAAACCTGCGATAAATACACACATAACTTCGAAAAGCATCGAAAAGTCATTGGTGTGTGCCATGGTAAAACTTTTGATCGAACCCGAGACCTCGTCTCAGCAGTTCATTACCCATACAACTAGGCTACCGGTGAAATTGTAAGCAATAAATCCTTCGCATATCCACACCAAGGGTGTACCCATCTAGCCCCCGGGACTTACATGCGTAAAGATAGTAAGTATATGTATATCACCCTACTTCGACCGATGAGTACCTATTACATAATAGCATACCCCATTCCACGTCGCGGAAGTCACAGCTACTTTTACCTTAATGGGTCTTTGACAGCTAATATTATATTTATAACTTCATTAAACATAACAAAACATCCGCTGCGCACACGCATGCCCACTTATAACTGCAGTACATCAAGCCCACGTGCCACACACGCCCAGATTATAACTCGATATGCTTGATGGTACATTTTATAAGCAGTAGCTGTTTTATAAGCGGTGTGTTATAGCGGATTCGGTAACGGTACAACAAAGATAACTGCGTTGAGTTAAATTTAAAATGGAAATGTTTATCTCTATACGTAGGTAGGTACTTGCTCTTTTTATAGCTTTTCAAGTTACATAGCGTGATCGTGACCAAACAATAAAATATAGGATGTTACTTTTTATTATTAAGTATTTATTATTATTATTAAAAAGGCCTTGCCTCATAATTTCTTTATAAACGGATTCTTTTATGTAAATTGGCTACACATCTCATTATTTTTTTCTATTTGCTTTTTGCTTCTATTCGCCACCGCTCTTGGTTATCTTTGGTATCGAATTCAATAGTAAAATATATGCAATTTCAAAAGTAAAATGAAATTTCAATCGTGTTTACAAGTAACTAAAATTAGTAGAGTCGATAGTGGTTCGTGCTAGAGACACTGTAAAAAAGACAGCTGACTAACGATATTCGATTGTCAAACTTGGATCACATGACATTTCGACAACTAATGTCACTCCCATACATTTTCGACCTTTCTATTGGCGATGTAGCCAATAGAAATGCATTTTATCTAGGCTTCCATATCTGTCTTTATTTAATTTGTTTTATAGATACTTTCCAGCTACATAAAATCGCTATCTCTTATCATTCAACCCGCTTTCATAGAAAGGTACGCCTGCGAGCTTATCAATGAATATCTCTCTAATCTTACACGAATTTGTTTGCAACATTTATTTATCACTAATTATATATACTGAGATGGTTAACGAACCCACATGAAGTGGGAGAATAAATATTTCTCTGTATATTGAATACCAGTTGTCGCTATTTTAGTCGCGTGTACTAGGACCTTACCCAGATTTTTAGAGCCCAAACTAAGTTGGAAGAAAACGGTCTCCTAACTTATTTTGGGCTCTGAGAATAATTGGAGTACGTTCCATAAACCAAATACGCCTTTTAAAGGGCGATTTGCTATTTACGCACACGCGTGGGCTACTAGTAGGTACCACCCACTCTAGCAGAACCAGGTCTCTCATAGCTTGGAACTAGATGGGAACACCTTGATTCCCACATCAGGGGAACGGTGTCATCTCGAAAGAGATGTCGCCCGGGTCTGCCGGAGTGCAAGAGATATGTCTTGTATTATCTCACCTGAATCAAATACCCAAAGACGGAGTGCGTTTTAGTCGGTTCAAGCACAACATAAACACCGGCTTTGGCGTGTGTGTTATTGTGTTATTCTAAAATCGTAGGGATTTTAGGCACGAAAAAAATAAGAAAAGTACCAGCGCTATGAGTGCTATGACCATCATTTTCCTTTTCATCATGAGGCAATGAGAGCTTTGTATGATCGTCATCCTGTAACAAATGCCTTGGAAATTTGTGTCGTTATCTTGCGGTCTATTATTAATTATAAACTTTCAACACATTACGGTAATGTTATTGTTTATTTTGGTCTGCATCCGGCTTTACCCGTACGCAATGCATTCAAATACCAACGCTTCTTACACTGTTTCATTAGTTAAATATTTTGGTGTTTGTTGATTAACTTTTTTGAAGTTTGTTCACGGGGCGTCGCCGGGACGATCCTGGTGCAGAAGATGGCTATCAGAATCCAGCGTGGAAACGTGTCAAGTGTAATGGCACCTTTGTACCAGAAGCGATCAGGAGGGAAACGATGCGCACTGTGCGGTATGAAAGGAGTTTCATCCCGAGCACGCTCAATCTGTGGAATGAGCTCCTTGCCGTGGTTTTCCCAAGCGACTACAATATGGGGTTATTCAAGAAGGGCATTAGAAGGTTTCTACAGGCAGCACGTTTGTGACGCCTCTGGTGTTGCAAACGTCCATAGGCCACGGTGACCGCTTCCCATCAGGTGGGCCGTGTGCTAAAAAAGGGGCGGGTTATTTGATTAGTTTAGTGAAGATCTACATGAAATACTTGGTTGTGTGTACATCAGCAAAGTACTTTTAGAATGTACACCGAATATGCACAAGTAGGTACATAATTAGCTGAATTAAAC
Organism: Pelosia muscerda; assembly: GCA_963691645.1. Classification (NCBI taxonomy): domain Eukaryota; kingdom Metazoa; phylum Arthropoda; class Insecta; order Lepidoptera; family Erebidae; genus Pelosia; species Pelosia muscerda. The sequence continues at coordinate 6,527,751 of OY829123.1, forward strand.
CAAGCTGTTCACGAAAACTGGTATATTATCCATTTATATTGCATTAATAGCAAGGAATTGCCTGATCCTAGAAAGTTTATTTAATGTCAAGATAGAATTTCAATATACTGGAATTGAACAAGGTGTTAATTGCAAAATATGGGTAATCGTAAACTTAGCCATTCTATAGAGCGCTAAAACGAAATAGCTAGCCACACTTCGATACTTTACAATTATTATAGGGAAAACAGTTAAGTACCAAACCTCATCATTTTCTGAACCTTTTCCCAACTCAGTTGGAGTCAGCTTTCCAGTCTAACTGTGATGCGGCTGAACTTTTGAGGGACTTTTGAGTGCTCCAACTACCCGTAACGACTGCCATAGATTTTTGTATGGCAACCGGGACCGACGGCTTAACGTGCTCTCCGAGGTACGACCAGACCAGTGCAAACAGCCATATTCATGCATACAACTTTTTGCACTGAGCGGGGATCGAACCAGCGCCCCGTGCGTAGCAGTCGCGTGCACAACCGCCACGCCACGGCTGTTATATTGTAAAGGATGTGATTGTTTAATTCCCTCTGCCTAATATAGCTTTAGCTTTAGCGCTAAAATAGCTTTTAAAATTGGAACTTTGTAATACCACAGATAAAATATTTTGTAGTACTTAACACAATGTCAAACATCTTTATAGGTAGCGAGCGGCCCACGCATAGGCATTATAAATAAGCGCCCATGCCTCGAAATAAAAATAGAATAAAGTGTGTACGTTTCCATTCATTCATTCATTCATTCATTCTCGTTTGTTTATTACTATCAATAATGTTGTTCGACATAATTTTAAAGAGTTAAGATGTGGGCATTGTGTTTGAATGTTTTGAGTTTTTTTTTTACTTTTATTCAGTATTGTAGGTTGGTACCTATACAGTGTGGAGAAATGTTCGACTCCCAGGCCAAGCGAGATTTAGAAAATTTTTTAATGCAGTTTTGTTTCATTTAAAACAAAGGGATGTATTCTTTTAGTAAAATATGTTAACTTAAGGATATAGGTAGTTTCCCTAATAGGCGCGATTTCTTTTTCACACCTGTCACAGAAACCCCTGCCACAAAGAATAACTCGAAAAACAAAAAATAAATATTCTAGCGTTGTCGTGTCGGGGGACTTCTAACTGGTAATGTATTTATTTTTATATTTGGAAAAGATCCAAGTTCGCCATTTGTGGCGGCGGCCATCTTGGACTGATTTACTTCAAACATAGCTAAGATACCTCCAGAGTGATTCAACTTTCCAACAAAAAAAACAACATCAAAATGTGTTCATCCGTTCCAAAGCTACAATGCCACAGACAGACAGACACACAGGCACGTGAAACTTATAAAACCTCGTCGTTTAAAAACGTCATCCGAAATCCACGTGGTAGGAGCCACGGGCTGTAGCTAGACTTAAGTGTTTGTGTTTCAAAATAGACACATAACTTTTTAATAAACTCCATTAATCCATACAAGGATAACAGAGACGATTGCTTCTTAGTTGCCAGAACAAAAAATAAATCGGTCGCATTAAACTGTCTATCCTCAACCCCCATATTAGGCTATCCCGTTAAAAGACCTCCCACTAACGATTTCATGCTATCTGTAATAAATTCTATGCAATTACAACCTTAGGGATCGACCATTAATCACTAGATGCTTTGCAGGAACTTTTTAATCCCTATAACTGCGTCTTTTACACACATAACACACAAAGACGCAGTTGAGAATAATAGGGTTGGCAATTTACATTATTTAAATGAATTGGACCAGTGAAACCTCAAAAGGTGCTGTGGTCCAACTATTTTGAAAGTTGGACAGCTGCCCCTGGTAAAGACCCATGGTGCAACCCATTGGACAGAGTAATTGGACCACTACTCCGGACGGCTCTTTATATGTGGTGAGATCTTTTAGGAAAAAATCATGGGTTTTTTTATACAAAAAGTATATTATTACCTAACTAATGCAGATGCATCATGTCCGTAATATTTAAAGATGTTGCGAATAGACTGCAATTGTACTGCTACCAATGAAATCGCGAGAGAGTTGACGTCTTAGTCATATGACCACTTTTTTGAGCGATTCGTTGGTAGATATATTCACTTTGCGATCAGAAATTGGCATAATTTTAGCTGAATGAAGCCTCTGGTATTCGCTGGGTGCAAAGCGGGGAGTAGGGACAGACGAATCGATCGCAGCGCCCGCCGTGGCTAAAAAAGGAACTCGCGGCGGCTGTCATCCTTGCGTATACATAGTGGAGTGTTGTTGTTTATTGTATTTCGTTAAAAATAAAGAAATATGGGTCACGATACCTGCTGTGTTGATAACTGTAAAAACACTGGCGTAAACAGTGCTTGTAAATTCTACAAATTTCCACAAGCACGTTGGAAACAAGAACAATGAATGAAATGGATAACAGCCGTCAAGAAGAAAAAGTAAGTAAACCTATAAAATAACACTTTTATTGTTTAATTATCCATGTAGTATACATTTACATGTTTTTAGTTTTACAATAAACGATTTTAAATACGACGTTTCATTGAAAATATTTCTTTGTTTATTTTACTATTCGTAATGACAACTCGCCATTTGACACTTCAGAGTCCGCCTAAAGTTCATCCGCTAGTTGGCGCTGCCGTCGCGCACCCAGCGAATAAACTAATTTAATTTTGGTAAACTAACACAGGTAAAATAGTCATAGCCAATAGTAATTTTAGGGCAGTTTATTACACAATGGATAGTCGACGGCATACAGAGACAAAAGCTACATACATACACATGCTCACGCCTTTTTCCGTCCTGGGTAGGTAGAAGTGAATTGCACCCACACTTCACTTACCATTGTATTCGGTCCCACGTAATAGGAGGTGAACCTATTGCCCATTGTGTGAAAAGAGCTATAAGTAAACAACTTTTCATATTACTTGATATGACGAAATATACATTTATATCCTTTGTCGACTGTACAAGCTTAGGTATAAATATATAATCAATAAATATGGTATCCTACTGCAGCCCCTCTTACTGCTTTGATATTTCTCGACCTTCCTAGCCCTTTCAAGCTTCACATGATTAAAGGACGATCCCTAGAGAGCCTATTTAAGACAAAGTCTACATTCCTTATATAATCATCCCTAAGAAATTAGTTAACAGTTTAACTTGAGCTGCAATAAATCTTGCAACTTCATAAAAAATAACCTGCTGAATAAATAAAAGGATCTAGTTTATTGGTTGGTAATATTGACGTAAGACGAATCGGCCTGTCAAACTGTCTGACTTAATTCGCTGCGTCAAAAAATAACCTGTATGTTAGGTAAAACGAATTAACATTAGAGTTAATTGGCGCTACAAAAAGTAAGCTTACATAAAATTGTCGTTTAGTCTTCTGACGTTTAGTTCTGTCAGTTTGACATTCCATTTCCATAAATCATTTTGACAGCTTGTCGTTGTTCCTTTTTTTATTAAAAATGGGATTGGAATACTTTTAAATTTTAGCAGAGACATTTCGCCAGGTGTATACAATTTAACTACGGCAAACCTAACTACCAGTGGCGAAAGGTGGAAGTTGGTGAAAATTTTTTATGGAATTCTCTCAACTTTAGACGCCGAATTTTAGATATATTCAGTATTAAATAAAGCATTATGTATATTATTTATCAGACTAGGTGACCCGCGCAATTTCATTTGTGTTTGATTGACCCTGTTTTTGCAACATTTTTCATTCCTGCTCCGCACCTGTTGGTCGTAGCATAATGTTATATACATATAAACCTTCCTCTTTAACCATTCTATCTATTAAAAAACCGCATCAAAATCCGTTGAGTACTTTAAAAGATTTAAGCGTACAAAGGGACATAGGGACAGAGAACGCGACTTTGTTTTATACTATGTGGGGATAATAAATTTAAGCATGTCTACCACGGTTTCCATTGCAGAGCAAGAATCGTATAATAGGGACTCGTCGCCATTGCTACCCATCTACCGGGTAGGTACCCGAACCCATGGGCCGTTATTACGAAGTATATTATTATTTTTGTATTCAAAACATCAAAGTATTTTGACAACTACATCGTAATAATGAATACACTATTTGAAATAGAATCATCGAGAATGCTTTTAACACTAGCAAACTCGGCCAAAGGTCGCACGCGATCGTACCATAAATAATGGAATAAGTACAAGAAATATAGCTAATTTACAATTATAATTCGTATTAGACAACCTTCTTAGTTCTCGAGGAGGAAGAAACTATTTTTTATTGATGTTTGGATACAACCTTCAAATATGTACTTAACTAGATAATAAAAATCACGTTGAAGTATTACGTAATCTGTGGTAATATAGATAATATAGACCTATTGTATTTTCTGTGGCGGTGTGGAACCTTTTACCTGAGGAGGGACTTGGAGTTTTGGCGGGAACGCGAAAAGTGTCATAGCGCTGCAGTGTTTCATTTTCTAAATTTGGTGTGCATTCGAGTTTTTATGTGTAAAAATGGTGGAGTTTTAGACATAACGGCTTGGACAAAGCACACAAGCGTAGGAGAGTGTAATATTGTAGTGATTTTTCGTGTTGGTGTCAAAATCTCCCTAAGAAAAGCTACTAGTAAAGTCTCCTAGGAAAATAAGTAATCTCCCCTGGTCCGGTCGACTTTACTACGGAAAAAATTGATTACCCGTGGTCCGGTCAACCGGACCACCGAACCGGACCACGGAAAAAACCGTGTGTAAAGATACGTATGTCACTCGCACACTTCGTTCTAAGGATGACTTTCTCATTCTATCTTAATTTGATTTTAAAACTTTGATGGTTATTTTAAACTTGAATGCCGAGAAGCTTATCGATATACTTTATAACAAAACTGGAGTATTAAACCAGAGTACTAGTAACAAACTAGGCCACCCAGTGGACGGCAACAGGGCCGGTTGTTGTAAACTGTAGACCCTTCAATACTGATTAGCGTTCGATAGCACTTGTAAACGATTACTCGCTATCGAGTTATTTTTAAACGTTTGAACCATTTTTAGTCCAGTTTTTAGAATGTTTATAATAATAATAATATTTTTCTAGTAAATGCAGGATTTAATAAACTGGTGTTTTGCGTTTTTTATTCCCTCTGATACTCTCCAAGACGTTAATTGGTAGTGCTTGCGTGGCTAAGCACGTAACTTTCGGTTTCGGTTCGACCGCACGATCGACAGTTGAAAAGCTTTTTTTTGTACTGTGGCGATTCTGAAGTTTCCGCCAACAACCCAGCACTTAGGAATATTTTATTCAATATGCATTTAAACTTAAGCTTCAAATGGGCAAATGTATGAAACTGCAGTTGAAAAGTTACATTGTTGATAATTAAAATAAAATAAAAAAAACAACGAATAGCTAAACGCAAGTGTCAGTTTACAAAAAACAGTATCAAAGGGTTCAACGCCTTCGTTTGGTAGATTACACAACTGGCTAAAAGAGGGTAGTACCAATTTGGATGGAGCCGGAGACGGTAATGGGCACGCAGCTGATGTTTCAAAGCGATCGGGAATAGACAACACACATGTTTACATCGTTGCGATAGCAAATTTCGTTTTAAAGTTGTGTCAGCATCAAAAAAAATGTTACAGGCATTACTATTACAGTGTCAGCAATACGTAACTTATTAGTATTAAATCTTAGTAGTATGAGATAGGGCTCAAAATTAATTTACCTAGTTTCTGCGATTCGAAAATGACGCCTCTAAGGTATCCAACCAGACGAAATATTTGCTTGTTTGTTACCTAAATAGGTGGGCAATTTACGGGAAAAATAGTATACATAGTATCGTATTATCCCTATTTTAGAGTAGCGTCTAACCAAGATTCCTACAGTCACGGGTCCACCCGTTAATCTCAAGCGAGCGGTCTTGGAAAACGGACGTCATTCGGTCACCTCCGCTCATCGCGGGCTGTGCGGGCCTGAAGTCTTTGCCGAATCCGGTCTACCGTTTCTTTTTTAAGCATTGCTTACTCGTAGTAGGAGGCGGTGGCAACACTAGCGCTCACGCAACCTATTATCACAGTGAGCAAAGCGGCGAGTGTGAGAATAACCACCGCGACGGTGGCGCAATGTGCGCCACCCCACACCGTGGTCCCTACACCTGAAAGGGGTCATCTCGAAAGAGAGGGCCCCGGGTCTGCCGGGGTGCGAAGGATTGTTTCGCTACTATCTCACCTCCGGCAACTAGAGACCCAAAGAGGGTTTAAAATTAGTTGGTATGTAAGTAATGGGACGTAAGCAAGGAAGGAAATGAAAGTGATAGAATGAAAGAATATTAGCACCTAGCTTAGAAGAAGAAATACCCGAGTAGGTACTTTTTGGAAATTATAGTTAAAATTATAATACATAATATTTAAAAATTAGAATGAAAATGGCTTCCTCGAAGTGCACAGCACGCAGTGGTAGGAGTTAGATTAAAAAAAAAAATAAAAAAACTAGAGACCCAAAGACGGCGGCGTCCGTTTTAGTCGGTTTGAGTCCGAAATAACCTCTATCACCTGCTACGGTGGGATTGGTATCCGTGGGGATCACGTACACGAAAAAAAAGAAAAAATAAAGTGTGAGAACGAGCACATCTAAAGTCGCCACTATGATTTATGTATTTGCCAATAAACAGTCCTCAAAATAACATATTGACAAAACATTCCTGTAATGACGAGCTTATTATCATCACTATACATCAAAGACATGCTCAATGCTTACCTCCACCACCTGCCTTAGATCTTCAACATAGACGTTCTCCGTCTGGATGATCTCTGCACACACTCGCTCTAACTGCGACAGCCCAGGCAACTCATCCATTAGCTGAGCTGTAGGAAGAACAACGAAGAATTAATGAATAATATTGATATAGACATAACATAAACTCAAGCCTTTATCCCTGAAGGGGTAGACAGAGGTGCTAGCACCCACATTTCGCCAGTTTATGTTTAGGTCCCAATGTAATAGGTGGCGAGCCAATTACCATTTACCGGGCACTTATAAACCTGCGATAAATACACACATAACTTCGAAAAGCATCGAAAAGTCATTGGTGTGTGCCGTGGTAAAGCTGGGATCGCATTCGAGACCTCGTCTCAGCTGTCCATTACCCATACCACTAGGCTATTTCAGATAATATTACTTCTTATTGCACACTTTACAAAAGGCACAAATGAAGTACACTAAACAATACTAAATAATAGTTCATCTTGTAAACTAAAGCCTCCCAACATTGGGAGAGACTTTTGTCTACCAGAGGACTGCGATGGGCTAATTGTTTGATGTCAGTTGACTAATCTATACTACTAAGTATATAATTGTAAAAAGTTAATGTTTGTCCACGATGTACACAAAAACTACTGAACGGATTTCGATGCGGTTTTTTTGTTTGAAGGGGTTTGGTCCAACTTAAAATCTTACGTTTGTTTGATTGCAATCGGTTAAGTAGAACCAGAGTTATGATTAGTAACATAGAATTTACGTTGCACAGATGGCGCTTAGGCATAGGCTAGTGTTTAATATAAAATTACTTTCAACTTACGTGTCGTGTCCGCTGAATTCCTTTCTTCCGAAATACTTTCAGTCATAACACCAGCGTTATTCACGAAACTATTGCTGCCGTTCGCTGAAGTCATATCTGCATCGCTGTGATCATCCAAACTTTCTATCGAAGCCAAGTAAGCTGAATTGACTCCTTTATGTTGCACCCCGCTGCTAGAAGTCGAACTGGACGACGCTATGGAGCTCATTGAAAGAGGTCGTGATACTTCAACCACAGGAGGATTCAATCTCACTATCTCTTTCTCACATTTCAGATTACCAGTAGAACCTACAGCTTCAGGATACGGAACAGCTTTGGATAAAAGTTTTGCTGGACTTTCAGTCTTATTGATAAAGTCTTTACGGTGCAAGCTATTTGTGCCTTCGGTTACTGCCGTTACTTTTGAAGGTGATTCTATAGGAATCTTTTGTTTCAAGGGAGAAATGTCTTTTGAAGTTAATTTGATATCAAATTCTCTATCGTTAGAAGTGATAGAGAGCTCGATAGATTGATCGATATATGGTAAAGATAGCGACTCGAAAGCTGTTTTATTGTTGACTGGGACGTCGTATATAGCTGGACGGTTATTCGTTGGGACATCATACGTTTGAGAATCATCTATTTTAAATTCAGGCTTCAATGGTTCAATATCCTCACTTTTAGTTTTATTTAAATTTTTAGCAACACATGGTTGATCATAAATTTCAACTGACGGCAAAATTTCTACCCCCGATTGGGAAATTTTTGAAGTTGCCCCCACTAGAGGAATATTTGACTTTCTCATCGATGTTCTACCAACATTTATTGTCTTCTTTTGAAATTTCAACGTCGTCATTTCAGATGATGAAATCATTCTCTTAACATTTGGTGAAAGATTATCAAAAGTAGCTTCTGTAATCTGCTTCGTCTCTTTTAAAGTCCTTTGTATTTTATTAACTGGAGTATCGTTTACACATTTATTCACTTCATCACTAACACTTTCCTTTTCACTTTTAGTTCGAATAGCATATAAAGCACTTTTATTATAGTTAGAAATAGGTAGTTTTACACCTCCTGTCATCATTGTTGGCGTTTCTTCGATTTTGGATGTACTTAAGTCTTTTGATTCCTTTGTAGGGTTTACTGGGGGGTCATTTCTAGCATCTTTTGCTGTTTCCAAGCGGCAGGTTTCAGGTTTGACGCTCTTTTCGGGCTCGAGCAGTGAGTCATATATTCCTATAAGAGTCGGTGTTAGATCTGTTGTGCTACCTGTAATAAAAGAAAAAAATGTGTAAATAAAGGATGGAGTTACTTGTTTATTTTAAGATATAGTGCACTACAGATAATAAATTCAAGTAGGCGTTACATGGAGGAAATTCATTACATGAAAATATATTGGGGCAGGGAGAGTAGGTACACATGGTTTAATATTAGCAATAGTACCTAATACTAACGTAGTACCATTTTGCTTGCACTCTTGAGAAGTCAAAGAGTGCGAAATGACGTTAATTTAGAATTACTTTTGGCGATTTTATTGTCTAGTACTAAACCTTCTGTTTAGTCTAAGACCTCAGCATCTAATAGAATAATCTTCGCCGACGAACTCTTAATGCTCATTGCAAATTGAATCTTAACACATGAAGATAAAGTTACATTTCAATCACTGGCATGATACTTAATAAATCAATAAATAGAATCTCAAAGTTAACTACACAATAAACATAAAATAAATTGAATCATTCAATACTCATATAATAAACTTATAAAATTGTGTAATTCATTTTATTATAACATAAAAGTTAGATATACTTATTAATATTTCATGAGACTTTCGCAAAGCATTCCATTGCTTTTTGACAGAATGAAAATGTTGGCGGGAATTCAATTAATAGATATTGAAAAGTGCTACCGGTTTTTAAAACGAGGGTCTTATTATGGTTGCCTTAGTTTTTCTTTTTTTTTACATATTCGATAGGCCGGTGGAGCATGCTTGCCTAGAAGTAAACTATAGATTTGCCTTTTTGAAACGCGTGATTATGAAACTTAATTTTGAAATAAGTAGGTACTTATCTGTATTTTCGCATGGGACACAAACACTACTGAACCGATTTTGATGTTTTGTTAGAAAGGTCCGGTTGAGGTTGAGTTGAGTTGGAGATATGATCAAAAGACGTGAAGAGATTACGAAGGCAGAGCTGTGGTCACCAGCTACTATTGTTTTAAATATAAAAGTTCTTTTTATTTTCATTTCGTATTGAATTAAAATCACGCGTTTTGAAAACGAGGCGTTGCTGAATCGGGTCCCAACTTAAGTAAAATAACTTTTGAATATTTCGATGGAGGTCGGATTGCATTAATAGTTAATAAATATATATTAACTATAATTTGTATGAGAATCTGATAGTATTAAGACACGAAGGCTGATGCATGGCTTCTGTGTATTATTCTTTTAAATAAATTAAATATAATAGGCATTCTCTGATGGAATGTTATATGCACAAAGTAAGTAAAATATTTTAGAAAATATACTGTTATTTTTATAACAAGACTATGAATTTCATAGGTGTATTATTAAAATGAATGTACCTAGTTAACATTCAACGACTTGTCAAGTTATTATAAATAGCTGTTGCTGCAGAGTGGAATTCTGATACCGTTCAGCTTCACCAGTGAAAATCTTATCCAAATTAGTAGTCATTTCGGAGATTGAAACTAGCTATATGGGTTGTGTGATGTGATGTTGTAAATGGCTCCCACCATCGCGGCATCGCTCCAAGATGGTTGTTTAGGAGAATTTTGAATGCTTGAGACGCGGGTCTGTTGCTTAATGGTTAGTGAATCCCTCCTATAAGGGAAAGATTGCAGGTTTCCCGTCAAAGCATTCATTTTTCCGAACTAAATTTATTTGAATCAGCTAGCATACTAAAACTCTACTTAAAAATCATTAAACAATTAAACTAATAGTCTAACTAAGAAATAAGAATCAAATAACACGCATAGGCATTTTTTTATCTCGGAAATAGGTTACGCGAACGGGATCAGAATTCCATAAACGGCAAAAACATAGACATTTATTTAGATGTTCCAAAAATGAAAATGAAACAAACAAAAGTAGATCCAGAAAAAGGAGAAGATCTTAAATCTGACAATTTAAAGATCTTCTCCTTTTTCTGAAATCGGTTAAAAAGAAATAAAACTGTAACATTATACATCTGTATAATCTGTTATCGAGACACAAAAGACCATCAAAATGGACTATTATTTGTTATACAACACTACGGAGTCAGATGACATTGAATGTCTATCCGTAACCATAGCAAGGTAGACTATGGCCTAGGGTGACCAACTTCGGCAGTCTTTCGATAGAATTTTATTTTTTAAATTACATAAACTCACTCCTGTATCCCCGAAGGGGTAGGCAGAGGTGCTAGCACCCACATTTCGCCTGTTTATGTTTAGGTCTATTGCCATTAACCGGGCACTTATAAACCTGCAATAAATACACACATAACTTCGAAAAGCATCGAAAAGTCATTAGTATGAGCCATGGTAAAACCTGGGATCGAACCCGAGACCTCGTCTTAGCAGTTCATTACCCATACCACTAGACTACCGCGGTATATACATTTTATTAAATTAGTTCATTTAAATATATTAAATAACCGCGGTAGCCTAGTGGTATGGGTGGTGGACTGCTGAGACGAGGTCTCGGGTTCGAACCCAGGTTTACCATGGCACACACCAATGACTACGATGATTTTCGAAGTTATGTGTGTATTTATCGCAGGTTTATACGTGCCCGGTTGATGGCAATAGGCTCGCCCCCTATTACATTGGGACCTAAAATATACACTGGCGAAATGTGGGTGCTAGCACCTCTGCCTACCCCTTCGGGAATATAGGCGTGATAGATAGATAGTATTCATTTAAATAGATACACAGACAAACCAATACTTTGCAGAGTTTATGAGACTGGTTTTTTTCTCTTGAGTTGATGTTTGGATAATGCTGATTTTAGAAGTGAAATGATGTCGTTTTGTTGTATTGAAACTTTCACTCTAACAGACTATTCATACTGTTGATCGATGGCACTTGGAAGAAGTTGCTACACTTAGTACATATATATCGAATAACATTACTGTAACTGTGTGTGTGTGGAACTGGTAATGTTTACATACTTACTGTAGAAATGTACAAGTGTTTATTCAATATACCTAAATTATTTCTACCTACCGCCGTAGCCTAGTGGTATGGGTAATGGACTGCTGAGACGAGGTCTCGGGTTCGATCCCAGGTTTACCATGGCACACACCAATCACTGCGATGCTTTTCGAAGTTATGTGTGTATTTATCGCAGGTTTATAAGTGCCCGGTTAATGGCAATAGGCTCGCCACCTATTACATTGGGACCTAAATAAAAAATTGACAAAATGTGGGTGCTAGCACTTCTGCCTACCCCTTATATATTAGATATTATAAAAAAAAATTAAAAGAAAATCTACAATTATAACATTTTTCATACATTATCATTCTCTTGTTAGTAGGTATTAAGTACATATTAAGTTGTGACTACGTGACTTGACCAATCTCAATATTTTTGACTGACATAATTAACAAAATGTATGTCATGATGAAAAGTTAAATAAATGATAATTTATTTTCTAGCAACTGCCAACATTCATACTTCCGTATGCTACCATTTTGAAACTTCTAATTGCTGTTTTATTTAAATTTCTATAATACCAACTTCAATTTGACTCATAGAAAACACTAACCGAAAAATGGGAATTTCCACATAATTCAGATGTCATGGTAACCGCACTAGTAAACAGTGGTGTAATATTTATTATTATGTAAATTATCTTTTATGGCTCTTCCAAGTCTATGATCCTTTTTTTGTAACCACTTAATTTTATTTATAAAACATGGAGTGGCACAGCATTTGTATTTAAATGAATTAAGTTATCGGTAATGTAAGATTTATATTTATAGATTCAGAATTTAAATGTTATGCTGTTTTAACTAAGTTGCAATACTTGCAATGTTTTATCGGAAAAATAAAAATACGAAACTACTGCACGGGCCTTAATAATATTATTTCAATGTTACTTTATTTCCATAGTGGGATTGGAACTTCGATATCGCCATTGGTCATTGGACCATTGATTGTGGAAGTCAGATGGCAGTCGCTTCACAAAAAATATCGAAGTTCAGCCGCATCACAGTTAGACTGGAAAGCCCAACTGAGTTGGGAAAAGGTCCTAAAAATGATGGCCGTCTTTAAATAAAAAACTTAAAATTTGTTAAAATATAGTAAAAAGTAAGTGTTAATTTGAAGAGTTTATTGAAACAATTTGAATAAAAACAATTGAAAAATATAATGTAGTTTTGATTTACAGCAGTTTTTGGGCTTTTTACCTTCCTATTAGTACTTATAGGCAAGCGGTCACCATGACCGAAGTTAGGTGGATGTGTTACTAGAATACACGTTAGGTGGCTAAGGGTTAATAGCCTTTCTAATATCCCTTCATCTTAACCTGTATAAACTTAACTCCTATTATGTATATCCCAACAGACTATTGTTAATATGACAGTAAATCTCCATAATGTATTGATTCCTACCGATACAGGATGTGTCCGTTTCGAAGAAGAGAATCACTTAGAATCATCTTGTATCTATAGAGCATAGACGTTGAGGCAATAGTGAACGGAAATGAACTATTGAGAGGCCGAAGTTCACTGGCACACGGGAACTTGCTAGAGATGATGATACCACACAAGTATGGCTGGTGAGATTCAATAGTTTTGTCATTATCATGGAAATAGGAATTAATATTTATATTTTAACGAATGTTATGATAAATTATTTGATGTGATTTTTACAGTTTGTATATATTTATTCATTGGACTGCGAGAGTGGAAATGCGGAATAAGTTTATGGACATGTTTGGATATTTGTTATTCAATCATGAACGGATCTGGCTGAAATTAAGTATCAGGGAAAGATAAATAACAAATAGGCTGTGGAAAAATACTCCATTATATTAGATTTACAGAAATGGGATCAGAATTTTACGTGTCGGCGAAGTCGCGATCAACAGTCAATTAAAATGTATCGAACTTTATTAAAAAATGCAATAACGTAACTTCAAATCTAAGAATGTTTGAAGAAATCAGTTCATCCATTTGGGAGCTACTATACCACACACAGACAGACACACACATACACACACAGACACGTGAAACTTATAATACCCCGTTTTTTTTCGTAAGGGATTAAAAATAGGTATTATTATCTCTATAACCATACGTTCTGTAACTGATGAGTCAGTGTATTTTGCTGTTGACGCCACGTAACAGACCACCGTTCATTACTCGCTCGCTTACATGTGCAACACTAATTATATGTTTGTAGGTAAGTGGCGGATAAAAAGTACTGTTACCTAGGCTGGCAAAAAAAGTAAAGACTATTGATATTGCTTATGTTGAAATCGTTCGACATTCAAAAATTGAGAACGCCACGAGCCATAGGCAGAATAAAATTTATAACAGCGGCCAATAAAACAAAATTTCATGAGTACAGAGTTGTAAACTCTTGAAATTAATTTTCATATAAAATATAAATAATGGAAATAGCAATTAAATTACAGGAATAACGAACTCATGAATCTGTTATTTAATTAATACAAGGTTAAGACGAATTGATTGACGTAAGAGTTATCAAAATCGGCCCATGCGTTTTGTCTCTAGAACGCCACATAGAAACAAACATACATACATAGGGGAAACTAGGGACACTTGATCCCTATGGGAGGCAAGGCACACCAATATTTTTGGAATTACTAAGCGTATTAGACTATTTTTAATGTGGTAACACTAAGGGTAATAATGTTTACTTAGTGTTGCCACACTAAAAAATACTCTAATACGCTTAGTAATTCCAAAAATATTGGTGTACCTTGTCTCCCATAGGGATCAAGTGTCCCCAGTTTCCCCTACATACATAGACATAAACACAATAACCTCCTTTGCGTCGTGCAGTCGGGTAAAAAAGAAGCTTTGGCACTTTAACTTTAATGTTCTTATAAATATGATATTGTTAGCGAAACGATCAAAGCTCCAAGGTTCGAAATCCGCTCTCCTATACTTTTTTCTTTCTTATACTACTTAGGTAGCATACAAGCACATGGCCCATCTGATTGAAAGTGGTTACCGTGGCCTATGGACGTTGGTAACTAGGGGCGACCTAGAAAGAACCTTCTAATGCCTTTCTTGAAGAAGTAGTTTACTAAAAACTAAAGAAAGTTTAATACGAGAGCGACTGCCGTCTGACACGCTCATTGGAAGTAGAAAACGGCTCGCTAATAAGGCCATGAAGATAATCAAGGTACCACCTGTCTGATAGTTTGACAACATAACATAACATAAACTCACGCCTTTTTCCCCGAAGGGGTAGACAGAGGTGCTAGCACCCACATTTCGCCAGTTTATGTTTATGTCCCAATGTAGGTTGGCGAGCCTATTGCCATTAACCGGGCACTTATAAGCCTGCGACAAATACATACATAACTTCGAAAAGCATCGAAAAGTCATTGGTGTGTGCCATGGTAACCTGGGATCGAACCCGAGACATCGTTTTAGCAGTCCATTACCCATACCACTAGGCTACCGCGGCTTTTACAACAATAATTGTTTAGTGCAGTTATTCGCTAATAGTCGAAAACTTATTCAAGGGTCTGACTCATCGTCTACCCACCGTATGTTATTAAAATTCTATACAACATTCTGTATAACCTGAGTCACGGCTCCAGGACATGCCGATACCCTGAGTAAAGAAAAAATGTTGCCATGCGCAAATCGGGACGCGAGCTTTTGTAGTCACTATCACTACATAGTATAAAGTAAAGTCGCGTTTTCTGTCCCTGTTTTTCTTGTCCCTTTGTATGCTTAAATCTTTAGAACTGCGCAACGGATTTTGATGCGGTTAGTTTCAATAGATAGAATGGTTAAAGAGGAAGGTTTATATGTATATAACATCATGCTACGACTAACAGGTGCGGAGCAGGAATGAAAAATGTTGCAAAAACGGGGTGACGCAGACGAAGTCGCGCGGGTCAGCTAGTTCCATAATAAACCTGAGTCGGTCACCATTATGACCGGTAAGTAAGTTGATTTGTGAATCTTCTAGGCAGTGCAGGGAATAAAAAAGTAGGTGCATTATGAGAGGCAACAAGATGAATACCATACACTAATAAAATATAGTCTGTAGATATATTCCTACCATCATCTAAATTGGAACTAACTAGCTGACCCGCGCAACTTCGTCTGCGACACCCCTTTTTTGCAACATTTTTCATTCCTTCTCCGCGCTTGTTGGTCGTAGCATGATGTTATATACATATAAACCTTCCTCTTTAACCATTCTATCTATTAAAATAAACCGCATTAATATCCGTTGCGTAGTTTAAAAGATTTAAGCATACAAAGGGACATTAGGACATGAAAAATAGGGACAGAGAACGCGACTTTGTTTTATACTATGTAGTGATATACGCATACAACATCAAATATCTCTCAAATGTCTACAATTGGTTTCTTGATGAAAACGAAGGGTAAAAACTATAGGGGAAACTGGGGACACTTGATCCCTATGGGAGACAAGGTACACCAATAATTTTTGAATTACTAAGTGTATTAGAGTATTTTTTAGTGTGGCAACACTAAGTAAACATTATTACCCTTAGTGTTACCACATTAAAAATAGTCTAATACGCTTAGTAATTCCAAAAATATTGGTGTACCTTGTCTCCCATAGGGATCAAGTGTCCCCAGTTTCCCCTACTAGCAAATACCTACTATCGTGCTACCACCATATTAAATTAATACTAAAATCGATGACACGACTCTTCAGTAGGTACTGGTAGGTACCTAAGTGCCATAGTCACCACGCGACCGGTCCACAACAAACCAACCACCTTGAACCAATAACCTTTGATGGCCTACATTTTCGCGCCATTTTGGAGTCGTTTTATTGTTGACGACACGGTGACGACAGCGACACGGAGGCATTATGTGAATGTAAGTCTAATAGGTATTATATTATACTGCTCAAGGCATTTGCGATGTTGTTACGTGTTCCTAATGACGAAAGCAATATAGCTTTGTGACCTCCTGGTAAAAGGTTGTGATGAAGTTTAGTATATACTAGCTGACCCGCGCAACTTCGTCTGCGTCATCCCGTTTTTGCAACATTTATCACTTCTGCTCCGCACCAGTTGGTTGTAGCATGATGTTATATACATATAGACCTTCCTCTTCAATCACTATATCTATTAGGATTGGACTCGGCAAATCAAATTAAATTAAATTAAATACTTAATACTTACCATGATTTAAAAATAAAATAATGTAAATGAAATTATAATAATGAGATGAAATTATGAAATTATAATATTGTAATAACTCGGATATTGTATTGTCTATATTGTCGACTATATGCATATACTATCTATAATAAGATATAATAAGATTTCATTTGTATTCACTGTCGCATTAGGTTTACCTGTTAGGATAGTGGATTTAAGTAAATAAATAAATAAATAAATATCAGTCAAATGTAATTGAAGTATAATGATTATGAAATATAATGGGAATTTGTTAAGAAATGATAACTAGGGAGCTTCATCTGCCAACAAACTGTTATGCAGTTTGGCAGAGGTACTTTCTGTATAAAAAATTGTATTTTCCTGCATGAATAAATTTATTTTATTATTATTATTATTTATTAAAAAACCACATCAAAATCCGTTGCTTTATACTATGTAGTGATGGTGAGGATACTGGGTTGAGTGCCACCATTGTAACACTTTACGTGTTTGTAATAGTGACCCTCTTACCTAAGACTTTGCCTTGAGCTTAACATCAGGCGGGGTGAAGTCAAATTGACGTGTCCTAAATAAAAAAAAAACTTGTTGAAATATCACTAAGCTAATGTTTAAATTAAACTTAATATTGCCTAATACGGGAACTGTCGTGACGTACAGTTATAAAATGCCCCATTAGCTCCGAAACCAATTGCTGAATAAGCGAAAATTGTTTATGCCATTGTACTAAAGATAATACAACTATTTCACGCCTGTTATGTTGGCATTCTTGTCACTCTGTGACGTTTGACAGATTGACAGGTTCTTTAGCTGTCAATCTCTATTGTCTATGGCGCGGTGGCCAGCTCACCTTATTTTTAAATGCCAGCTAGTAGACGCAAGGACATGGGAAGGAATTTATCAGAAACTAGCTGTTGTTATCAGAAACCACTGTTCCACATCCCTGTGCATATTTAAATTCATTTGACAAATCAAACTCGTTAATGCACTGATAAGATATTGCTCTATATTCATTAGTAATAATAACTTTATGGGTTAATCTGTAGGTTTATCGCCCTGCCCTGCGTCCCGAAGATTTTAGTGTAGCCCCATCCACAGCTATCTAATGATAAGGTAAGGTAATAAATCATTGTTTAGTAAAAAAACTGAGTTATAACAAAATTGATTACGTGAAAATATTTTTACAGCATTCAAAACCTTCTCGACGATAAAAAAACTTAGTTCTAACTTCCAAAATGATAGGTCGAAAGGTGTTGGGCATTAACAATCTCATTACTTTTTAATAACAGTATACGGCATAGACTCGACAGCTGATCCTTACAAGAATCGACTAAAAAAAGTAAAAAATCGATATAAAACTATGATTGATGATTATTTAATATCTCACTGCCGGGTTAGCTCGCAAAACTGCAATTACCAATCATGAAACACATATAACTAATTTATTTTGACGAGTTGCAAGTTTTTTTGTCATTGCCAAATGCAGTACCTACCTATCTATCTATAAAATTATTTGTGTTAATGTTATTGGACAGAGGTAGGTCTCCCTTCCTAAGTGAACAGTCCGACGGGGGAAGTAAAATCATTAATATTGTAGTACATAAATAGATAATTATTTATTTTACAGTAAAGATTATAGGTACACGTAAATAAATTGTATGAACAATGAATATCTCTACCAAGCAACCTTATCTTATTAACATAAACTCACGTCTATTTCCCCGAAGGGGTACGCAGAGGTGCTAGCACCCACATTTCGCCAGTTTATATTGAGGTCCCAATGTAATAGATGACAAGCCTAATGCCACTAACCGGGCACTTATTAAACCTGCGATAAATACACACATAACTTCGAAAAGCATCGAAAAGTGATTGGTGTGTGCCATGGGAAAACCTGAGATCGAACCCGAGACCTCGTCTCAGTAGTCCATTACCCATACCACTAGGCTACCACGGTCATAATACACTTTGTTTAATATACTCGTCAATAAAAACGTCACAATTATCTTGCAATCTTAATCAATCAAACAAAATAAAATATGACACTACATCCCTCAATAAAACCAAATACGGGTGGTCTATTAGTCACCTCGTTTCGTCACCTGCCATCATTTACGAGCTGACACCAAAGCCGCTAATGGGCTAACATCCACAAATACATCTAAGACGGATTTAACCAGTCTTGGGAAGAACGCGGAAGGCATGGTAGACGATTTTTGTCATGGGTATTTGAGTAATGCTATGAAATTGACAAGAAAGCAAGAGTGAGAAGCATGAATTATGGTTTAAAGGTTTCGAATTATGAAACTATGAAAATGGGGCGAATCATGGAAATTCAATGTTGTCATTGCATTATTCATGTTTAGTACTAAAGGCTTATTTTTTATTCATGGTATGTCAATTCGACTTCACCTCGCCTGATGGTAAGATGAAGGCAAAGTCTCAAGAAAAAGGGTCAACATTACAAACACGTGCAGTATTACAATGGTGGCGTTTAGGTTAACGATGACGGTCTCATCAGATGCTCATTCGTAATACAACCTTGAGCTAGTGCAAACATCGAGTTATTTTCTTTCATTACGGTTTTCTATAGTAGAATAGGATTATGTACAGTCCTCAACATTCCCAAGAACATAAATTTCATAAAGTACATAATCTTAAAACAATATCTAATAACGTATGTGGGAAACGCCAAATTCAAAATACTAAATCACTATAAGTTAACCTTTAACCAAAAATCGACTAAACAATCGAAAACAGGTTATGAAAGAATACAATTCAGAAAGCAATACGTTATATTTATCGACTCAATAAATTAAACATTGTAAGTGCATAGTTCAAAGCTTTAGACCACTCGAGATGTTACAAGAATCACTTGAAACATTCTAGCATTTGATGTATGAAAATAAAAATACCGGTGTATGGAATCCGTATTGTCTCCCGCCTCGAATATGTAAGAAACTAGATTAATCGAGTAATGACTCGATTATTATGTATTTTCATCCGTTCTATTCGAATAGTGTCGTTTTGTTGTCCTAGAAGAGCGGGCGGGAAATTTATTTGAATTTGGAACATTATAACATTCATAGAAATCGAACGCACATTGTATATTATGTTACTGGCTGTTATGTGTTGTCTGCACAGGCAGCGCTGTGAACTGTGCTAACTAAAAAAAGAAACTAAAGGGCGCGAAATACCTTATAATGAGTTCTTATTCGAGTTATGAAAGTGAAGCATAGGTTTTGGAGGGAACGCGAAAAGTGTCATAGCGCTGCAGTGTTTCATTTTCTATATTTGGTGTGCATTCGAGTTTTTATGTGTAAAAATGGTGGATTATATTCTAGGATCCTTTGCTTCGCTTGTGAACCAAAGTAGCGTCTTCACCGTAAAATACTATTTTACTTCCTTGATAAATAATCTACTATTTATCAATATCTAAATCTAATCACGTTCGCCTCTACCAATGGAGTGGGCAGTTAAATTATTCCATATGCTACAGTCCAGCTTACCTATACAAGTAGCAATTTGTTGGTAAGTTTAACAAAATATTATTGATTGACAGATTTTTTTTAAACTTAGGTAGTTGGCAGATAAGCTAGGTAGTTGGCAGGCAAGCACACGGCCCACGTGATGGAAACTGCGTTTTGTGACGTAATCGAGATCAAAATGCCGGTAACTTTCAGCAATCTATACTAACATTATAAAGGTAAGAGTTAAATCTACCTATAGTCTATGCAACAAGCGACGACGTCAAGACAGGACGGCTAGTCTAATTATGAACCTAACAAAGATATTGAATCTGGCGCTATAATCTAAATACCACCATACAATTACTAGGAAAATTTTCCCACGGTTTATCCAAGTTTTGCCTAATCCATTCTCAATTCATTACGGTTGTGAAGCGCACGTTAGTAAACACTCACTAATATTAAGAACGGAGCTTAAAGCACACTTGTTCCAATTTTCATTCACCGCTATTCAAAGATGGAGAAAATTAAGGTACGAGTTCGTAGCCGACCGCAACAGCAGCATAAACTAAATAAATATTCTAGGACAATCTATACAACGCCACCTAGACCCATGGTAAGCTTAGTTTAACTAGCTTGTGTTACGGGTTCTAGAATGCGGATAAACATATTGATGATAAACATTTTTGTAAAAACATACATATTACACATAGAAACATCCAGATCAATGCAGATGTTCATATTCAAGCACACTGAGCGGGAATCGAACCCGCGGCTCCTGCGTAGCAGTCGCGTTCATTACCACCACGCCACGGAGATCGTCATAAAGCATGAAGAACAGATCAGATACTGCGTATAATGAAATCATTAAGTTTTCCTTACTGTCACTTTCTCACGCCTAGGTTTTGTGTAAAGATACGTATGTCACTCGCACACTTTGTTCCTCACACAATGAACTTAGGCGTGAGAAAGTGACAGAGTATCGTGTTTGATATATAAAGAGAGGTAGGACACGACGGTACTCGTATCGCCCGTCCGAAATGAGCTGTCCAACTGGGGAAGTACCTCCGCCCTACAGAAGACCGCGGTCATAATAACCATCGCGTTGTGTTCCCGCCGGTAAGTAGGGTAGCCAGAGCTCACTGTACCCCTCCACCCCCTCCCCTTCCTAGCCTCCCCACCCCTTCCCAGCTCTCCCCCTTTCCCTTCAGGTTGGGCAGCGCGTGTGTGACACCCTTAGTGTTGCACACGTTCATAGGCCACGGTGGCCGCTTCCCATCAGGTTGTCTGCCACCTACGTAGTATTAAAAAAAAAAAGTTGATAAGTTTGCCGTCCACTGGGTGGCCTAGTTTGTTACTAGTACTGTAGTTCAGTACTACAGTTTAATTATAGAGTAAATCGATAAGCTTGACGGTATTCAAGTTTAAAATAACCATCAAAGTTTTAAAATTAAATTAAGATAGAATAAGAATACAGAAATAAAATACAAAAGGTAGAGAGACTGCAACTTTAGGCATCAAAATATTCCTCCCCATCGATCTCTACCGTTATAGTATGTATTCTAATTGTTCCAATATCTCATTCTTTCCATAATAACCGTCACAGTGTAGGTACCCACTAAGTAACACGAGTCACCTTTCTTCATTATGCCCAACCACTCATATTAAAAGCTTGTTTCCAATAACTAAGCAATTTCTACGTAATCGTAGCCCGTCATAAATCAGTGCCAGGCGGTATTCAGCCATGTTTACTTGACCCGGGTACTGAACCTATGACCTCTTGTGCCGAACAAGGCACTTAGGCACAATATGCGCGATTAAAAGTAAGTACATGTCATAATAGCATATCATGATAGTGAAAGCACACGTTCGCAGGGACAACGAGCCACAGACAATGAGATGGGTGTGCTCTATGACATTTAGTTTATGGTGTAACGATAGATCGCGAACCGTCTATGATCAGGAAAAATGGAGGATGTAATAAATTGTCTATGTTTAGCGTTTTACTTTGTAATTTATGGATGAACTAGTATGTGAATCTATACGTTACGAAGCATCATTTTAGAGCTACTTTGGTTTCATCAGAGACTTTCACGTCGGTGGAGCCTGGGGTCTATTTACTTCAGGAAGGACTATTCTATTTGGCTTATAATGGTTTTTGTGAGAACGGCTGCCGTCTGAAATACTAACATCAAGAGTCAAGAGACCCATATCTCTAATATATTATGTATTTAATAATATTATCTATGTATATATTAATCTATGGACCCGTGTATTAAACTGACATGTTTGACGCAATACAACTTGCGTTTCAGCTTAATATGGGTATTGAAAAATTTGCAGGTCGACGAAAGAAGTTGGCAGTACAAGAAGTTTGTGACGTGTTTAAAGACATAAATGGCAGGAGCTGCAGATGACGGGCTGTTATCTCTGACGACCCTAGAGGGTAAAGATATGTATTCTATATTTATAAAAATGAATTGCTATTCGTTAGTCTCGCTAAAACTCGAGAACGTCTCGACCGATTTGGCTAATTATGGCCTTGAATTATTTGTGGAAGTCCAGAGAAAGTTTAAAAGGTGAATAAGTAAATATGAAAATGCTCGACAGCGGGAACGGGATCAGAAGTTCACGCGGGCGGAGTCGCGGGCAACAGCTAGTGTATGATAAATATATATGAATAGATGAAAACTATAAGACATGTTTACACTAGATACGTGTAAAATTCTCATTTGAAATTAAAGCTATAAATTAAACTCACTTTTCCAACTAATAAAAGTTTTTATAAGACGTTGCGGCAACGAACAGCTGTTGATTTTCCCGCGTCGCGACGGCGCCTGCGCTATGAACGGCGCCACGGACGCCATATTAGAACATACCATAGTGCATACTATAAGTTTTACTTGGACAAGATATACTTTGTAAAAGTACAACATCGCTAGAGATTTTTAATGATCTGTGGTTTTCTTTTCAATCTAGCACAAAAGAATCCAAAATAGGTAAAGGATTATGTAAACCTGGCAGTTTTTGTATCTTAATAATAATGAATTCAAACAGTCTATCTTATACAGACGAATAACCTTATAATGATAGTCACGTAAGCAATATTACTAACTTAACAAGTATTAACTTGTTTGGAGACGACAATAAAGTGGCACTAACTATTGGCTCATGAATTGTGTACCAATCTCGGCTCCAATCAAAGCTTACACTTTGAAACTAGAGGTATGTTCTATCAGTGACGAAGATTAAAAAAATCAAGCCGTGTACTTATTTCGACCTAGTTTGGCATGCACCATGCTACCCATTAATAAGCCGGCAGGAATCGTGTTATAGGGACCCCTTACCATTGTCTCCTATTTATTTAGATTTGCATAACTATTTTTGGTTTAATTTTTTATTTTATTTACAGAATAATACGTAGGTATGGTTATTCACTGTACTATATTTATTAAATAGTGTTAATACTAACTGTATTAATGCAAAAAATAGAAAAAAAATAGTGAAGACTTAACATACTTTTTACGCGTTTAACATAATTAAGAACAAGTTAGCTCATAGATTTCTTACAAGATAACATATAGGACTGCTTTCGCAAAACCTACGTGGAAGATTGCGGCCCTATACCAAGATGGCGGCGTAAAAAACTTAAACGTCAAGAAAAGGCGGCAAATTGACTTCTCCGGGAAATTCTATTATTAGAAACGCCTATTAGAAGACTTTTTCCGTGTTCCCTTATAATTAATTATTGATTGATAGAGTTATAAACAAATACCCATTTTTTAAAGTCGATCTATTGAAAGATCCGGCCTTTGTAATCAAGAGAAAAAAGGTGAGAAGATTTAAAGAATTTTTGTTTATTTATTCTATATTGTACACATAAAATGAAAAAAAAAATGTTAATACAGCTTAACTCAAAAATCAGTTCTTTTCCAGCAAAGCCGGAGTGCACAGAGTGTAATGAGAGGCAAAGTCTTGTGTTCATGAAACTGTCCAGCAATGCAATTCTCTAAGCATACATCGTTAGGTTCGTCGACGAACTTGACGACGAGCACAATCTAAATTTAATGCTAGCAGCCTATATCTGCAGCAACGCAATTCTCTAAGTATACAACGTTCAGCTCCACCACCAACTCGATATGGAGCATAGCCTAGAACTGCAGTGCAATTCACTAACCGCTAATTCTAGGTTGTGTTCTATGTCAAGATCGTCGACGAGCTCGACGATGTATGCTTAGAGAATTACACTGCAGTTGTTTAGGTATAAGGTATAAAAAAAATAAAATATCATTGATTTACTACAAAGAATGTTGTCGTCGATTTGTCTGAGTAATCTAACAGTAAAGTAAACGTGTAGCTAGCTGCAATCGTGAATATTCAATATGGTAATTGGCGACAATGTATAGGAATAACTTAAGAACTAAATACCTACCTCACATTCTTACTAAGTGACGTCACTTGCGTAAAAAGTCTGAAGCTGTAGTGTAAGGGATTGCAAGTTCTTTTTTTAAATTCTATCATACCATAACCCATCAACACTAATATTATAAAAACGAATAAATATCGAATAAATTCGTATTTTGTGTATGTTGGTAATGTATCAAAAACTACTGTTCCGATTTCAAAAAATCTTTTACCATTAGCAAGCTATATCTTGTTTTAACTCACCTCCAGCAATCAAAGACCGATAGACGGCGAGGGATTTAGTCGGTTCGAGTCCGACATAATCACCTCCCCTGGATTTGGTGGGGTGGTACGCGTGGGGATTTTGTGCACGATAAAAAAGAAATATTCCTACATTCCAGAGTTACATTTTTCTAGAACGCCATGTTACAGCATTCCCACTTAGTATTATTTTTATAACTAATGATGACACGTGCGGCAATCTGAAGTGGTGCCCCGGAAATGCCGTTTTTATTAGTCTGGCAACTCTTTGGCGCTTTTTAAAGAATAGATAGAATTTGGAGTTTCATTATCTTTGTGAACAGAAGTATATTGCAACAAATGTAGTATTTTATTAGCATAACATAAAAAAAATAAACAAACTCACGCCTGTATCCCCGAAGAGGGGGTTGAGGTGCTAGCACCCACATTTCGCCAGTTTATGTTTAGGTCCCAATGTAATAGGTGGCGAGCCCATTAACCGGGCACTTATAAACCTGCGATAAATACACACATAACTTCGAAAAGCATCGAAAAGTCATTGGTGTGTGCCATGGTAAACCTGGGATCGAATCCGAGACCTTGTCTCAGCAGTCCATTACCCATACCACTAGGCTACCACGGTTTTTAACATAATATGATGGTATGAATAAAAACAAGAAACAAACCATACCATAATGGCAACGTAGAATGAAACGTTATCTCTTTTAAGTTTTTTTTTCTAAACGTGTCTGTTATCATGCAGTATTATCATGTGGGACTGTTTATCTAGCTTTGCATATGTATTCGGCACAGATTCACAGAATGCATGACATAAATACAAAATGAATCATTTTATATACAGCCTCAAATAGGTAATTAAAACAATATGGCGACTCCTTCATAGACAAAATCCTACCAAAAACATTTTTATGTAAAACAGTGCAAGCAATATGAAGAAAGGGTTCATATCATATTGCTTGCACTTTAAAAAAGTTCTTAGATCTTATGGAGAGGATCTCCTAACTCTACTTGTCCTAAACTAGGAGGTAGGACACGACGATATATACGTCCCAATCGAGCAGTCCGACTGGGGAAGTACCTCCACCCTATAGAATAGCCAGAGCTCACTAGAGAGGTTTTGTGTTGTCAGTGGAAAAACCAAAGGCTAATCCTACATCTTTTGCGCTGATGACACAGAATGTCTCTGTTCTTACAGGGTTTGAGGCACGAGTGTTATTCCCATGGTATTTCACTCGCCCATATGCCATGGTAACCACTTACTATCAGGTGGGCCGCGTGCTTGTCTGCGACCTAAGTTGTATAAAAAAAGTAACATTTCTCTGCGTGAATCCTACTAGAATTCACTAATTAGTTCAAAAGTAGAAGAAATTCACTCATCTAAAGACCACTTTTTAGGGCTTCAACTTCTAGTAACGACTGCCATAGATGTTCGTATGACAACCGGAACCGACAGCTTAATGTGCACATTGAGACATGACCAGTTTAGTGCAAATGGTTATAATCAGGCATACAAGTATTTATATTAAGCGGGTATCGAACCCGCGCCTCCTACTAAGATGTCACGTTCACTACCGCCATGCCACAGAGGATGTCTTAAAAAGTAATTCACTAATTAGGTAGGTAGGCGGTAATTGATGAATGAGAATGGACTGCTGAGACGAGGTCTCGGGTTCGATCCCAGGTTTAACCATGGCACACACCAATGACTTTTCGATGCTTTTCGAAGTTATGTGTGTATTTATCGCAGGTTTATAAGTGTCCGGTTGATGGCAATAGTCTCGCCACCTATTAAATTGGGATCTAAACATAAACTGGCGTAATGTGGGTGCTAGCACCTCTGTCTACCCCTTTGGGGATATACGCTTGAGAGTTTCTGTTATGTTATCTTATGTAATTAGGTTTTAATTTTACCAATAGATCCTTGAGTAAAAAAACTAATAAACCTAATTTTTCAAACTTAAATTTATACTCTATAGTCTATAGGGATTAAGTAACTACATCAAATATTACATATACTATTATTTGATTGTTAAAAGCATTATCAAAAGACAAATTGTCTGTATGTTGTTACGTTTTAACACATATTTGTTAATTTGTACTCGATTCCCCGACAAGATTCTTGTTGGCTGTGGCAACAAACTTGCCTTCAGTGAACAGTTACTTGTATGAAGTACATATACTCGTTCAAATGAAGAATACCGTTTTTTAAACAAAGAACTCCATCGATCTAGACAAAAATGGCACTCAGAGCGTACAGAATGAAAAAAAACTGTAAAATCTGGCAAATATAATGTAGATGCAAAAGTTTGACATGTGAAATGTCAGAATCGGTGAATTATCACAATTTGTCGGAAGAGGTGTTGGTAACGGTGTCACAAGATCAATGGTATTTTTTCCTATTTTCAAAAATGTCCTACGAAAAAGTGGCCAAACTTTTCCAAAAAGTTTTCAATACAAAATATATACTATGAATCCACCTATATTATTTTTTTTGCTTGGGCCAGTGACCCAGGGAAGCGTCAAGTAACGACATTTCGAGAAATCTCAATAAGAAAAATTTGACCGTATACTGATACAGTCACTTTAACGAAATTCAAATGGTCATTATAGAACACCACAATAATTGATAAAGAGTTAAAGAGTCATATGGACATTTTTTCTAAATGCTATTAATATAACGGATTAACCTTAGGAAAATATCAATAGTCCATTTACATTATCATGAAACATTAACAAACACTTTAGTTTTAAAACTATGTGTTTTATTAGTGAGAATATTGCTATCACACATTTACTTATAAAGAAAAAAAATGCACGAATTCGCTGATAGTGTAAGTGCAAAGTGCCGTTTCGTCCACTTAAGGCAATTCCACGGGTGATTTGAATAATGTATACGGTTAACACCATTTCCGAACGTTAAAAGAATAATTTATTCGCCAGTGTGACCACTTTATTAATGAAAGGCTTTACGAAATACGTTATAGAGCGGTTGTCAGCGAGTAGGTACTACTATACTATATTTACGTTTTTTTAGGAAAACTGAACACACACAGTAAAATAATTTTGGTTTCTTTATTATTTTTTTGTATTAAATGAAACTGCGTTTTACTCAATGAATTCATACATTCATTCATTAAAACTGAAATCTTAATCTTTGTAGACGGTTCGGTCGAGGACAGGAAAATTAGAACTACGGACATAGCCGATTAAAAAAAAACGCATTTTCCCATAAGATTTGTATATCCACTGCCCGTGAGCACGCGAACTATCCGCCTTAATTTTGATCCCGTTCCCGCTACCCGTGGAAACCTGTGCCCGGGATGTACTTGCATACATGTTTTTGTAGTCCCCAATCTACCCCTTTACCAAATGTCAGCAAGGTCCGTTAAGCCATTCTAGGGTAATGGAGTAACAAACATCAAACAACATACAAATATCTTCACAATTTTTTCCATATAATATGCAGGATAGAGGATTACTATGACCCAAGAGGTACGAAAAGCCTACTGGCGTGATGCCTAAGATAATTATTTGAGTATTTTATCTAACATTTTTTTTTAAGAAAGAAAAAATGTAGGACTTGCGGTGAAAATGTCACTGGTTTGAATACAAGCCTTTTTCCAATTTATTACCTGACGAAACTGAAACCTGGGCCGCTGGTTACACATATTACCAGTATGATATTACATCAACAAGTACATTCATAGAAGCTTCCCAATCTTCAAGACTTTAATCACAAAATCGTATTTGTATGAGACAGGTACACATTAATCAAATGCCAATCTTTCTAATCCAAGGCAAGCTGGTTTCGTCATCATTACAATAAAATTATCCACATCTCAAAGACAAAAATGTAACTTTGAAATTAATTAGGATGCTTACCTCAATAAACTACTATCTTTACCAATCAAAGCGGAATTTATTGGGTAAAATATTAATAAATAAAGTTCACTCGGGTTTTTTTTATTCTACTGCTGCCATTTGTAGTCAATATTCAACCATTAATACTAACGGTGCAAGTACGTCAAAGATAGATAAATGTACAACACGACGTCAGATAAATGAACAGCTTTTTTCCATTTCATTCCATTTCCCGCTTTTTTTCTGGTATGACAGGTATTAAACTTTTCACACAATCCCGCCTTTCCACCTGATTATTTTGACTGCTACCTATCCTTTTTAATATATCGTTGTTACAATTATGCATAAAGTATATATATAATACTAATATAACAAGAATTACTAGTTTAATAGAACGAACATATTAAATCAGATCTACGTCATTCGACAAACAAAACAAGGACAATCTAAACCAGAAACTACTCGTAAACATACGCCTCTATGTCTAGTAAACAAGATTGTTTAGAAACAAAAGTGACTCATGATAGTGAGACAAAGTTACCCGTAACATCGATAACATACCAACTAACCCGAAACGAGAATATCCGTCCGGTAAACTGCTTATACGGTAGCGCCCTCTTGACTCGGCAGAATAAGTTTGTCGTACTCTATAACTCTATAGTAACGAAGTACCTATGTTTTATATTTTAGATCATAAGAAAGTTCAACATAAGGTTGAATTTTCATTGAGATATTGAGCAGGATGTCATGATACACTGTCCCGAGGTTTAATGTCATCGAACGATAATAATAATGGGGAGGACGGCTGCCAAGTTTTACCACTAGGGGCGCCACCACTGCATGTACCATTGACAACCGTGTATTTGTCTCATATTTGTTTAGCGTTGTTGAGGTTATCTTTATCTACTACAACAATCAAAAATCATTACAAAATGGTATTGTGCAGTGCATTCGGATGTAATAATATAGGGGCTCATTTATTTCCAAAAGATTCTAAACGAAGAAAACAGTGGGAAACAGCTCTAAAACGGAAAAATTTTAAAGCTTCCAAACATTCCAGACTTTGTTCTGGACATTTCAAACCTGAAGACTATCACGTAGAAAGCCATTATTCAGGTAATTTTTGTGATAATTTAAATACGTACCTATATGTTTTTCCTGTACGCCTATAGGTACATCAGCGCTGTTTGTAAATTAATATTTGTTGAAGTTTCAGTGGTCTTATATCTACTCACTACATTATTGTTTCAGGTATTACAAATATTAGAAAGACTTTAAAAAGATTGACATATTTTATTTATATATGTAATTTGAATGAAGCGTTTATCGATAGGTTGGTAGGTGCTACATTATCACCATCATCATATGCTCGGCGATTGCGTCAGGGCTATGGGTTAGGCATAGGCCTTTCAGGAGAAGCTATCTTTCATACCCAGCTGATTTCTTGCCAGATGGTCTGCTAACTTGAAGAAAATGGGCAGCTACTACTATTCCTTCGGATTATAAATAAATTAAAAGCTTACCTGTCCACGTAGTTCTCAATATTTAACATAGTCAGGGCTGGAAGACAAGAATCGGCGTTTATATCTTTGTACAAACTAAATTCTGGTGTAACGAACTCAGCAGGCATGTGGTAGTCGGCGTGAGATTCCGTTGATGATTTGCATTTAAAATTGTTGTTTTCGTCGTAGAATTTTAGTCTGAAATAAAACAAAGAAACTCAAGTAAATGTAGTAAAGTGACCGCAATCAAGGATCGTATTTACAAATCAGAGTGCTTATTTATGGCACGCCAATACACTGTGTAGTGATTTTGGGGCGTATATGCTTAAAAATCTGTAAGAAAATATCACATGAACTTGAGATAAAGCAAATTGTTGATAAAATTGTTACCTGTCAATGAGATCTTTTTTCTTCCCCTTGAGGGATCCTCCACGCTCTCGTAACAGGGTTTTTAATTGTAGGACAGTTAAATCTCCATATTTTTCTTCAAGTAAAGACATTTTTTGTACGTTCATGAACAATTTTCACATATATTTATTGTATTCCCGATAAAAACATAACCTCTACGGTATAAGGCATGGCACAAGCGCTAGTGCTGCCACCTACGCTAAGCTTTGCGCCGGCCTCCCCATTGCTCGTTTATGATACTACTGACATACTATGTTTTACGATGATGTACTGAAGGATTGATTTATGTATTTTGTAATAGCTTGCGATACCCGTTACGCGTATTAATGTTGGATTTGTTTTGAAATTGTATTCTTATGTCTGTGAGCGGGGATCGAACCCGCGCCCAGTGCGTAGCAGTCGCATGCACTACCGCCACGCTACGGACGTGCCCATAAATAAAAAATTATAATATTTATTCTGTAGATGTAATTATTCGCTCACTAAAACTACATCAATAGAAAATATGAATGAATATTTTATGAAATGTGAATATTTTATGTAAAAACCCAACTAAGTTCTTAATAATATTACTGACATCGATACCAAGAAATCTGACTCGTACCTACATGGTATATAGTATATTTGTATTTGAAATGAGTAATCGATAGAATCACATAGATGTGTCATTATATCAATAAGACATTATTACGTCACAATACTCTACAAATATACCTCGTGGTACAACCAGTCGGACATAGCAGTTGGACCACGGGTCGGGAGGGGCAACTGGGCACATATCACTTGTTTCGACTTGCCACTTTCGGATATAAAATCTACATCCATATTCATATAAATGATATTGTTGTTTTAGTCTAAATCATAAATGACGTAATATTAATCCACTTTATTTTTAAATTTAAAAAAGAAAAGGTTTTCTAGAAGGAACCTTCAAGTCTATCCAATATTCAATAATTCAAGGTTCACGTATCAACAGAATATGTTTTTTTTCGTGAAACTTCAATATCTCAAAGAACATCAATCAGCTCACATTCTTGAACTTCATCAAACATGAGCTCACAGTATTTTTAATTAATTTAAAATGAGCCTCTCTGATTAAATTAAAAATACAGACAAGGTAAAGTCAAATGCCAAGGCGCTAATGCGGATTAAAATTTTTATTTACATTGATTTGAATTATCAAGTTTTTTTTTTAAATCCCGTTAGAATTCTTACGTTGGCAACCAAACGTCAATCTTCGTCTTATGTTTTTTTTACAGTGCCTTATGTACGCGGGAAAAATAAATAAATCTAACGCCGTGACGTAAATGACGTAATGGTTGGCATTGGATATTATTATTTAAAAGGTTATCATGTTATATTCGAAACCATTCTGCAAGCGAGGTGCACTTATTTAAAAAAAGAACGGTTTGTCAGAATAAATATATCGCCAGATAAACAAACGGTAAGTACTAAATCGATTCAAAATTTTTACTTTTTAATAAATCAATGACCTATGATTTAGTTTTTTTTTTATTTTAACTACTATCGATATCGGATATCGATAAAAAATTTAAAATAAATCTCACGTTCATAGTTCCATTCAGATAATTTAATGATTTGATTATATGAAAATATAGGTGTAGGTGTTAGAGTTTATATCATAGTTTATGTATCAATAGTCGTTAAAAAGTGAACTTTGGCGTTAATAACAATCGTATATTATAGGTGGGTCATATAAATTTATTAGCATAGTTGGCAGTCAATTAAATTTCTTCTAATTAAATTTCAAAACGGTAAGTTCTATGAAATAACGAGGTATGGCGTCATACGTTGTGATTGTCAATGAATTAACTATTAGTAGTTGGATAGTTGATTAAATATGAATATAGACTATATAAAAGCACGGCCGGACAGATAATACAATTTATTCGACCTTTAGAAAACACATATGTTTTCGTAACTTACACTTATGAACTGCAATAATGTCATAATTGTCAAATTAAGTATGATGGGCTGCAGAATGCAGATTAACATATTGTATTTTTTTCATATCTCGTAAAAATATGTTTATGTACCTATATTAATGTGTGTGTGTGTATGTTTGGATAAACTCAGAAATCGATTTCAAAAATTCTTTCACCATTGGAAAACTACATTCACCCTGAGTAACATAGGCTATACTCGCATTTAGTGCTAGAAAAGATAAGGGATCCTAGCTAAAACTTATAAGTAACGTAACCTAAGGTGTAAAAAATTGCATTAAACCTATTTCATTGCATGTACTGCGGAAACTATTGATGATAGAAAAAGTATGTGAGTCGAGTCAAGAAGGGAGAGGAATAGAAAATCGTGTGAAACCGTTAAAATTTACAACACTGCCCGATAACCGACATCTAAATAATAAACCTACATAGAAACAGAAGAGAAAGAACCTATTTATTCATACAAATATATAAACAATTATGACGTCACAAAATTGTTTCAAAAGTAAAAGCAATTTTGATAAAAAGAAGTTACGAGTCCAAATTAGATAACATCAGTTTCCATTTGCATATAACAAAGTACCTAGACCCCAGCCCGCCCAGGCAGTTAATATCAGTCCCCCTCGGGGTGGTTGCAACAGTCATAGACAATAGAGGCGCCGCCATAGTGCCAATAAGGAAGTTCTCTACCGCTTATGTAAACTGTGCTTAATACTAATATGATTATGATAGCTGTTATATTTGATTGTTGGTATTTTTGCCTGGAAATGGGATGGTAGTTACACAGGCTATAATATGCTATAATATTCGTTAAAGAATATCGGGGAAGAGGGTTACTTCGAAAAAGTTCTGCCGTGTCCAAAAAATGTTGTCGAAGACGATGATTTGCGTGCCAATGGTATCACTACTATGACCACGACGCGATGTTGAGAAAGAAAACTGGAAAGAGGACCTCGTATTCTGAGCCGAGAGCCTCAGATGCTACCAGTACCTAGCCTTAGTAACCTAACTAGTAGCCTAACTCCTATCGAATTCGTAATGTAAAGGTATCGACAGAACGGAGCATAGCGATTGGCGGGCTACACACGCACACATGTTCACTGCCAATCACAATGCTTCGTTCTCTCGAAACCTTTACATTATCGATAGGAGTTCATGCTAGTGCTACAGAACTAACGCAAAGAATGATGATGAAGATTCAGTAAAGGATATCAACTTCGATGGTAACATTAATATCACACATTCTTAGACTGCGGTCGGTATAATACCGATGCCATAGACTCTATTAACTGATAGAGTCTATAGATATCGAAGTATTATAGAAACGTGCTATGCGTTACCCGTTTTCGACCCCAGTTACTCCATTGTGCGTGTCGTCTATCGTAACTAAATATCGTAATGGTCGAAAATTAAACGAGCAAAGGGTTAACTCCTTCATTTGGTTTGGAGTTTAGACCTTCTTCAAATTTTGGCTAAGAATGTATCAAAATCAGATACTTAGATTTTTTCGTCATTTTATCTCTCTTCAGATATTGGAAATATTAACTCAACAAAACACAAAAAACTTGAGTTTTGGTTCAATATTATTTTTAACTATGCTTGAAGCTGCCGCCTTCGTAATTAAAATACCTAATCGTCAAATTTAAAAAAATCTTCTACTGTCGAAGCGACGACATTAAATTTCCACTCTTAAATTCTGTATTCCCAGTGCGCTGCCCTTTTCGGAGGCGTTGTCTCACGGTGTATAGAATATAGAAATGCAGCACACTCTAGCAGAGAAGCTATTGTCCGTGTAGCAACTTTTTTACCTAAAAACCCATGGTGTTATAGTAACTATAACACATAAATTAACACCTAAAGTTAGCCACTTGAGTTGTCTATACACGAAATAGAGCATATTTCGTGTTACATTCTCAACATAAATAAGCCATAGCCTTCAGTCAATGTTTTGTTACACTCCGTCCGTTTTTTTATATATTTATGATGTCTACAATCATTTTCGCGCGTTTACAACTGACACTACTGACAGCTTAACAAGTCGAACTGTCAAAGATGAATTTAAAAAAAAAATGTTTTTTTTTAATTGATGGAGTCACTTATTACAAGGTAGAAGAAACTGTTTTTTTCGCACAGCTTGTCTAGTATAATACATAGAAATCTTTGTATACCTATAAGATCAAAGAAGTTGATAAGAATTTACGATATTCTTAGCGTATAATTGCCCTCCATCAAGTGTAATGATCTCATGTGGGAAACTTAAACACATACATTTTGTATGGTGTTTACTTTTTATATAAGCAGGCAATGATGTCATTACTCGGCCAAGGAACACGACAACAATATTACCTGATATTATTTCATTGTTTATTTATAATTCACTTTATAATGTTATTATCAATATCTATTTATTTATTTTGATTACAGCTTCTATGCATAACATTACACGACAAGCAAGTAATTTATTATGTTTGACTAAACGTGTAAGGTAGTTACTGGCTTAAAAGAATCTTAATCCTAGCCAAGACATCAAAAAAAAAAATCATGTTTTTGGCTGGGGGTGCTACGGTGACGAAGGGCCTCTAATCTATTCTATTCTCTGAACCACCCAGACCCACATAACTATATATTCATGTATACAAATATTTGCATCGAACGGGATTGGAATCCGCGGTCCCTAAGTAGCAGTCGAACGTTATACCGCTACGCCATTGCTACGGTAAATAAATCAAAGATGACTAAGATGAATATATTCATAGTATTATGAATATATTTATAGTTTGCATAAATAAATAAATAAAAAAATGATATAAAATTAATAAACATATAAATATATTGGGCCTAAAGGATACTAAGTATATTTTTCAATCATTATATATATATTTATAGCACTTAGCAGTTTCCAGAATAAAAAAATATTCCGCTCGTTGTGTACCTAGTTGTACTCTTGCGACATTTTAAGTTATTCTGTGCTATTGTTTCCATTTATTTGTTCCTGTACAATAGACTCATCAATACTAGCTGTCACTAGTCACTACCTAAAAGATTTTGAAAATAATTGGTTAGTCAAACCACTTTTCCACTGGTTAGATTACTTATTTAATTGAAAAATATTTTTATCATAGAATACAGGTACATACTTACTTGATAATATTACTTATTCTGTGGTAAAACTCATAACTCGCTAGTTAGTGAGGTCAATGTAAGTTTCTATTACTATATCCAAGCACCACTCATAACATTTAACACAATTTCAATTAAAAACACTATCAGTAACAATTCAAAGCACTGTTCAAAATTAAACTGAACAAATATAATTCCGTGCACATGTCAACACACACGCTGAGTTTATAAAAAAAAAAAAACAAAACAAAAATGGCGGCGCGACATGCACTGCTCGCTCGCTAGTAAGTTAGGCGCGCGACTGACGCGATGAATCACAAACGAAGCAAAATAATACCAATTAAACGCCACCACAGAATTATATTTCGTAATAATATTAAATTTGCCCGCCATTTTCGACCTTATAGCATAGAAATAAGAATAAGGTTGACAGATGTATCGGTAAAAGAATTAAAATCGTGACTGTATTTGATGGGTGACAAGTTTTATGAATGAAACACAGCGAAGTGCTGACTCTTACCAAGAGTTGTACTTCATTCATTTTATGGGCGTTTCTATATCTGTGTGGGAAAACTTATAAGTAGGTATAAGCTACTTAGGTAAGTACCTATATCTAAATATCTACTTCAAAGTTTAGACTTTGGTGACTGCATTATGATGAGCTGTTATCAGAAAAAGTATCCGTTCTCTCCAGCGATTTACTTTAGCCTGTAAGATAAATCGTTGGGAGCGCGGAGCCCGCCTCCAACTTCATTCGTCTTGCTGTCGGAACGTCTTCTCCCTTACATGATCTTCCATGGATCAGGTGGAAATCCCTAAACAGACTTAAAATACAGGTCGGCTGAAGCAAAGAGAGTCGGTTTAGTAGTACTTCTCGGAACGCACAGACCCGTGGTATGATTGCGGAGTTGCTCTACAGACATTAATCTTATGAGCGCCTCCGAAAACGCAATGTAGGTGGCAGCGCACTGGCAATACTGGGAATTTACGAATAGAAATGCTGTCGATTCGACAGAAGAAGAAGAAAAATTAAAAACCAGCGAATTCATCAGCTTAGCGTCTCCTTACGATACGTCCTTTATCAAGAGCATTACCAATGACCCAAGACCCATGGCCCATATAAAATTTCTTTCAGGCAAAAACAACAATTTGTTTGGCTTGATATTTATCACTCGAGAACGATTGTGATTGTGCAGGATCATAAGAACACCTTCGTGGCCAGAACCAACCTCACTTGTTGACAATGGACGAGGCTCCGGTGTGCTTTTGCGTTCATAATAGTTTGTTTCTGATTGGTATGCTGGCTTTTTCGGTAGGAAAGTCTGCGCTAGATAGAGCTTTGTGTGTACTGGCAAGGACTAGAGGTTGATTCCAACCCTAAACATTTTGGTGGGGCCCTCACACGTTTGTATTTCTAGGTACTCATTACTCTACCTACACCTTAAATTACATATCTAGATTAAAAAAGACAATTATATGGTGCTAATTAAGGTAGGTATTTTCATATTAACACTAGCTGTTGTCAGCGGTACCGCCCACAAAGACTTCTAATCCCGTTCCCACTGCTTGGACTTCTGATCCCGTTCCCGCTGCTCCATAAAACCTTACGTAGAGTTCAAAGAACAAAAAAAAATTAATGACTCGAATTGGTACATCCGTTTTCGAGTTATGCGCTTACCAACATATTTCGCGATTCAGATTAATTTATTCAAAACACACAAACTTCATGGTTCCCAATTTACTAGTGTTTACACATTCCAACATAAAAAGAAAATAATAGCACACATAACAGAACTTAATATTCGACCTCAGAAGTCAACACGCGGGCCGGTCACTTAAGCTCAAACCAGTTTGCCAGAAATTTGAAGAAAGCAGTTGATTGCGTATATGTAAACTACTGTTACAAATATATGGCCTACATTGTGATGACACCGGAGATATGAGTATATACCGTTTTTATGGCAATAAGATAGCAAAAAAGCTTTCAGTGTTGGACTCTACTGACTTGACGGATTCGTGGATTAGGCAAATCTAGACATTTATGGCAACACGCTTTAGCGGACCTGTAGTCCGGGCGTTTGTAATATGCTTGATTTGTGTTGGAAGTATTCAGCGGGAGGGGTCGTAGTAAGCCCTACCGAAGAGCGAAAACTATGTTCGGGCCCTCTTCATGAGTAGCTCAACTCAAAAATGCCGTCGATTCGACAGAAGATTCGGCGGCGTGCAGAGCCAACAAAGTATGCACTAGTCGGAACTATCCCAAAGAATGATGAGAACAGAATTCCACGTAGGACAAACTTGTGCTTTAAGAATAGAACGATTTTGTATTGCAGATTGCAGATGCATCTCAGCTCACTCAACTTTGTGTGAATGTTAGAAGCTGCTAATTTTAATATTAGAATAAATCAATTTTATACAAACCTTGACACACTTTTTTAATCTATTCTGTTTAATAGTTATTGACAAATCAAATTTAATGTTATCAAAAGCGAACCTAGCATTAATATAATGAGATATTTTACGTATCACCTTCATAACTAAAATGGCAGGCCATGGTCGACCTCGCAGGATAAACACTTTTCTTTTATCTTGCGCAGAATCCCCACGGATACCACCTCAGCCAAAATCAGTGGAGGTGATTATGTCGGACTCGAACCGACCAAAACGCACGCCGTCCATGGGTCCTCGATTGCAGGAGGTGGGATTATACAAGACATATCTCTCGCACCCCGGTAAACCCGGGGACATCTCTTTTGGGATGACCCTCTTCCCCTAATGTGGGGACCATGGTGACCACATCTAGCCCCTGGGTATGGGGTGGCACTTTGCGCCGCCGCCGTGGCCTGCTTCTGCTAGGGTGACAGGCGATTCCACCCGTCACGCAGAAGAAACACAATTTTTCTAATCTAATTTCATGATGGATGATAGGTAGTTACTGTATACCCTTACCGTAACCTTCCCCGAAGAGAGAAAGGCATGACTGAGTGTAACTGTGTAAGTATATTAAATTATCACAAATAGTTAATCACATTCAAAAGGTCGTCCACAAGGCTGTCTGGAGAATTATAATAATAATCTACTCCCACACCTCAAGTAGCTCATCAGCTCGTACCGATTTAGCAATGGAATATCTCAAACTGAATCTATGCAACATACTTAGTTATAATACAAATAAATTAATCTATCTATCTGTCTAAAAAATATAGTTTTTTTATACCACTTAGGTGGCTGACAAGCACGCGGCCCACCTGACGAAAAGTGGTTACCGTGGACGTTTGCAACACCAGGGGCGTCACATTCGTGATGCCGACCATAAAAAGAAGAGGTGGAAGGGGACCGGACGGGGGAGAAGGTTAAGAGAGTCTCTGTGCTGTGAGTCCAGCAGATAAAGAAGGGTTTCTCGGTCTACCCATTGACAACACAAATTTCTTTACTTTATTTTGATAATATGGCATCTGGTTGTCTCTGTGGTGAATTTTGATTAGGTACTGTCATGTCTTTAACACTCGCAAGGTTAAGACGAATCGATTGACGTAAGAATCATCAAAATCGGCCTATGGCGTATAGTCTCTAGAACGCCACATAGATACAAACATACATACATACATACATAGACTGATAAACACAATACCCTCCTTTGCGTCGCGCAGTCGCGTAATTAATTTATTTAAATTCAACATCCCTTTCTTAACTTATAATTTAAAATAAAATTCCAACGGTTCCTGGGTAAGGCGGGAAACAGCTTCTTTACGATTAACTTAAAAACACGAATTACCTAATTATATTATTCCACATAGATATTAAATTAAACAGTTATTAAAAACCGCTACAAAACGGAATACCGCCAAATGAATACGAAATTCGAACGCCTAAGCCCTATTTTATTAAAAAACGAATGCACAGAAATGCATTGACTAAACGCGGTGAGAGTGCATTGACCCCTTGTCATATCGCACTGCGCGTTGGGAACCAGTCGATAAATCCGTGCGCTTAATTTATCGATACTCGTGTTCTAGGTCGATAATATTTCCGTCGAATGTTGTTTCAAGGGATTATGAATTTAGTGTTAGTGTGTCAATGCTTTATTATTATTACGGGGCAGCTGTAGGTTATGTGGTTGAACTAGTTTTTGCCCACGACATCACCCGCGTGGAAGTCTGAACCCATTTATGCAACCTACACACTTTATAATATATCTCTGTGTTATTATTGCATGACTGATCTATTCATCTATCCCATTTGTCGAATTTTAAATTATTAAATGTATTAGTATAGCAATATAACCCAATTTTGTAAGTGATATCTACTAAGTACTACTGGTAAGTCCCGATAGTAACCATAAAAACTTTTAATTTTAATTTGTACACCATTTAAGTGGTAGGAGATAGAACACTTATATTATTTCTAATAAGATCTCTATAAAACATAATTATGTTCCATAATTTAGTGAATAAATAAAATAAATTTGTAAAGCAGTGCAGTGAAAAGCACGAACCGCCACTTTATTTGTATTAAGTTTTAAGAAATATTTAAAGTAGGATAATGCAATTTGTAAAATACCTTAATAAGGAAAATTAAAAATGATTTTCGTGACTTTTTTAACGAAGTAACTGAAATTAAATTATATAATTAGTTAACTATTGGAAATTTAATTAGTTAACTATTAGAGTTTAAATCGTTATTTAACTAAATTAAAACAAACTTTATTTAAGAGATATTATTGTCTTGTACCTCCATCGATATTTTCTCCCTCCCTACTATACAAGGAGTACATAAAATAAAAGCGAAGTCATAATATCCTGCGCCCGCGCAGCCCGGCGTCGGCCTGCACACGTGTTTCACGATAATCGTCGCACTGCCTGCCTCTCACTACAATGACTGATCTACATTTAGAATAGTTCATCATTAAAAAATACATTATCCAAAGTACTTGGGTTATCACTAGCTCTATTATTGGTTTCAATTTCTTTAAGAGGGTCAGTTTTAAATATATAATATGGTTTAACTATAGTCAACATATTCAAAATTGTATACCTCAGTCTGACTTTTAAATTAAAATTTGGATACATATATGAAGTGTAGCCTAGTGGTATGGGTAATGGACTGCTGAGACGAGGTCTTGGATTCGATCCCAGGTTTTACCATGGCACACACCAATGACTTCGATGCTTTTCGAAGTTATGTGTGTATTTATAGCAGGTTTATAAGTGCCCGGTTAATGGCAATAGGCCCGCCACCTATTACATTACCTAAACATAAACTGGCAAAATGTGGGTGCTAACACCTCTGCCTACCCCTTCGGGGATAAAGGCGTGAGTTTATGTTATGTTATGTTTTGTTATATGAAGTGTACACAAAGCAAAAAAATATCACGCAATTCACTATCACTACATAGTATAAAATAAAGTCGCGTTTTCTGTCCCTATTTTGCTTGTCCCTTTGTATGCTTAAATCTTTAGAACTACGCAACGGATTTTGATGCGGTTTGTTTCAATAGATAGAATGGTTAAAGAGGAAGGTTTATATGTATATAACATCATGCTACGAACACCAAGTGCGGAGCAGGAATGAAAAATGTTGCGATAAACGGGGTGACGCAGACGAAGTTGCGCGGGTCAGCTAGTCTATTATAAACTAATAGATATTGTTAATGCGGACCCCAGATTCCGAGGCGGAAGCTTCTGATGCCACCGGGATTAACGCTTGGATGAGGATGATGATGATGATTGTTAAGGCATAATTTTATTCAACTGAGTACAACCCCATTAAGCCTCCTACGAGTTTGTACTCAATAGCAGGCACTTTATATTGAAGTAAATTACTAAAAGAAACTAGATTCTCATATAGATTGAAACTCAAAAACACAAGGTTTATTTTCAACAATATAATTTATAGCAAAAACAATAGCACTTTTAAACTCTTTCATAATATTCAAAAAACAATCGGTCGTATTGTCTTGAAAGTTATAAAATTCCATAAAATATTGCTTCCATATTACATCTTATGACCCACTTATTTTGTTACGAGGGTTCACTTAACCGTGACTGGTTCGCCGCGTAAGAATTAATATTGAAAACATGCCTTTTAACTGGGCCATCAAGATAAGACTAAGCTCAGCTAAGACTAACGGTTAAGGAATGCCCACCATTTGAGCTATGATCTGCCACTGTGTTCGATGTTTAAAACGCATCAATCATTTTTATAGATGGCAACTTCCAAATACAACCTCGTATTTTATGTCTTGTTCTGGGTCAACTTGTTTCATTTCTTATAGCGGTAAATGTGATTTAATTATTTTACACCAGGTGGATATTTACGTTTTTATATCTGCAATATTTTTCTTCTTTTTATTTATCAATGATTTCTGAAGTAGAATCGACATTAAGCTTCCTAGTTTGACTGCACTACAAGATGATCTTTTTTAAATATAATACCTATATCATTATTTTAAATATTGAATGGTATTGCTATAAATATGTATTGCATAAGTACTTAATATATTTTCACAAAACCACCCCTAAAACTAAGTTGAGCAAATCGCTATTTAACAAAAAATCACCATACTTACATTAGGTACCTATATTACAAAATCAATCCTTTTAAAATTATAACAGCTAAATACGTTCGTTTATAAACACTAAACCGAATCCACCAAAACACGTTACAGTAATCACTTCTTCAAATCATCGAGATGCTAGTGTGACATCACTAGTCATATATACCAAAAACAAAATAGAGACCAAATGCATAGTGTTAAAATTAACAATAACATAGTATTACGTTACAAGGCATGTGTTTCGTGTGTGGACGGAGACACGGTA
The DNA here is from genome assembly GCA_963691645.1 of Pelosia muscerda. Taxonomy (NCBI): domain Eukaryota; kingdom Metazoa; phylum Arthropoda; class Insecta; order Lepidoptera; family Erebidae; genus Pelosia; species Pelosia muscerda. Next base: position 6,570,476 of record OY829123.1, read on the forward strand.
CGGTGACATCTTGTTGGATGCTTGTTCGTGTCCCACCGACAACGACGTCCGTTTCGACGACTAGTAACTAAATGTTACAAACTCAAATTAAATACAATGATTATTAAATTACCATAAACAATGATTTTAAGGTCATTTATCCCATTGTTCCTAATTTTTAAACGATATTCATCAGAAAAAAATTATGAACACAAATTCACTACTTTACTAAAGAAAAAGTAATACCTAATTTTTTTTTTTTTTTCGTAACTCCCCCAATCGCGAACCAGTTTTTTGTTTCAAACAGCTTGTCTAGTACCACAGAAAAAATAATAGTATTAGCGTACTCGATATTATGTAGTTATTTCTAAATAATAGGTAATTGTATCAGTTACCTATTATAACGAACACTTCTAACTAGAACACAGAAAAATCTTTGCTTCACAATGTAAATGATGCCATTGCTACAACATTCTATACGATTTTGAATTTGAAAAAGGAATTCCGATGAAAGATAAAGTTAGAATTTACCGCCAACAGGGCGCGCCCGTCCCGAATTACACATCCAACAGGATCCGTTGGTCGGTTTGACAGCTATTTTTGGTAATTACCATTAATTGGTATTGTTTTTAAACTGTTATAACACTCTTGTTGATTTTTCAGTTTATTTGCATCATAAAATTATTACGAAGTAAATTTTTACATAGAATAAAACAACGTCATTTCCGCCAAGGGAACTTATAGAGGAAAGTTCCTTAGTCAAATTATAAAAAGAAATGACCGCCTGCCGATGGACATGGACATAATAAAAAAAAATTACCTCTGTCAGGTTAGTGGCGTTGGGCGTGATCATATGGATGGATAGAATAACAAAAACAAATTAAGGTGAATGGAAAACGGAGAATATCGACATTGCCTCTACCTATTTCAAATAGTAGGTACTAAAGTACCACTTTCAACTTGTTTTTAAACCAATCACCTATTTCTGCGTCTTTTGGCGCCAAAACCGAACGCACCAATTATCACTTCAAACGCATTGAATATTCTCTAATTAGGAACTCACATTGCTAAATATGAACACACCCGGTGTGTATGACGTCACAGTGTAAAGACAAACTTGTTTTTTTTTATTTTACATGTAAACGCTGAGATAATTACATAAAGAAAGGACCGGACGTTGTTGTGAAATATCCCCAAATATGTTTACTGTGCTGTATCCATACCCTAACTTAAGGCATGTACCGGAATAAACGCGGTGTGAGTTATTTTTTAATTAATTTTAACCCACTTATATAAGTAATATGACAGCATTACAGTTTAATTCAGTTTTATTCTATGTAATTCTTTACAAAAAACGATACCTATAACTATTATATTCTGTGCTATATAAATAAAAACGGTCCAACCGGGGTACTGATTATGATTATATTTTGATGAAGATCCAAAGGGAGGGAAAGAAACAAAATTAGGCCAATTTAACTTTGTGATAGTGTCCAAATTAGGAAGATTTCAGTCAAAAATACTGGTAACCCTAAAGCAAGCTTTTTTAATAAGTATCTCTCAACTGTTTTGAATTACATGTTGGTCTAAAGGCGCACATTATAAATTACTTTGTCTTAGTTACTCACTGAGACCATAGATTACATTAAAAAAAAATATCTAATGTTAATATTTAAGGGACCATCTTCTTTGAAAATTTGAATATTTTATTGGTTTTGTGGTCGGAACACGCGCTCGTTCGAACTGCTCGACTTTTTATGTGTTAATTAAATATCACACTTACTCCATTCACACAATGCTGAAAATAGTATGCAGCACCAAATGTTAGACAGAGTTCGCTCTGTCTATGTTGATCCTTGGCTTTTAGTTGCGGCAGCTCCTAAACATAAACTTGTTTAGCCTTTTCTATAAAAATAATTACATTAATTAAAAGATATTTTTTTTCTGCGCTGCACCACTCAGTTTAATTTTAACCACTTAACATCTAATTAAGGACCAGATAACTAACAACGTCTTAATTAATGATTAACTAGTATTTGCATCAATTTTATTGTACAAGGCGATACGTTGCCACAAATGTACTGACTGACTTCATGTAATTGACTTCATGTAATTGACTTCATGCAATTGACTTCATGTAATTGACTTTGATCATCTCCTTAACAATAAGCTACTGATGTTTTGTAAGTTACATAATTATAAGTTAATATTCTCCATTTTCACCTCATTATTAATTTATCAGCATTCTGCATACAATTACCTGTGGACAAGTAAAATTAAATTATTATTTTTTGTTGTGATTACAGTCTCCTAAATTAATTATATTGGGATATTACCTCTAACATAACATAACGTTCAACCACCAGCTTTAAGCTTCCATAAAGTTATTATTAGCAACGTAAATAGAGCAACAGTCTCTCTCATTACCGCGTTGCCGATTTTGAAAAACACGGTTCATGTAGGGGAGACCTAGGTGGGTTGACACAAAAATTGCATTTTTGATAATAACTCAGCTTCAGTGATGTCTATTTGCTAGTAAGTTCTCTCATTAGAATGTGAATTTCAACACGTATCTAATTACGAGAAATAAGCAGTTAATAATAACTCCAAGTTGGAGAAAAATTGAATTTAAGCGAACAATTCCGACTGTTTCAACTCTCCTATGGACGAGGTAAATTGAAACAGGGGTAAAGGTGAGTTGACACATATTTAAATGGTCGGTTTTAACTGAATAAAATAAAAAATAAATTAGCAATCATCTTTATTGCGTATGTTTGGAATCAGTGATGTTTTTTTAGTGTTCTTAAATTTAATATTGGGTTTTTTTTCTTCAAGAGCCTCTTGTTCGGGCGTGTCTGTTAAAAAGGTTGATTTAACTTTCCTTCTATTCTGGGTACCTTTTCTAGGTAAAGCTTGTGGTAAAGGCCTGATAAAATATGCGGATTGGTGTGATTTACCTGCAACAGACGACGACGTGGTCGCGATAGTTACCTACATCTATGGGAATAATATCTTCTCCCGTTAGTAATAAATCCGAAATTAAATCTAGACTCAATTTGGTTGATTAATGAAGAGGTCACTTCAGTGACAGGATTTTCTAGACGTTTTTTATTTGATGTGACTTCTTCATATTTATTACTTCAGTCGGTGCAATAATTTCAGAAGTATTTTCTCTCACTCTCTGAACATCATTATATTTTACATCATTATTTATACATATTTTATATCTTGAACTTACGTCCTCTGTCACAACGCAAGAGGAGAGATCTCTCTCCTCTCTTCGTTTTTCTTTTATACTTATTTGGTATGGTGAAAATAAGCTAAGTTACCTAAGCTAAGCTAACTTAAAACAACCGAGGTGAGTTAAAACAAGTTGTTTCAACTTACCTCACCATAATAAAAACCGACTATGGCTACCGTATTGACCATTACCCGAGTTCAACTTGAATATTTCTACAAAATAACGTTACATAATAATACTACATAAAACACACTACGCTGTAGTAAAACAATCAAAAACCTATTTCTTAATATCAAATAAATAAAACTTCTCGAAAAATACCAAAAATACTTATTTTTCGTCAAATTTTGCGCATAGACACGATAACTCCACAACCGCTTGCCGCAACGCCGCGACGTGTACTAATACGTCGTCGTGTGCATCGAAACGAATCAAATGGCGCCATTGTCGTTCTTCTAGTGCCTATACTACCCGAAATATTGAACTTGTGTCAACCTATATCTGTTTCAATTCACCTCGGTCTCCCCTACTCTCGTTACTTTCTCATACAGCCTTCGCTACTACAAGTTAGATCGCTTATTTTTATAGATGGCGCTATAATTTAGGTTAGAATAAATTTTAAAAATGTTGCCGAGAACTAGGTATACGTCTTTATGCACAATTCCAAGCTCGAAGTTTTCCTATATCTTTTTATGGAAACTAGACCTGTAAAGGCGCTTACCCTTGGCGATATTAAGTATGCAGATTACATTATGCAAAGGTGAATGTTGTTTTTATTATTGTATCTATTTAATGACTTCTTCTGTCTAAACTTGTAGGTATACCAACTAATAGAATGGCTATACGCTGTACGAAACAAAAAATAACATCGGAAAAGTTCAGTGAAATGGTTAAAATTGGCGCTAGGGATGTCACTGTCAAATGCAAACCGTTTTATTGCTTAACAAAGATAATTTAGCCCCTTAAAATCCAACCACACGTCCTGATCGACTACCTGATCTCGTGAGGGGCGGACACACGGAAACTAATTTACTGGCGTGGCTAACGTGGCTCTGGTAGACTTTTTTAAAACTTGAAACTTGACATTGGCGTCTCGCCATTAATTTTATAAGACGTTTACATTTACTAGAGACTGGCAAAATTGCGGCTATTCTGCTGCAGAAGCCATTTTAAGAAAAGAAGAAGAAGAAGATAATTTAGCACGACTTGACAATATGGAAGGGATATATGTTAAGCCGTCAGTCCCGGTTGCCGTATACGAACATCTATGGCAGTCATTACGGATAGTTTGAACCCATAAAAGTCCGACTAGTCTATCAACAGAACTTCGACATTGTAAAATTGGTTGTAGAGGTCAGATGGCAGTCGTTTCACAGAAAATATCGAAATTCAGTACCGTTAGAATAAAAATCTACCGAATTCGTAAAATAAAGGTAGAAAGCGGAGCACTGCGATTGGTGGTCTTCAAACACACACAGATTCACAATAGGTATGTAAGTTGCCTATTGTAATGCTCCGTTCTTTCGATACCTTTACATAATTCAATAGTGTTTCGTGCTAAGGGCACTGTAGTTCAGTAATCAACGTTTCAAAATCACTCCTTGATGTTCAATAGTTCTCTCCTTTATTTATAAAACAAGGTGTGATCTCTTAGTAAGAGATAAATACAGTATACAAAATGGTTTCAGTAAACACTAGAAGTAACGCCAACAGTCCGTGAAGTCTTAGTGGTATGACCACGGCGTGACCTTTTGTAGTTGTTACAATAGATGACGTTACAAACAATGGCGTCTTATTCCGAAGGCAGAAAAATTAATTAGCTCATTGAAATTGCGAGTCTCCCCGTGACCATAATTGCTGAAAAGCAAACAAAACTTAAGGCAAACTTAAACAAAATTTAATCGCGATAGACTAAAAATAGTCTTATTTCAATGAATGATATTTGTGTAACGATTCTTGCCGACAGTAGGTATCATTCATTCGTTCAATTTCTACAAAGATCAGAAAGAAACTAGAAGCGGAATATATCTCAATGGAAGAGGATAGATTCAGTAACGGAACCGACGACGACGTCACCAAACTCACACATATATAACCATTAATAATACGTTGCATTAATAATAAACAATGTTTTTGATTGGCCATATTCATATACGGTATCAGATTAGCTCAAATTATCTGAACTACAGAACGAAAACACACCTTAACCATTCATAATAGAGATAACAGACTAGATTTAAAAAAAGATAAAAAAGTAGTGACGACGATTCATATCTTACTCGAACGAGCTTGAATATTAACGAAACGTTTAGACATATCAGGGAATTCTAAAGAAGCACTATTCAAAACTGTAACTTATTACAATGAGCTTTGTTTTGTCGCATTTATCGTTCGTTGCGTAAAAACGCACAGCACTTCCTCTTATTTTTAGATGTTTTTCCATGATTTTCTAGTTTTTGCGTTTCATTCTAAATTCGAAATTCAAAATTCATTCCCGCCTCCGCCAAGAACCATGACACGTTTTTTTAAACAACTTGTATTACCTATGAGTATTTGGTGCATTGATAGTCTGTCTCCGAAACTAAATACAATCGAAATAAAACACCACTGTGCTAATATTTTTATCAGATTTTATCACCACTCTTTGTTGATTTATATGATTCCTCATAGCTAATATCCCCTTAGCAAACAAGGGTGTATTCATGACACACGCTTCGTACATTTAACGCAAGAAAATTTTAATCAGCAAATGATTACAGCGAAAACTGTAATCTAGTAAGTGGGGTACACGTGTACACGTGTACAATCTTTACAGATACAAATGCCTTTAGACACCAACATTTGAAACTCTAGACGGCGGCGTGCGGTTTTAGTCGGTTTGAGTTCGATATTTTTTTATTTGAACCAGAAGCTTCTGACATTGAAGCATTTAATCAATCAAACAAACGTTTTAGCTACTATTTTAAAAATGTAAAATGTTTTTTTTAATGTTATAGCAAGATTAGGAAATTAAGCTTCAAAGTTTTGGATGCAACCGTGTCTGGCGCTCAGATGAAGAAGAGAAATCATAGACAACACAGTAATCGGTACAAATGAAGCAATTCTCGAGAATCAAAACAGGAAACGGATGTGCCGCTTAAAAGTACTTCAGTTTATTTCACGAACGACACATGTTTTCATTGCAACAAGTGCACATGATAAACGAATGTCTATGCATTTTATTTTTATTTATAATATGTGTTTATGTGTGCAATATTATATGTAGATGTTGTAAGGTCGTTTCACGTTTACAAAACACGTGACTTCATATCGATTACGAAGAAAAACGTAATTACAAATTCGGTATTCTATACGATCCGTCAGAATAAATCCTACCTACGTTTTCGCGTGGTTATTAAACCTTCAGAATCATGACGCATTTAGTTTGATTAAGTTTTCAATTATATTTTGAAATGTTTCTTAATTGTCTCAATTATAATAGGCATCACAGGTAGTCCTACAGTCCCGGGTCCTTTAAGCGGGGTGTGAAAAAGCATCTAATGAGGCCGTCAAGTTTGCAGTGACCCTCTTTCATGAGACTTTGACTTCAGCTTAACATCAGGCGAGGTGAAGTCAAATTGACGTACCATAAATAAAAAAAATAAAATAAGTAGTAAGTAAATACAAACCTATATTTCGTAATAAAATCACTATAGTCATTGAATTAGGCTCTAGTTATGAACAAACTACATTTGTCGTCTCCCTGCCCTTGTCCCAATTAATTGTGGTCGGTATAACATGTCATTCTATTCCACACACTCCTATCAGATTCCCACAGTCACTCCCTTCTCTCACACAACATATCAATCTTTTATTGGGCCGACCTCTGCTCCTAAAACTCTCTATATTCATACTTTGGACCTTTTTTACAACATTACTATCATCTCTTCTCATAGTATCTCCAAACCACGACAAATGTTCACTTCTCAATTTTTCATTTACTGGGGCCACGTTCAAACATTTCTTTATAAACAAACAACAAAACATATTCAACATACATACATATGCTCACGCCCGCAATCCTAGGCAGAGGTGTACTAAACACCCACATTTCGCCAACTATGATCTCCGTTCCCACGTAATAAGGGGCGAGCTTAAAAATTTCATAAAAAAAATTCTTATAAGAATTTCAAAATAAAACATTCACTCGTGCTCTTAAGCTCTAATAGCCTTCCCAGCTTCCCACGAGTATAATTTAGCGAAGGATTGCATCGCCACAGTTCGTGTTAATCAATCAACGCTTCGAGACACCAGTGCTGCAGTGGATCACTCCTTTATTTAAGAAACAACGTGTGAACTCTTAATCTTTATAAGTATAGTATACATAATTGTTTCAGCAAACACTTGAAGTAAATATACCAACAGCTCACAAAGTCACAAACAGTTCGTAACTTCTTGGAATAAACCAATGAGTTTCATTATTATCATTATTAAAACCAACATTCCCGTGGACTGAAAGAGGCTGCCACTGTCCCTTCTATATTTTCGATTCGCGCTAAATTGTCTTTGATTAGTATAAATTTGACATTGACAACTGTACAGAAAAACCAAATGCATAGATTCAAATCATAGACCCTACACGTATAGACCGCACACGAACTCCCTGCTGCGATCAGAGAGTCCCTTTGGAGAGAGGAACTGCCACCATCCTCTGATTTCCTACCTCCCCAGGAGAAACTAGCCCCCGGGTACGATCTCCCCTGGCCGGTATGGCGATCTCTCAACCGTCTGCGTACATAGGTCGGTCGGTCGAGGCAGAATCTGTGCAGGTGGGGAATGTGAGACCCGGGCTTAACCTCATGTGACTGCGGTGCCCCCATATAGTCCATGACGCACTTGGTTTCGTGTCCTTTATGCCCTGCCTCCTGCACCAAAGATGACCTGAATGAAGCAACTGACGGTGCGGTCGACATGGCAAGGTTTTACTCTAAAACAGTATAAGCATGAGTGGATCATTGACACGAAAGAAGAAGATATAGCCTACCGTAAATAGACCCACAGACTCCTTCGTGGGCGCGTAACCGAATTTAAAATGTCAGTGGAAGTGACTTGTGAATTAAAGGCTTAATTGCACCATCTACCTGTTAACCTCATCAAATTTTTCTCTGCCGCACCATTAAGTCCTGGAATTCCTTATCGGCGCACGTGTTTCCTTCTTCTTACAGTCCCGGGTCCTTTAAGCGGGGCGTGAAAAAGCATCTGATGAGGACGTAAAGCTGAGCGCCACCATTGTAGCACTGTACGTGTTTGCAATGGTGACCTTCTTTCATGAGACTTTGCCTTCAGCTTAACATCAGGCGATGTGATGACAATTTGACGTGCCATAAATAAAAAAAAAATAAGGTTTCCGTCAAAAACCGGGACCAGACCAGTGCAAATATATTGGTAGGACTGAAAACAGAAGGCGAAAAAGGTGATTGGTAGGACTAGCATGAACCTTGCTTCAGCAAGAAAAGGTATAAAGGTACGACACAGGACTGTTCAAACTGATATATATTAATGGTTGTTATGGCTTGCAAGTTGAAGGTACCTAATACGTGCTTACCTAATCGTGATGGAATTATTCTTCACAACAAAGGTTATAGCGTGCAATCTACATAACTGCTCTTTACAAATTACAAATAGTTGTTTTCATACGTGAAATATTCTTTGTTATAATCAAACATATTTATCTACTTGATGTACTTGGCAAAATATTTGCAAATTGAACGGAATTTTTTTTTTCAGTCTACACAACGCGACCTAGACCCATGGTAAGCATAGTTTAACTAGCTTGTTTTATGGGTTCTAGAATGCGGATAAACATACTTAGATACTTTTTTGTTTTTGTAAATACACCCAGACCAATGCAAATATTCATTTTCATGATCACAAATATTTGCACTGAGCGGGAATCGAACCCACGCCTTCTACATAGCAGTCGCGTTCACTACCACCACGCCACGGGGGTTATCGGTTGAAAATTAAGGACAGTAATTAGTCTTCTCCGGTAGAATAATGAAGCGTTTGAAACTTGTAACCCTGATGTATCTACTAAGGAGCTTGCAGTCTCAATAACATCATTCCGGGAGGTAAACCGAATTCGGTTGCTAAATCTTACCGATACACGTCGAGACTAACGCCTCCCATACAATTACAAAACACTACTAGACTACGCCAATACCCACTGGTCCCACTAATGCTGCGACTACCACCACCTCTGCCCGGCTATGTACTTGCTGACCCCTGAACGCAATCCAACCGAGGTTGCTACCCACCCGGTCAAAATTTATGACAAATTTATTCCATCAAATTTCTACCACCAGTAGTTATAACGTATTTTACGCCGCATCCTTCGATTAGACATTTCTTTCGTTCACGTAATCAAAATAAATAACTATATATTTTGTTCTTTCTCTTATGACCCATTCTTTACTTGAAAAACCTAAAATAAGTAGGAGCAAAGCTGCGAAATTACCAATAACTTAGCCCACTTTAAGTTAGCAATCGTTTAAATAAATGCATCACTCTCTGAACAATTACAATTTACAAGCAAGTTGTGACGTGCTATGTTCAAGCGATGCCGACGCGGGTAGGTACGTGTCGCTCTGGATTAAACCGGTTTATAAAGGTTTTAGTATGGTTCCCATTCTGGTTTCGCTCCGAATGAAACCTTTACTAAAAACCGGGTTTAACCTTTATTAACCGGTATTTTCTAAACCGGTTTCAAGCCCTGCAAACCAGTAAACATGTAAGCCAACAAAATGTAAGTACCTACGCTCATAAATTCCGAATTACTAAATCAAATTGTACCTAATTATTAACGAAATCTGAATACCTCGCGGGCTGAGAATAATCCTTCAGGCACTTTAGGTCTTATTACCGTAATGTCCAGACGGTTCATTACGTCTACTTACCTGAACGTCCATTCCCTGATAGTCCACTTCCCTGGTAGTCTACTTCCCACTGAGTCCATTATCCTAAAAATCCACTTCCCTGAATGTCTATAAAACAATATGGTGGTACGAGGCTCATTGGTTCAGGTACTTCAGACCTAGTTAATAAGCTCACTCCAAGAGAATATATATATATATATATCTAAAGCCTCTACACAATTTTCTACTCTCATAAAATATGATAGACAAAACAACAGACGTTCTAAAACAGGTCGAAAACCAGTAACAACAATATCAGATTTCTACCAATATTGTGAAGTATGGCAACACTGACAAGTGACAATCTCACTTTCAAATGTCGAGAGGGAAATTTATTCCCCTGTTCTAATAAATACCCTGGGGGTATCAGGTATTCAATTTGCAGACCGCCGGTGTGTACACCGCGGCTTGAATACTAAATTATTTGATCTGTTATGTGTTGGCGGCCATTATGAAGATGTTTTATTATTTCTAAGTATACCCTATTCGATGCAGATTGGCAGAAAGACAAAGTGTATTAGGTATATCAAACTTAATACGCTTTACTAAAGTGTATTGTTAGTATAATTCCTACAGTACCGGGTCCTTTAAGCGGGGCGTGAAAAAGCATCTGATGAGACCGTCAAGCGAAGCGCCATCAATGTAACACTACATGTTTCTAATGGTGACACTCTTTCTTGAGACTTTGCCTTCAGCTCACTATCAGGCGAGATAAAGTCAAATTGACATGCCCTACATAAAAAAAATGTTAGATACAAAAGTTACTAAGTCAATGATTAAAACAAAGATGTTGCCAACTGTGCGTTTAATTCTTTTACACAGTGCAAATTTTTTATATTGTCTACCTATCCATTCAGAAAGTAATTCTTTCGGTTTGCTGTCTGTTACGCTTTCACGGGTATACCGCTGAACCAATTTTAATGAACTTTATTACAAAGATAGATTAAGTACATTGATAACACACTTGTAGTTCTTCACGATATTTATTATTGAACCCAACCGGCATTCTCAAAGGTTTATATTGACAGTTAGTTAACTGTCAATTTGACAAATACTAACTAGAGAAGTACAAGTGTTATCAATCAACAATATAAATAAATAGATTAAGTAGACCTTATGAAAGGATATAAGCTATGTTTGTTGGTAAGCCATATTGTTAGTGGAACAACAATATCTTTTCTAATATTATTGTTCGATAGCACTTCATTATGAAATGTTTCCTTTGACCTGTGATTGCAAATTTTGTCGTATATACTTAGTTTCCTCGGGCTATTTCTTACGTAACTACCGGCAGAGACGTAAAACGGGGCAGTGTTGTTATACGAGTAGATACGAAATATTTAAATACCTATCTAAAAACTAAATTAGACAAGGATTTTTTTTATGATATCTCTTCTCCTACTGGACGAACTGTAAAGAAAAAATATGGCTCGGTTCCCATAAGGATTGATTGATTTTTTTTTCCATAAACAATTTTGGTACCAACATTGCGTTTGAAAATCTGATTAGTACAACTAATCACATATTACATTATGACGAGGCTATGAATTTTGAATTTCAAATTAAGTACTCCGAACGCAAGAGTTTAGATAAGAGTGACTTTACCTTGACATAGAAAGTCCTCCCATATGACTATGATATACTTATTATTGCTCACTGTCTCACTTTAGTATTACTTTAGACGGCCTCACTCGTTTGATTTATGTGCTACTTCTATATTATTATTGTATTCTGAGGCACGGATATATGTTTTTACTCATTAACGCAAAATCCTCTGAAAGGATCTGTATAAAATTTGACACAGTGAGAGAATATACCCTGGAATAGCACATGCCTACTATTTAATAAAGGAGTATTTTCCTATAAGCTGCAAGAAAAGGCGGACACGCGTGGTACAGCAAATATTCCTTTATAAATCAACATAACATAAACTCACGCCTTTATCCCCGAAGGGGTAAGCAGAGGTGCTAGCACCCACATTTCGCCAGTTTATGTCTAGGTCCCAATGTAATAGCGAGCCTATTGCCATTAACCGGGTACTTATAAACCTGCGATAAATACACACATAACTTCGAAAAGCGTCACAAAGTCATTGGTGTGTGCCATGGTAAACCTGGGATCGAACTCAAGACCTCGTTTCAGCAGTCCATTACCCATATCACTAGGCTACCGCGGTATAAATCAACACTTATGTTTATTTTATGAGCACTGGCGTAATTAAATGTAATTAAATCCAACACATACAACTAGTAAGAATAATAGAATCTACGTCGAAATACGCCATGATGGATTGTAATTGTTAAGTGACCGGTACAAAGGTACTTACATTAATTATCACTGGTTTCCTGATCAGGTATGTTTCCTCGCGAATAACTTTATATAAATTATATTCCTTTTTTATATACTAGCTGACCCGCGCAACTTCGTCTGCGTCATCCCGTTTTTGCAAAAAAAAATTATTCCTGCTCCGCACCTGTTGGTCGTAGCATGATGTTATATACATATAAGCCTTCCTCTTTAACCATTCTATCTATAAAAACAAACCGCATCAAAATCCGTTGCGTAGTTTTAAAGATTTAAGCATACAAAGGGACAAGAAAAATAGGGACAGAGAACGCAACTTTATTTTATACTATGTAGTGATACCTATACACCAGGGCCTTTATACTTGTCGGGGTGCGAGAGATATGTCTTGTATTGTCTCACCTCCGGCAATCAAAGACCCATAGCAACGTGCCTTTTGGTCGGTTCGAGTACGACATAATCACCTCGAATCGCGTTGAAGCTAACCGTTGTCAATTTGCTATCAATGGATTACTATTCACTCCGGGGATTTTAATAATAAGAATATAATGAAATGAAATATTTCGAGTCACAAGGATTCCATATTAGATTTTTAGTCATATTTGATTAGATTTATGCCAATCCCATGCTTTCGCCTCCCAAGAGTGGGCCAGACCTATGTCTGTCACCGGTGACTAATTGAAGCTTCAGTAGCTTATTGGTTAAGGAGTCCGTCTTACGATCGACAGGTCCCAGGTTCGAATCCTTACGCTAGCGACGTGAACCAACTCTTAACAAAAGCACTTAGTTAGTAGAGGGAATATTAGTGATTTCGGTTGCAAATATTCTTTATTTAAAAGAAAATGTTGGATATCTCATTGACGTTAAGTGTACAGTCGACAAAAGAGATACGGTTCCACTTTTTCATTACGTTGTATGTAAATGTGGTACCGTATATCTTTTGTTGACTGTACATAAAAGATAGAAACTGAAGTAATTGTTCGTCTAACTACGAGTTTAAACAGAGTACATAAACATTATTACTTGACCGAAAGCTAGCAATTATGAGAAATAAATCAAATTATTGTATAGGAGCTTCTAATTACTTCCTATATTAAAACAATTTAAGTATTTATTTACCCGTTATTTATCAATTTGCATGAAATAAGTAAACGGATAATTTTTAATAGGTAGTTGTTATAATAATTGTTTTAGTAGATAGTAAAATAAACGTACAACTGTAACTGCATAATAATTGATGGTGATTCGATGCTTTTACTGAAACGGCAGTAAACAAGAGGCTAAATACATGTATCTCCATACTAACACGCATACACACACCTTGGCCCCTTACTTTTAGGCGGGTTTCTATTGTAGTGGATACAATAACATAACATAAACTCATGCCTTTATCTCCGAAGGGGTAGGCAGAGGCTAGCACCCACATTTCGCCAGTTTATGTTCAGGTCCCAATGTAATAGGTGGCGAGCCTATTACCATTAACCGGGCACTTTTAAACCTGCGATAAATACACACATAACTTCGAAAAGCATCGAAAAGTCATTGGTGTGTGCCATGGTAAACCTGGGATCGAACTCGAGACCTTGTGTCAGCAGTCCATTACCCATACTCATACATACAATGGTTATGTTTATGGTTATGATTAAAAACTATGGAACTAAAGTAAGATTGAAATAATATTACTTTTAAGAAGTGAAGAAAGGTCCCAAGAGTTAATATATATCTAAAAAAACGTAGGTGTTTTCATTTAATAACCGTAAATCATTCCTCTGTAATCCTCCGTCAGTCAGGATCAACATCAAAATGACATTTACGTATGCAAATCCCGCGGCACGTCAAAGTGACGTTACCAGTATTACCACTCGTAAAAATTAAGTTCGCGGTGTTGCCAACGGCAGGCGGTGCCCGTCTGGGCGGTCCCGTGAGTTATGGGAGAGCTTTTTGATTTATTTGCTTCAGTGATATTATCGTATTGAAGAATGATGAGACGTTTGTGTGCTTTGAATATTTATATTTTTCTTTGTTTGTTTTTTATTTTATTTTTTAATATCACTCTAGTGGCAGACAAGGTCACGGCCCACCTGATGGGAGGACGTTACATGGCCTATGGACGAGTACATCATCAGAGGCGTCGCCGTAAGAACCTTCTGAGGATCTTGAAGAACTCCATATTGTTTGGTACCTAACCTGAATTTTTATTTCGCTGTAACTTGACGAGGTATGTACGTAATTTATATGGTATTTAATAGGTCAACATAAACATAAGTATTCACCATCCAAAACATGAGTATAACTTGGTTCATTAAAGAAAGGTTTTATAAATGGCGGACGTTATCACTTCCTCTCGCTCGCACACTAGTACTGTCTATACTCACTCACGCGCGTACCGTCAACACACAAAAAATATTGATCTTTATTTTCTTCCACGCTCTGTGCTCTTGATGCGATGCATAAAAGAAAGGATTCTTAAATGTCGGCTTGTACTTGTGTTGACAGATAGTACACCTATCATACAAAATTTCACATTATTTTTCAGTTAAAAAAAAATATAAACAAGACCGTTGTTCATAATAATGTTAGTTCTTTACTTTAACCAACATCATGATCTTCCATGATCCTCCTTATAGAATGTGATATACGTTCCTTTTTCAGGATGAAAGGACTCTATGTGTAAAAGTAGGTACTGTTTCCGATGAAAACAAAAATAGATGCCGTCACGTGTCGCGGGCGAAGCCACCGGCCGCAGCTAGTTAGAAATTATTACGACCCGGTCTTGTTTATATTATTTTTCATATGAAAAAAAAAATATTTGAAATTTTATATGCTAGCTGTACTTTCCGTCAACGCAAGTACAAGCCGCCATTTATAAAACCTTTCTTTAATGCACCAGCTTATATATATACTTATTATATCAGAAGGTCAATTCTCCTAATAATATTGTGAGAATTCAGTTCCAATCGAATCTTGATCCCACAAATGTCATGAAACTATGAAATAAAAGTTATTCTGTTCACAAACTTTTCATCGCTCGCTTTATGGTGAGTATACAAGCTAAAGAACCCCTGACTCCGAGGAGATGCGACCGGGGCTAACGCAATGATGATGATGATGATGATAATAAATAACCGTAAATGTATTTAAATCTCACTGTGTGTGTGCATATTTTATGATAATTAATATATGATAATCATGGCGGCATTAGTATTATAATTTGCTTACAGCCCATCTTAGGAACATTACGTGGGAAGAATCATTAGGTTTTGTACTGTAGACGGTACATATATTTACACGTATGTAAACATAACATAACATAAACTCACGCCTATATCTCCGAAGGGGTAGGCAGAGGTGCTAGCACCAACATTTCGCCAGTTTATGTTTAGGTCCCAATATATCCGTGTGTATTTTTTGCACAATAAAACTTTTCGAAGTTATGTGTGTATTTATCGCAGGTTTATAAGTGCCCGGTTAACGGCAATAGGCTCGCCACCTATTACATTGGGACCTAAACATAAACTGGCTAGCACCTCTGCCTACCTCTTCGGTGATAAAGGCGAGAGTTTATGTTTATATGTTTATGTCCATGACTTAAAATGAAAATCATTTATCCTGTATATACTATTAAACGGTACATATAAAACATTAAAATTTAAAATATATTATTATAGGTTAGTTTGGCAAATGGACCACACTTCTGCAAAACGCGGCACCGGCTACGATATAAACGGTTTTTTTAAACCATTTATATGGTAGGTACTAAAAGTTAAATTGTAAACGCGATATGTAGTTAGTTACACAGATATGACAAGTGTAAACATTGACATACACACAAAATATTTACCGACTGTCTTCGTACCAAGATACATTATGGTTATGTATTGCTAAACGCATTGTGTAATAACTGTGTTTGTGCGTTTGTTAAAGAGTTACAGAATGAGTAACGACACGTGTAATTTTTTTTTATAACACTTAGATGGCAGATACGCACTCGGCCAACCTGATGGTAAGTTTTTACCGTGGCCTATGGACGTTTGCAATATCAGGGGCAACACACTCGTACTGCTGACACTGAAGGAAATTTATTATGCCCTTCTTGAAGAGCCCTATATTATAAGCACTTGAGAAAACCACAGTACGGAGTTCATTCCACAGTGTACTTGGGACGTGGGATGAAGTTTCGTTCATGGAAAGAAAGAAAGAAGAAGGAAAGAATCATTCAAATATCTGTATTCCTGTCGGTTACCAAGTCTCGTAAAATAAAAAAGGTCCGTTCTTATTCATTTGTAACAGTCTACCCAACCTCTAATTAAATAGTATTATTATTTGACTAGCTGTTGCCAGCGGCTCCGCCCGCGTGGACTTCTGATTCCGTTCCCGCTGCTCCATAAAAACTTTCTGTAGAGTTCAAGGAACAAATTAAAAAAGAATTACTCGAATTGGTCCAGCCGTCTTCGAGTTATGCGCTTACCAACATAGAAGATTATAAGGAAGTGTAACGTTATTTTTCATTTCTTTTTTCAAACGAAAAGAGAACATGCCCCGATTATGTGTTTGACTAAATGATTATACAGATTAGCCAAGTTTTTTTACAAGTTTCGTTATAATCGAAATTGAAATCACACGTTTTTATACCGTAATTTTGACAGTCATGTACACAATTATGTCCTTACCGACTCGTAGTCACACCACATTATCACACCAGTATGACAAACAGTATTTTTCCCGTTTGTCACACTACTTTGTTGTACAGAACAAAACAACACAGACTTTCTAAAGTATGGTTAACTTATACCACTGACCAACCAATTGATACAATAGCGGTGTTGGCGCCTATCGCTATATTGATTAATGAAAACAAATGGAAATTTCGAATTATGTGAATGCATGTTTACGATCTCTTTCTACTTATAACAATGCATAGTCAATTAATTCAACAGTCAATTAGTGTATTGGGCGTTAGTTCACAATACATGGACGATATCTGATTAAGTTTGCCTCCCCATACCCGCGGGCTAGGCGGGGACACCGTGGTCCCTGCACCCGAAGGGGGTCATCTCGAATGAGAGGGCCTCTGCCGAGGTACGAGGAATATGTTGGTTACTATCTCCCTTCCGGCAACTAAAGACTCAAAGACGGCATGCATTTTAGTCGGTTCGAGTCCGACATAACCTTCCAAACCGGCTCCGGTGCGGGCGGTATCCATGAGAATTTTTCGCACTATAAAAAAAATAATTAAGTATAAAACTAATAACGGATTAGAAAATGTATTGGGGGAGGGGAACCCATCCCTCACCCGAGGTTTATTGTCCAAGAAACGATAGAAATTAGAAAACATCGCAACTTCAATCAGGAGAGGGCTTCAAACTATCTGCGATATGGAATCCAGTAATTAAAAAAACTATGCCTAGTGTTGTAGCAAACAAGGTCACGGTCAGAGTAGTGAGTCGTAACAAGTGCGATGTGGGATTAGTTGGACAAGAAACTTCACCCTCCCCGTAACCCTCAGAGTCGTGACATCGCATATTCCAGTCAGTTTGTGATTGTAACGCCCTTCTCCTGTAAACGACTCAATACCTTCCTCAAAATATCATCATGAGCCTCTATGCTATCTGTATGAATCAAAATATCATCCACATTGGTAACCACACCACTAATGTCCTCAACCAATTGTTAAAATTTACCAAACCAAACCTGGCCGAAACGTCAAGCAAATCAAAAGGTAAATTATTGTATTTCCCATTTGATCGCGTTAATGCCCGGTTTTCGCCGTATGTCATTATTTACACTGAACCATGGTTGCTTTTCAGCACCCATGGTTACGTCAACGAGGAGACACTAAAGCACAAAGTAAATTAGTTCTTAACGGTAATCTCACAATTTGAAGTATAAAAGTACCTGGGGCCTTACCACCGCCTCTTAAACGTAATATTATTTCAATGTAAGTAACATTGAAATAATATTTATAGTTTACTTTCGAACTCACTGTTATCGTACGTCAATATTTGTGTACTGTATTATGTAAGACAAGTGTAAATTCTAACAAATTAAACAAATAAATGTATCCTCTACAGTATTAGATAATGTTTGACCCATGGAAAACAGAAAACAAGTGGAACTGTGATAAAGTCGGTGCACGCGTCTCATTGCTTTGCGTAATTCCGCAACGAAGGATAAATTCGACAATAATGGACTTTTTTGTAAGAATAGGTAGGTAGCTACGTGTACGTCTAAATTTTTTCGTAAATATTCAAGCTTATTCGATTCAAAGTATGATACGCCATATAATATACTTTTATATCTATTGCAAAGTAATCGCTCTTTTGAACTGTTAAAATCATCGTTCCGCTACTAAACCTATGTGTCAAATTTCTACTATTTTTAGTGTTCTGTGGTTTGACCCATTTTAACCATAGGGTAGGGTGACTCACATTGAACCGGGTAAATTTCAAAGGGTAAATTTCTTCTTGTAGCGTGCTCATTTTTCGATGAATGCTTTTATTTTTTTGTGTTTTTAGTAAATTTATTTAACTAGAATTATATAAACACAGCATTGTATGTATTGTATTGTTTAAATTCCGTTTGGTTTCAGAGTAAAGAAACAATTTATGGAAAACGTAACGACGCTGAAAAGTATGAAACAAGATTTTCTGGTTAATGGATTAAACAATGTTACTGAAGAAGCAAGATAATCGACACATAGACTAACAAGATACGTCTGTTGCATGTTGACAATACTATCACATGATAGTATACTTTAGTACAGAATTATCAGTGTACAGAGATACACATATTCAAGCTTAAAAAGCCGTAGTCACATACAAAGACTGTCAAAATCATAACCCTCCTTTGACTTCGCCGTAGTCGGGTAATAAAAAGAACCACAGACAATAAAGGTATCATCAATATTTAATTGTCAATTACTTTTCGGATAACTAAACGTAATGAAAATAAATTAACCAATTTATGATAACTGAAATGCAGTTTTATTAACATTAATGTACACATTCAATTATATTGCTTTGTTCGTATGTTTGTGTACGTGTAACTGTTAAACTACTTGACCTACTGAGGTTAATATATGCCTATATACATGTATATTCATGATGATGGTTCATAATATTATTACTATTAACCAGTAATCAATTGATATTAAATTTTACGGGCTATTTACCATGTGTTGATAGTGTCTGATATTTAAACATTGTTGCCTACACAATCATCACGGAATTACCGACAATCATGGACAATATTCACGAATAATCTGCACAGGCCACTAGACCCATGGTAAGCATAGCTTAACTAGCTTGTATTATGAGTTCTAGAATGCGGATAAATATATTTAGATGCATTGTATTTGGAAATACATACATATACATCGAAATAACCAATCTACTACTAATGCAAATATTCTTATTCAGGTACAAAAATGACAGTGCAAGGAGCAGGAATTGAACCCGCACCTCCTGCGTAGCAGTCGCGTTTACTACCGCCAAGCCACAGAAGTCGTCGCATCTTGTCACATAGGTCGTTACTTCAGTTCAATCCTGGAATTCCTTACCGGCGCTCGTGTTTCCTGCTTCTTACAGTCCTGGGTCCTTTAAGCGGGCGTGAAAAAGCATCTGACAGCCTAGTCAGATGCTGTTTCACGCACAAGCTAAGCGCCACCATTGTAACACTGTGGGTACGTGTTTTTAACGGTGGCCCTCTTTCCTGAGACTTCGCCATCAGTTTACCATCAGGCGAGGTGAAGTCAAATTGTCATGGGCCTAAATTAAAAAATCCCCAAACTGTGACAGATAAGATTTTTAATGTGGAGTTGTGGAAACTCCACTAATAAATAGTCGATCTTGTTCTGCCCTACAGAATACCGCGGCAAATAATAAGTAAAATAATAATAACCTTGTGTTGTGTTTCCGACGGTGAGTAAAGTAGCCAGAGCTCTCTGGAGAGGTTTTGTGTTGTCAGTGGGTAGACCGATAAAACTGATTTGTCACAGTCTGCCGAGATTCGGATTATTCCACTATGATCACGGATTGTCAGCAGGTGATTTAAGGACACAAAGTTGTGGAATTTGATCACCCAGGTGAATTGTCAGCAGGTGATTTAAGGACACAAAGTTGTGGAATTTGATCACCCAGGTGAATTGTCAGCAGGTGATTTAAGGACACAAAGTTGTGGAATTTGATCACCCAGGTCATATCACCCAGGTGATCATAGTGGAATAATCCCGAGATTCGCCGCCAACGCTCACGACGCTATCTCGCTCCCTCTCGTCTCATGCTCTTTCTCTTTCTTTACTTCTCCCCCCGCAACACCGCGCGCACCATACTAGCGGCACAGTGCTCGTGGCCAGAAAATATTTATTAATCTGTGGTCAGACTATAACATGGCATGCCAATGTCACAAGTTCCAACGAACTCATAAAATTAGGTTAAAGTTCTGTCCGGCGGCATTGTGCACAAAAAAATTAAAAAAGAACTGCGCGGTGTTAAGTTTCACTCAACGGAGACTGGCGTAAAATCTTTTATGTTATAATTGGAGCAGTAACTAAACGGTTTTTTCGAGGTTAGCCCGACTGCAGAAGATCGAAAATGATTTGGATTCTTATAATTAGATGAATTCTACAGGTTTCTACAGGGTAGGCAGCACGTGTGTGACGCCTCTGGTGTTGCAAATGTACATAGGCCACGGTGACCGCTTCCCATCAGCTGGGCCGTGTGCTTGTCTGCCACCTAAGTGGTATAAAAAAACCTAAGACATACTAGTGGATGTCCGTGGTTTCGCTTGCGCGGAGTTCCTTGATCGTATCTTTTTTATATTAAAACATTCCAACGAACTTCAGGAACATACAAAAACACATTTTGCCGAATCGAGCCGTTTTCAAGTTCTGCGCTTATTATCATGCATTTTTAGACATGTAAAATAATAAGAATAAATGTTTATTAAAAAAAAATACAATGATATAACGGTCAGTCATAATTGTAGTTCCATAAATAAGGATTTAAAAAATCGGTTCTCTAAAATTATCAAATATCATGCATGACAGTATCATTCATCAAGAGTACTTATTACACGGTGTATGAATATTATTATCTAAATTACAGAGTAGCTATGGGAGTAAAGTTTAAATCAGTTTAATAACTTAATAAAGAGCGTGTGTAGTGTATCATGCATGATTTGTGTGTTAATTTAAAAACTATTATTAATATTAATAATTTAAAGTATTAAAAGAAAAGTACCTAAACCTATTCCTGGCATTTGTCATCAAATTACGTTATTTTTTAATTTTATTAATTCACTTTAGTAGAAAATATCTTAAAAGACTCCGGTGACCACTACATTAAAAAGTTAAATTAATAACTAAAACGCCGCTGGGACATTAAGACAAATGGATCGTAATTACAGCACAAAGCTATAAACACACGTAATCGAAGTACAATTTAAAGTGCGTCATATTGTCATTGAACTTGAGTGAAAGTTTATTTTTTAACGAACCGCCATCTATGGTGCTCGATTTGACAGCGCAATGAAAGTAATTTACCGAAATGGACACCATTTCACAATATCGCTGTTGCCTTTGCCTGTCGTAAAAAAACATCATCTGTCAACAGAATTATAATCGTACGTCATCTGTCGTTGAACTTGAATATGGAATCGGTTCGCATTCAAATTTTGAACTTGGTATCGTAATTTATTTTTAAATATAATGTAGACGACCGTCTGCTTGTGCTTACAAATGAAGAACTTATGATTATTGTATTCTGCACAAAATTTAACGTGGCTATTATACAGAACTAGTAATTAGGACGTAATTAGAGTAGAGTAAGTACTTAGAAAGGTTTCTAAAGCCTTATTTATTCATAACAATACCTAATGCTCGTCAAATCTAATTAATCGTTATCGTTCATGGAAGATTATAGACAGTGCCACGTCCCAGGTATTTTTGTAAAAACAATAAAATTATTTTTAAACTTTATTGTTAGATATTTCTGCGAGAAATGTTTAGTGGGAACATAAATAAATTGATGATGGAGACCAGATCAAAGATATACACATTATTATAAGGAGTAAAGGACAACGACAGATTAGACTAATCATATTAAAGTTAATTAATAAAACCCGCAATTTTCTGCACTTCTTAAACAAATTCGCTTGTGGGATACAAGCCTGACTTAGATACGGTGGGTAAGGCATAAACATCCCTTGATAGGTACAGATACTTTTAATTCAATTAACTAGTTCGGCTCTCAATAGAACTACTTGGTGGTACGCTCAAACAGCTGCTATCCACGTCGGCATGCCAGAAAAAAAAACTCAATGTCAAAGTCATCCGATTTCAAAATCGATTTTTTAAATATGGACCGTTCTAAATTGGCGGCATTACGTAACAGAGAAAGTGAGAAGTTCAAAATGAAATTAAGTGGAATTGATGCTTCTAATATGGGTTCATTGTGTACAATGAGAGGCGATTAGGCCTTTGTCAGCACCGTGATCAGTGTGATCACACACGATAAAATAAATGTGATACATCGATAACACTTTCGTAACACGATGTGTGAACAGCTTTATAATCAAGTTTGATACACGTTATATATATATACTTCCAGAATGGAATTTTTAACCCTATCTAGAGGGAAATTACTTTTTTTTCTCTTTCTTTGTGATGTTTTAGTTCTTGATATTTTTCTTATTTTTATTTTTAGTTTTAATAATGTCTAAATTGTATATGTAATGGTTTTATTAAATAGATTTAGTAATTAAGTATCCTCCATTAATTCATTGCATGATGGGTTTACCTTTAAGTAGTTGTTACATTGTCTGAAGATTTTTCTGTTAATTTTTGTATGTCGTGTATTAATGTAAACAATTGTTGGTAGACCTAATAAATAAATAAAAAAAAGTTATAGAGTTGTCCTTAGAGGCACAAAACCTGGGGTGAGAAAGTGACAGAGTAGGTATATCGGAGAATGAAGTATATGAAGCGTGAAAAGTTTTTTATAAACCATTATCAACTTTGACAGAAATAGATATTGCAGCTCACTGTCACTGTCATTTTTAATTCGGTATTGTTATTATTATTGTGGTAACGCTATGCTACAAGTTCCCATACTTTTAAAAATAAAGAAATCTCTACCGTAAGATTTTCAGAAACTCGCTTGATTCACCTTCAAACAAAATGGATTTAGAAATTTTTACGTACATCGCGAGCAAACAGAAAAACTGACAAAAATTTAAAATATATTTTAGTGTTCAGTATCGATTATATATAACATCTGTAATGTACGACTACGTTGTATAATACTGTAGAAAATGAATAATTGAAAAATGTAAAACCTGTCTGTGATAAATCTAAACTGGAATAGGTACAGTGGGCTCCAAAAGTTCCTGGACACGTAAAGATCCTAATCCTTTGACAGCCTAAGTGATTTAAAAAAAACAAATTTAACCATAGACAACGTTAATAAAATAAACTATCGACGTTTTGTTTCTTCATAAGAAAATAAATAAACTTTTTATCATAATATTTATTTTGTGAATCATAGGTTTGTGAATCAAAGGTATTATAAGCTATGTTATGTTCTACCACATACGGTGTTTTAGAGATTAACATACTTTAATTAAAATTAGTTTATAAAACTTCTGCAAGTAATAGTGTAAACTTAATTACTTTTAAGTAGATATATTAATTATCCAGTAGCTTCTAAGACGTAATTGTTAGTGCCATCTTTTCATACAATTTTTTTTTTCAAATTGTCTAGGGACTTTTGTAGCCCACTGTACGTACCTACCGGTGTGCAAGTACCATGTGTAACTACTTTTATAAATTAATGATTGACATGTTGGGTGTAGTCGAAGTACACGAGACCCCGTGTAATAATTAGACCTTTTCATATTTTATCCTCATATGGCCTGGTCAACTTAGTGAAACATATAAGTTTTATATCAGGCGTGTGATGCGGAGGAATACCACGACGCTTTTTAATTTAAGTCCTTTTTTTGTTTTAATTATCATGTTAGTTTTATTTTTTATTAATGATGAGTTTATAACAATGTAGTGTATAGATTAAGACATTGTTATAAAATCTTTCTGTTTCAATAAAATTAAAATTAATATTATTATAAAAAGTTTTATGCTGGATAGTTTTAGACATGCATCATTTTTTTTTTGCCACATTGGAACGCAACTGCTTTGCAGAAGGAGCGGTTTCGATTCCCTTCCCACTCAGTGCAAATATTTATGTGCATGAATATGAAAATTGATATTGGTATACGTGTTGCTATGTATAAAACGTATTTAAAAAAATGTATTGAACTATGTTTATCCACTTTCTAAATTACCCATACCCATAACACAAGTTTCCTTCTTCCTACAGTCCCGAGTCCAAACATCTGATGAGGCCGTCAAGCTGAGCGCCACCATTGTAGCACTGTACGTGTTTGTAATAGTGGCCCTATTTCATGAGACTTTGCCTTCTTTGACTTTGACTTTTATTCTTTCAGAAAAACTTACAGCTAGAACAAAGATTATGAACAATTGTACTTAATATAAAATGGCCAATTACAAGTTTTCGCAATTCGCATAGTAGTTATCGTGATATATACAATACTGTATTTAGCATTGTAATAGTTGGTTTTAATATATGAAATAATATTAAACCAACAGTTTTGAATAGCTGGTTTTGCAGATTAATTCTAAATAGTAAACACTCCAAGCTTAGTTAGCTCTTTATTCAAAGAAACATCTGACGGAAAGTTTTTAAACCTCCACTGTTTGTAATCTTGTGTTTTGAAACATGCAGTATTACCTATTCTGCCACACACCTCACTCTAGACGGGACAAGTCTCGCGACTCGTCCGACGGGATGCCACTAGCCAGTTGACGGCACACGGAAACAGGTACTGAACAATTTTCTCTACAACGTTGACTTGTAACTCTTGTAAGGACGTTGAGACAAAACCTACCTCTCAATTAAATCGATGTTCTTTATCAACTCCCTTTTTTTTATTTATGGCACGTCAATTTGACTTCACCTCGATTGATGTTAAGCTGAAGGCAAAGTCTCATGAAAGAGCGTTTGCAAACACGTTCAGTGCTACAATGGTGGCGCTCAGCTTGACGGCCTCATCAGATGCTTTTTCACACCCCGCTTAAAGGACCCGGGACTGTAAGAAGAAGGAAACACGTGCGCCGGTAAGGAATTCCAGGACTTAATGGTGCGGCAGAGAAAAGACTCACCGAACCGCTTGTTTCTTGATGAATATTCTGTACCGTATGTCTGTGTGTTATGAAAAGAAATCAAACACGAAAACATCGACGGAGGTCTCGCAGAAACCTCAGCCGACCTCAGCTTCTTCTAACCTTTTTTTTAATTTATGGCACGTCAATTTGATTTCAACTCGCGATGGTAAGCTGAAAGCAAAGTCTCAGGAAAAAGGGTCACTATTACAAACACGTAGTATTACAATGGTGGCACATCTTGACGGCCTCATCAGATGCTTTTTACGCCCCGCTTAAAGGACCTGGGATTGTAGGAAGAGAGAAACACGTGCGCTGGTAAGGAATTCCAAGACGAGACGAGAGAAGGTTGAGTCTCTGTGCTGTCAGTGCAGAAGACAAAGAAGGATTCCTCGGTCTTCCCGGTGACAACACAAAACCTCTCCAGTGAGCTCTAGCTACTCTACTCACCGCCGGAAACAACACAAGGTTATCATTAGCCGTGGCATTCTGTATGGCGGAGGTACTTCCCCAGTCGGACTACTCAATTAAGACGGGAGATACCGTCCTGGGACTAACTAGTTCCATTTTGTCACTTTACTAATTCTTAATTTCGAATTGATCATGAGATTCTTCTAGACCTATAGGTAATAGTATTGTTCCATTTATATCGAATATGTAAATAATAATTTATTATTACAAACAACAGTACATCTACACGGCTTAGGTTTTTCTTGACTTCAATAATAACCATTGATGTGACCATTCTTTTATTTATAAACTTTATAGTAAACGTGCTCTTTAAATTACAAAACAAATATGAATTGTTTTATAATATAACTAGGTACAGCCAAGGACAAAGTGCGTCTCCCCTTACCCAGGGGCTAGCCACCCGGGTTCAACTCGAGATGGCCCTGGGTCTGCCGGGATGCGAGGGATATGTGGGCTACTATCTCACCTCCAGCTATTAAAATCCCGAAGACGGAGTGCGTTTTAGTTGGTTCTAGTCCGAAAACTCCCTCATCCAGTGAGGATATCCGTAGGCATTTTTCGAAGGAAAAAAAAGGTAGGTACAGTCAAGGAAAAAGGTTGTTTATCTCCTAAGACAACCACAGGACACACCCGACTTAACCAACTTATTCTACCAACCATAAAAATACATACATACATACATTAAAGGAGGTATATTAGGGTGAACCAAGGGTACAGAAAGTTAACCGTGGAACACCTAGGTGAACCACTTTGGTGTTCTATGGGTCGGAAAGGTTACACCCACATTTCGCCAACTATGATTTTATGATTTTCGGTCACACGTATTCGGGGGAGAGCCTATTGCCGCCAATCGGGCACTTTGTAACAAAATATTATATCAAAATATCTAGCTTATTTATAGGTTCTAGAACGCGGATAAAATACTTTAATCCATTTTTTTAAATGACTTCAGAATAAAGAATCTAGTACATCGTTATGCACCATATTTGTAATGTTATTCCAATGTGTCTAAGTTAGGCATAAAGTCACATCATGTTTTTCTGATTACCGCTGATCTATCCACGAAGCAGGTTATGTTATGCTCATATTGTTTATGCTAAGTCTGAACCATAGACATGACTTCTTCTTCTTCTTGAAAATGGCTTCTTCTGCAAGCAAATTCGCCGCAATGTCAATGTAAATGTAATACAAAATTATTAATGGCGAGACGCCAATGTCAAGGTTTTCAAGAAAATCTTCCAGAGCCACGTTAGCCACGCCAGTAAACTTATTTCCGTGTGTCCGCCCTCCACGAGATCAGGTAGTCAATCAGGACGTGTGGTTGGATTTTAGGGGGCAGACATTACTATTACTAACGTAAATAGATCCACAGACTCCTTATTGCCAAGGTTACTGAATTTGAAATGTAAATGGCAGTGACTTGTGACTTATTGTGTAGAAACATTGATATCACTGCAATATCTATTTCTGTCAAAGTTGATAATGGTTTATAAAAAAACGTTTCAAGGTTATCGGTCTATCACTTTCTCACGCCAAGGTTTTGTGAAAAGATACGTACCTATGTCACTCGCACACTTTGTTCGTCTAAGGAAAACTTTAGGTATGCATTATCCTAATTTTTTGTGCGGATGAAAGTCCCATTACCAAAAGCATAAAAAGTTATTGTTGCTAACACTAGCCATTAAAAAAAATAAGCTGAACTTTTCATGGACAAAGATAAGATAAAACTTCTTCTTCTGTTCAACTTATGTGAAATTGAGACATGGACACATAAACTCAACATTGCTCGTGTAATTAAAAAAAAACTGCTATAGTCCAAATTTTTACACACCCACATTCTATGCTCACAGAAAGTAAACCGCACGCGTGATCAGCCTAATAGTTACGTTCCCGCCAAGAGCAATCTCGCTGTCATCGTTCAAGTTACGACTGTGCAGCTGTGGGCGGACCTGACCAGCCTGTCCTTTAGGGCCCGGAGTTAGCAGGCAACAGCCAGTAAGACTACAAACTTTAACTTTTATTTTTTTCTTTCTGTGTATAATAATAATATACGGGTTTGTAAGAGCAAACCCGTGTACCTATTTCCCCATATATATTCCCGTATAGGTTATATTTTCTGCATACTATGCTAGAACCACAAGCTAGTGGGTTTTGAAGACGTTTGATTTCTTTTTATCGTGCGCAAAATTGCCACGGATCCAAAATCGGTGGAGGTGATTATGTCGGACTCGAACCGTACAAAACGCACGCCGTATTGTACCTACATGGGTCCTTGATTGCCGGAGGTGACAAGACAAATCTCTCGCACCCCGGCGGACCTGGGGACATCAGTGAGATGTGTTAAGTAGGTACTACTACTCTTTTTCTTCAAAATCAATAATTTCAATACAGTATCAATATTCAAATGTTCAAATCTTAGATTATTTTCAATAGGTCTGAGCACACATGTTTAAAATGTGTAACGTCATTCATTGTGACCGATAGTTCGTATGATTGTCGGTAGATGGCTCCCAACATCTAAAGATTGTTGTATAGGAGAATTTCGAATGATTCCGATAAGGCTTCGTGGCTTATCGGTCAGAATGTTCCCCTGTAAGGGAAAGATCGCGGGTTCAAGTCCCGTCGAAGCACTTTTTCCTAACCCACGAAGCTCCCTCCCACCACATCGCCCTAAAGATGGTTGCATACTCGTAGAAGAATTTTGAATTCTTCAGACGTGGTTTCGTGGCTTAACAGTCAGAGTGTTCCCTTTTAAGTTCGTGGGTTCGGATGCCGTCCGAGAATTCGCTTTTTCTGATCTAAATTTGATTTGAACAGTCAGTATACTAATTGCTTTGAAAATTTTCAGTACAATTTTCCTATATATACCTACCGTCTTAGGGCGAGTAACTAAAAATAATTCATCAGTGACTTATGTTTTTGTAGTACTTATTCTAGCCAGTCATAATCACCAATCACAAGTATGCGTGAAATTACCTGTGAACAAAAAATACAAAATTAAATAAACAATAAAAACATTTACGGGGATATTGACAATACATCGAATTAACATAAATTGATAAATAGTTTCTATCACTTAGCAATTAGGTAAATAGTACAATCTAAATCTAATAAAACTGTAGAAAAAAAGCTAAATCAAAATCTGTACAACCACTCGAGAGCTACGATACCACACATGCATCCTACACGCATGCAAGCACGCAAGCACGCACGCACGCAAGCACGCACGCACGCGCGCACACACACACACAAACAAACACGCGAATCTTGTGAAAACAGTGAACGGAAGCGGTTATAAATTATAATAATTATGTACAATTCGTTCACACGAATAACAATA